>CAJQUW010008241.1:0-419687 GCA_907163375.1 Prostheceraeus crozeri | reverse complement strand
CACTGAGTTTATCGCATTGATATAGAAAAGTCAGGAAATTAAGGGGAACTAAGAGCACCGCAGGTATTCAACGTGCATGAAGGACTGAGCCTCCGACAGATCCCGGAAATTACAGGAATTCCGAAAAAGATCTTGACTTCTGCCCGATTCCTGGTCACTTAGATGTATGAATGTCACAGTTACACGCAAGTAGATCGAGCCTCCAGTTTTAACCCGGGTCTGTCCGATTCCTCAACAAGCTCTGAAATATCCACACCACGAACGTGAATGGTGTTAAGCACTTTCGTTGTCTGCCACGTTTCTTCCCTCGACATCACCCTGAGGTTCAGGTGATCCATGAAAAGTTACATTGTTCATTCTCATTTCAATTTCGCTGAGAATCTTCGTGGATGAAAATTCGATGGATGAGAACACACCTTGTCGAAGTTGGTTGACTTCCAATTTCAGATCATTGTGATCCTTCTGAATGCGTTCAACTGAATTCTCAATCCTAGAAAATTTGGAAGTGAGTTGCTGAATCTGTTCGTTCAAACAATTAATGTCACTCCTGAACGACTCATTTACTTCATCCTCTGTCTCTTTAATCAATTTTTTCAATTCAGCAAGCTGATCTGATTGCAAGGAAGAAGACCGTGTTCTAGTAGCCATATGTCACAACAAATACGATTTTATGCAGCCACATCAGCTTCGAACCATCAATTGATTGCATTGTTATCTTCATTGCAATCTGTACATAGATAACGGTGACATTGTTTCGAATCTCTCTAAATTTCCTGAGGTGCATGTTCAGGTGATTGCAAAAATAGATTGAAAATGAAGCTCCCCTTATGGTACATAAACTTTAAGAAGACTAATTTAAAAGTTAACGTTTCGTCCGCCACCGACTTAGTAATCTTGTGCATTACATATATAATTGAATACCATCTTTTTGATAGATATCCTTCCACTTTCTGTTTTCATCCAATCTTAAAGAATTCCATTAGAACCATCGTGCAGACATGCGGGTTAAGTATGATGAGAATCGCCAGCAAGTATTGGCAAAATAAAATAAAAGGAGGCATCTTTAAACATGTTTCAAATATCCCGAATGCTCTAAAAATTTGCATGACCTCCATAAAATATGAATATTTGTTTCCTACTTTCAAGAGTTTGAAGTTTCTATTGACTATTACACGGCAATCTTGACAGTCAAGAAAAAATATTTTGGGTATAACATTTTAAAGCTGTCAATGCATGGATCGACAGGTGCAGGCAGGTGCGAAGACAGGTGCGGTTAGCGCACAATCCTTAAAAGCAATAACTCTGCATCTGTCTTACCGGGACAGTCCGATACCAGACATCTTCGGCTTTGTGTGGCATCCCCGGAGCACTTTAATCCATAAAGATATTCCTTGCATTGCCTAGTTCGGCTTTGCTGACCGTGACCGCAAGGAACGCCGCTACACGTAGTCCACTCGGACCATGCCGTCCATTCACCTGAAGACAAAAAAGCAGATGACAATCAAACAGGAAGAACCAAAGATATTTAATATTATAAAGGGGAAAAGTAGAACGTGTTTTAACCCGTGAGGTGCAACGAAACCAGTAAAATCAGCTGATATTGCATGAATTTGAAAATATTTGAAAAGCGAGGAACACATTTTCCTTTTCATTGCCTCTATTTAGTAATTACAGAACTAAAACGCATTTTAGTAATAAGTCAAGAAATTATTAAATGTCTAAATACAGCGTCTAAATTACAACAAATAAGTCTACTCTACTTTTTCAGATGTTTTGTAAATAACAGCATCCTATTGATATAATTCTTTCAATTAGACTTCATTGCATTATTCTATGTAAGTAGACTGTTAAATCTGAAGAGCGCACGTTATATAGGAATAGCACAAATGAAAACCCATTGTTTCATTTTTAGACAAAGGCAGAGTGAAGTTCACTTACAATTCACCAAATACATGACTAAATGACTTTTCTGAACAGAAAAATGACCGCGTCTTTACTTTTGATCATGCAGATTGGTTCTTTGTAATAAGTACGAAGCCTGGCTATGGTTGTAAATGTATCATCGTTGCTGTGCCCAATTGCCAAGCTTGGCAAAATCTAACGTCGTAAGTGTGATTTTGCGGCAATAAATTACCTGATACAACAGAAAAAAACACATATGAATTATCAGAAAAATTTGATATAAATTGGCTTAAGCAAGTAATAACAAACAACTACTTTCCTCAGTGTAATATTCGGATTTTCGCTGAATTTGTCAATAGTCATGTTTTCTACAGAGGGAGTTGAGTGTTCATCAATACCCCATCAGTCTTCATCTGAATATTTTTTCGTCCAAATTGATAGTACTGCATCAAATTGCTGTATTACCGCTTCGATCTTTAATTTTTTTGCAGAGAAACTACTGAACGAATATTCTTGAAACTTATCATGTAATAATATCAGTGAATTATGCTTACATCTTGTGCCATTGTCCAAAGGCTTTTTTTGTAGCATTGCACGTCGCACAGCCGACAAAAACAGCAATTTCGCCCCATTGCCGCAACGCTTTTTTGCCACGGTAAGACTATGCACTAAAATGGGTTCTAATTTAGGCATCTATTTCTCATCTAGCCCTTTTCAACAATTAAATATTTTTGTGAAGAACTGATTTAAAGTAGTTATTACAATCATAGAGTAAGTTTTATTAGGAAAGTGGGTAGCTCCGCATTTATTAAACATCCCCATGGTGTATACACTTTCGATTTTATATTGTAAAATGAAACTCGATGAGGATGAAATTGGAATTGTTTTCTAAATGTGAGATATCCACATTTATGCAGTTGTATTAAGAAATTACACAACGGAATTGAGACTGACCATGATAATACTGCAGATCCCTGCAGATCCTTCGTGTCATGAAACTCCTTGGAAAGGTTAAGTTTGTTATTAAATTAGCAACTCGATGAGTTCCTGGTGCTTTCATGCTGAATCTGAAGAAAATCTTCTTAAGAGTGATCATATCATAAGCAACCTGCTACTAGTCGAGAAAAATAACAGAATCAAAGACAATGAATTTCAATTAACTTTGAAAGATATAAATGGGTCTACATCACCATTCAGATTCAAGAAGAGAAACATTAATTTAGTGTATCATAAATTCATGACGATGAAAATTGAATTAAGAATATGAAACTTCAGTCACGACAGCACAAAAAGATCTCAACTTTTTCATGAAGACCCTCCATTATATATGCCGTTCATTAGATTTCCTTGATCATTAGCATATATTTTCTGCTTAGTTGCGATGCTTGTTATCAAATATTCATTCTTTTTGAATATCCAACTTGTTTAATCATATTACTTATAAAGGGGCGTCGATGTTGGCTAGTACTTAAATGGTGAAAAATTTTAGCTTTTTTTCGTACTATTTGGCCACGGGAACGTAATCTCCGGAAGGAACTGACTCCCTTCATTTAGAAATTCTCAACTGTTTACAGATACTTTTTGCGTCGAAACCACGGAGTAAAAAAAGTATAATTATCCCAATCTATTAAACAGAGCGACATAATTGAAGAAATACGTCGTGGAGCACGCAAATTAATCTGCGTTCCATTTCACGTATCTTAACAGCGGATGCTGCTCATGTGCATCTCAGACGTTGAGCAGTTTCTGTGTGGAGGACTGTCTATTATCTTACAAAAAGGTAGAAGTTGTTATGGGAAGCCCCACACTCGGCCCATCGCCGCAAATATCTTCTTAGGCTCTTCGAGAACAAGCTGCAACTAGAATACTATCATCTTCAAGTAAGTGTATGTCCCGTTATGATTGACGTACACAGTGTCAACGTGATCTTAAGAAAAGCTCAACAGTCTGCATTCCAATTTCAAGTTTATACTGAACATTGAAAATGACAACTCTCTCCCATTCCTCGATGTCGTCCATCACGCGAAGCAATTCCGGAATATCATCGCTGAAATTGCATCGTAAGAAGACCTAGTGCGCGCTTGCATCTAATTTTAGAAGCTTCTCACCGATTTCTTACAAAATCGGCCTTATGAAGACCCTTTGGTACAGGGTGCGACAACTATGCTCTCCTGAAAACTTATGCGATGATCTAAGTTTTCTCAAACAAGTGCTAAGAAAGAATGGCTACCCAGACAATTTCATCGAGAAATATAGTGCAGTCCAGGAAGACAAATGGTAGACTACTGGGCCCCAAGAAGAAAGTTTTTACCATTTTTATGCCCTTCATAGGAGATGCCAATCACGACTGGCTCAAGAAGAAGCTCTCAAAGAAATTGTAGCCGTATTCTGCGCTGTCACCGTTCGCTCTAATCCCAATAACCCCAAGCAATCTGGGAGTTCGTATCTCAAAGGACAGACTTCCAATCACTTCGGAATCGAACGTCCTCTACAATTTCAGTTGTGTCTGCGGCAGCAGATACACTCGACCGAACCGAGAGGAGGACTGTCCCATATAATAAATGAGCATATTCCAGCATGGCTTAAGAGAGATGACACCAATGGCAAGGAAGCTATCAAATCAAGCAGCATCGCCAAGCATCTTCTTCGATGTGGCTGTGCTCCCTCCCCAGCATTCTGTGTACTGAAGAGAGGAAGGTGTAAGCTTCATCTTGGTGTATTAGAGACTCTGCACATTTACAGATCGAAGCCAGACCTTTGCGTCCAGAAGGAGACATTTTTTACCTTTTCCTTACCTTCTTAACTTTATTATTAGTCTTGACTTTCATGTTTCATTGTATTTCATGCTTTATTGTCTTGTCTTATAACACAAAATAATAAGTGACATCTTAGAAATTCCTGGCTCTTTCAAACTCAAACATATATTACATTATGACTAGTCAGGGAATGATAATCGAGTAATTAAAAATGTTCGAACTGAATATCTACAAAGAATCAATATGCGTCGGTTGTAAGCAATCAACTTTTAAAAGTCGCCAAAGAAATGCAAAGTCAAATTGAGAAAATGAATTCTGACATAAAAGAAGATTTCAAGATTTAAACTCTTCCGTGGATGACAAACTTGAGAAAATAGAAAACAAAATGACGGAGCTGAAATCATCCCAAGCTGAAAAGATCACGATGATGATGGAGGAAGCAAAAGCTACGTCAAATGAATCGAATACTGAGTTACTGAACAAAATCTTTGGTAAGTGACTCGTCAAAATATCATTTTGCAAGTTTCCGTCCAGGAAGGTGTTCCTCAAAGTCTCCAATCGACACTTATTTATTGGTAAATTACTCACAATGATCTTACAAACTGTAAAATCTTGTAAAATCTGTAAGATCTTACAAACTACTCCTTTGATCTTGTTTGTGAGTCTTTCATTTCGGTTGTTCATAGTATCCGAATGACAACCATCTATGGAGGGATTGATTACGTGAATTCTATTGCACGTCTGATCAAATGTTTGTTAATTTTAAGTTCGATTCAGATGGATTTTACTCTAATCATTCAAAACCGAGCACGAACTCTACAATGCTGGCCATAAAGCTAGAATACAAAATTTCTCTAGTAAACAAACCAAACTTGATTGAAAGCATGGGTTATCACAAAATGTTTCAAAATTTTGCAGGATCTCAATTAGTAACAGTGGAGTCTGTTCCAAATAAAAACATGACGAATAAAAGTAATCAAGTATTGCTAAAACTTGACTTTATTAGCGATGCTTCCACTCGTCAGTTAAAGAAATTAACAAATAAATACGATTTGCCAATAGCTATTGTAAATAAGCCAGATAGAAATACCATTAGCAATTTGAACAGTTATAGGCCTAACAATAAATGTCAATGCAGTATTTGTCTCCAACTGCCGAATAAATATCATTGTTCTATGCGCTATGTGGTCTACAAAGTCACGTGCCCTGCATGTGACGAGTATTATATCGGTTCCACAAATCGCCCGTTTGCTGACCGTTATGCTGAACATCGTAGAAGCGTTTCAAATGGAGATAATAAGAGTGCCATCTCAGATCATATTGTCCAATTTCATAGTAATTTGACCCTTAGGTTAGAAGATTTTATTATTGAGTTTATTGATCGCTTCAGCGACCCTGTTCTTACTAGGATCGCTGAAGCGAACTATATTAAATCGTATGGTCAGATACTCAATCGGAAACATGAACTGACGAGCTGTCACTAGTTGTATATAAACCCATTGTATTAATGACTGGACTTTGTTGCCCATGATTAAGTCCGTGACGGACGAAACGTTGGGTTTTTAACGATCATATTTTTTAATTTCAATAAAGTGTCTAAAAAAGCAGGGAGAGCCTATTTCCAATCATGAAAGTGAACAGTGTAGTCGTCTCCGTGCCTGCGAGGTCTTCTCCGCATACCCAAAAATAAATATTTGCGCTCATAAAACAAAGGTTCAAATAGTTTTAATTTTTCGTTTTTGAGAGCATCTTTACGTCTAGAACTTTACATACACTATACAGTTTCAAGTTACTAATCTCAAATACGTTCAGAGCACTAGCTCTCAGCTGTTAACAGGAGGATCTTCAAGCAATCACACAATGTGCTGGGGATGTGTTCACAGCAAATCACAGAGATTTGTGTGTTTGTGTGATATGTGGAGCGTGTGCGCTTAGCACGATCGTCTTCTTCCGATAGAAACGAAGAAGCAAATATATTGCAGCAATGCAAGAAAAGATCTATTTACAAATTCTTAGATTCAGATAGAGAGAGGTGCAAATTTGCCCTATTCGTGACTTCGCCAAATTTTGGAGATGATGACGCGTTGAATCGTCGTGTCTGCGTTCACCAATGGCTGAATGTTGGATCGGAAGGTTAGAAGCCGCAGAAAGGAGATAGCGATGAAGGTTCCATAATTTCATGTGTGATTCAGTCAGAGATAATGATTCAAGGAACATTTGTGATATTATGTTCATGGTGGCGATTTCAACAGTGGTTATTTTCTACACCGAACAGTCGTCCGAGGGATTAGCCTATGTAGAAAAACTCTAACCATCGTACACGAAGTTACTGGCGTTGAAATAAAAACTAAACCACTCTCAATGAATAGAATATGAGGAGCACAAAAAACGTTTTAGCTGCCCTAATTTTGAAACATGTAAGTGCATGACAGACTATAGCAAACACAAGAGTCCTGCGTTGGCGAGAGCTTCCTCGAGAGTGAATGTTCTCTGTAGTGATCTTAGCTCCTTGACCAAGGCGATAAGTGTCATGTGAGAAATCAACATTGCATTTTCAGTCATTTGACGTTTAAAATCTTAGGAAAACAAGAGTCGCGTTGACGAACAATCAGCTTAGGATTGCATACTTATGAGACTCTTCAGAAAAAGAGGCTGTCACATAGGACTCACGGTGAATCATAATCAGTGGCGTCGCGTGCTCCTTGACCATAGGCCTCCACTCGGCATTGGAATATTATTTCTATACCAAACACTTTTATGTTTGCAATTTCCCGAACCTTTTTTAAGGTCAAGTGAAAGTGCACATAAGAAGTGATTGTTCATGTCGCTCAACCACCTCACTGAAGCAGCTGAGGTCACTATATCCCCTCTCTGTCCAGACCACATTTTCTCGAGAAAAAAGGAGGCAAGGCCAACAGTTTCTTGTGTTTCTCACGGTCGATCAACCACTTGCATATTGGAAATTTTGATGCATTAAAATTTCTTGTGTATTTCTTTCTCTGTGAGCACTTTCAATTTGATATCAGGTGTTGGCCTTCCTTGCCTGTCGATTGTCATCTTTTCAGTATTTTTCCATCGACGAAAGGCGCGGTTATATTTCATCTGTAGTATTAAACATACCGTCGCATCAATCACGTAAAAACAAATTATGGAATTCTACCGAATCTGGGTGTTCCAGTCAGATGCATTACTCTGCATCCATTGGAGAACGCTCATCATCTGTCGCAGTCTTGTCCGACCGTCAGCCATCTGCTACTGTTGACGCAGTGACCTCTCTCACATTAAACGCAGCCAGGAACAATTGGGTTGCGTTTCCCTTACTATATTCAGGTACCGCGCCTCGATCAAGAATTGCGTAGAATTTCATTGCAAAATTTGGAATAGGCAAAGTATCATGTCTTTCGGGAAAGCCAATATTGGTGCGGGCGCGTGCGCTTACTGCCTCACACGCACACAACTCTCTTTCGCTGCCGCCCTGAACATCAGTGCTCCGTCTGAACACACGACTAGCTTGTGTCTCTAATTGTTCGAAGAAAACAGCTGTGATTCAAGCAAAGTGCTGCAAAACTGTTCACTCTTGAGGTTGACAGTCTGATTTTGAGACAAAAACAGTGCACATCTATCACAAGAAGCTATTGAATTTAAATGAATGATGACACTTTTCATTTTTATAATTGTTGGAAGAAAATATTTGAGTATGCGCAGAAGGCCTCGCAGGTACGGAGAAAACACCACTCATCATAATTCACATACAGTATAGTCAATATTGGGTAGTGTGTGGACTTCAGAGTAGCTTTCATTCAAAGATCAGTTTCTAGGTCTCACATGATTTCATTTAATTTTGTAGTCATGCATGTCAGCATGACTTGAATGTTCATGTGGGTCCACTTGTACGAGTATGAAAATTCACTGAAATTTATTTATTTATTTCACGAAAAGATTTATGTGACATTTATGTCTCGGTGCGAGACTTCAAGGGCACAAGAAAAAAACGCAGCAAAACAAATTCGATCGACGTCACAGGAGAGAGGCAAATGTTAGAAAATGAGAAGCAAACAAAAGCATATCATCAGTGACTGAATGCAGTACGCAGGAGTTCGGATTTCAGGGCGTGGCCCTCTTGAAGGAAGGGACTGAGGGAGCCGCTTTGACACTACCCGGCAGACTGTTCCACACGCGGGCAGCCGCGATCGGGAAGGCCCTTTCACCGACAGTCTTCAGGCGGGAGGTTGGGACAAGCAGCTGGTCACCTGAGGCCGAGCGGAGACTTTTACGGGAAGGGATGGAGGACACACGATGCAGGAGGGACGACAAGTATGAAGGGCAGCGAATTAAGGCAGCGTCAAATTAATGATTTTATGCAGTTCATGCTGTCTGCTGCAGAAATACAGGAATCCACGCTGGAGGGAAGGCCTAAAATCTCGGAGCACTGGTTAGTAACTTCAGTAAGTTCAGCTGGGCAAAAGGTATTAAAAACATGCAATAATAGCTCTTATTGAGACAAGGATCAATATTTGGACACTTCCTCTTTGCCTGCAGGACTGTTGCAAAATGAACAAGTTGAGTACCGTACTATGAGGCGATTTCATTGAGACTGGCGAGGAGGTTGGTCTGCATGAGGCGACCTTCTTCAGGATGGCCTTGCAGATTTTCTATTGGATTAAAATCTCAAGAAGCAGGCATTCAATTAAATATCTTTAATAAGTATGAAACACCGTTGTATTCAGCATTACGATTTATTTTCGGCTGTCTATTGTTGATTTTCAGAGCATCAGCTATACTTGTTATTTCATAATCTGTGTTGCCTTTGTATACTATTTTAAACTGCTGTTCAATTTCTAAGTTACATCTATCACAGTTTTACAGATGTTCATTAATTGCTGTCGGATTCTTTTTTATGCTCATCAATCCTCTGTTGAAGTCGGCGTAAGTTTTGCCAATGCATTGCCTACTTGGATCCTAAACATGAAAATTCATAAACAACACACACTTTCATCATTGGATTTGACTTATTTTTAGGTGAGAAATACCATTTTACTTGTCTTATGTTAAAAACCACTTTTGCGTCTCTGTTATATTTTTGTATTTCCTTTTCAGATTTTGTTCTGATTTTTCAGATACTACTCCTATTTACGTTATGACAGTGTAGATTATTGAAGATGTAATGAAGAACATATAATCCGCTCTATCTATTTCAAATATGCCATCGATCTGATTGATTTCATTATGAAAAGCTCTCCAACAGCCAGATACTTTAAAAGCTCGGCGCAACATACCTGTTAGAAGAACTACTTTCCACTGTGTAGGACAGATGGATTTGTAGTTTGATAGGAGTCCCGTGTAAGTAGGTTTACAATATGTGGAGGTTTTGAAACCAGGATCAGTTTTTATGAAAGCATCAAGGAATGCTATCTGGCTGTTACCAATCTCGCTCGTGAATTTGAGAGTGGGGTGTTGCTTGCTCAAAAAACTGCGAAACTTATTGATTTTTCCATGTTTAATGTTATGGAAATTATGTTTGTTCCAGAGGTGTCATGAACAATTTGGCCAATGTTGGTGTAGGGGGATTATATATATGATATTTTATACATGACAAGCAGCAGTTGGTTTATGAAAATAATGTTTTGGTAAACAATGATGTAGAATCTCTCTATACCAAAATTCTTGTAAAAGAAATATTAGACATAGCAGCTGACTTAGCATATAATAGTAATAACCTCCTTATGACAAAGATGTCTTCAAAAGATTGTGTGAATTTGCCACTTTTGGCAGATTTATGTACAGTATGGTAATGATATGTATGTGGAGGTAGATGGTGTTTCAATGGGCTATCTCCCCTTGCACCGACATTGGCCACTTATTCATAACGTACATAGGAGTAGTATCTGAAAAATTAGAACAGAATTTGAAGAGAATATATAAAATGTAACATAGACTAAAAGTGGCTTTGAACACAACCAAAGTAAAATCAGTGAAATGATAGCTTAATCTATTTCACTGAATTTCACATACCGTACTGATTGCTTGCGACCGACGCATCATTCAAGACCATGTCACTTTGCAACCTTTCTCTCGGCAATGAAGGAGAGCTGCAGCAACCGCACACCAGCATACCAGTGATTGCAAACAGAATGAGGCAAAATCTTCTCAGTGACATGCTACAAAAAACAAATAAACACGTCTTTGTTGAGGAATCGAAATGATTGAAAGGAAATGTGCGTCACACGCACGTCTATTGCTAAGTTCAGGGTGACCGCACAAATTATTTGAAAATGACATAATTCAAATGAATTGTGTTGTATGACTTTGAAAATGACATAATTCAAATGAACTGTGCTGCATGAATTTGAAAATGACATAATTCAAATGAATTGTGTTGCATGACTTTGAAATGAAATAATTCAAATGAATTGTGTTGTATGAATTTGAAATTAAATAATTCAAATGAATTGTGTTGTATGAATTTGAAAATGAAATAATTCAGATGAATTGTGTTGTATGAATTTGAAAATGACATAATTCAAATGAACTGTGCTGCATGAATTTGAAAATGACATAATTCAAATGAATTGTGCTGCATGAATTTGAAAATGATATAATTCAAATCAATTGTGTTGCATGACTTTGAAAATGACATAATTCAAATGAATTGTTTTACATGACTTTGAAAATGACATAATTCAAATGAATTGGGTAACATGACTTTGAAAATGACATAATTCAAATGAATTGGGTAACATGACTTTGAAAATGACATAATTCAAATGAATTGGGTAACATGACTTTGAAAATGACATAATTCAAATGAACTGTGCTGCATGAATTTGAAAATGACATAATTCAAATGAATTGTTTTAGATGACTTTGAAAATGACATAATTCAAATGAATTGTGCTGCATGAATTTGAAAATGACATAATTCAAATGAATTGTGCTGCATGAATTTGAAATGACATAATTCAAATGAATTGTTTTACATGACTTTGAAAATGACATAATTCAAATGAATTGTTTTACATGACTTTGAAAATGACATAATTGAAATGAATTGTGTTGCATGAATTTGAAAATGACATAATTCAAATGAATTGGGTAACATGACTTTGAAAATGACATAATTCAAATGAATTGGGTAACATGACTTTGAAAATGACATAATTCAAATGAACTGTGCTGCATGAATTTGAAAATGACATAATTCAAATCAATTGTTTTAGATGACTTTGAAAATGACATAATTCAAATGAATTGGGTAACATGACTTTGAAAATGACATAATTCAAATGAACTGTGCTGCATGAATTTGAAAATGACATAATTCAAATGAATTGTGTTGCATGAATTTGAAAATAATATAATTCAAGTGAATTGTGTTGCATGAATTTGAAAATAACATAATTCAAATGAATTGTCTTGTATGAATCTGAAATTACATAATTCAAATGAATTGTGTTGTATGAATTTTAAAATAACATAGTTCAAATGAATTGTGTTGTATGAATTTGAAAATAACATAATTAAAATGAATTGTGTTGCATGAATTTGAAAATGACATAATTCAAATGAATTGTGTTACATGACTTTGAAAATAGCATAGTTCAAATGAATTGTGTTGTATGAATTTGAAAATAACATAATTCAAATCAATTGTGTTGCATGAATTTGAAAATAACATAGTTCAAATGAATTGTGTTGTATGAATTTGAAAATAACATAATTAAAATGAATTGTGTTGCATGAATTTGAAATTACATAATTCAAATCAATTGTGTTGCATGAATTTGAAATTACATAATTCAAATCAATTGTGTTGCATGAATTTGAAATTACATAATTAAAATGAATTGTTTTACATGAATTTTAAATTAAATAATTCAAATGAATTGTTTTACATGAATTTTAAATTAAATAATTCAAATCAATTGTGTTGCATGAATTTGAAATTACATAATTAAAATGAATTGTTTTACATGAATTTTAAATTAAATAATTCAAATGAATTGTTTTACATGAATTTTAAATTAAATAATTCAAATCAATTGTGTTGCATGACTTTGAAATTACATAATTAAAATGAATTGTTTTACATGAATTTTAAATTACATAATTCAAATGAATTGTTTTACATGAATTTTAAATTAAATAATTCAAATCAATTGTGTTGCATGAATTTGAAAATAACATAATTCAAATGAATTGTGTTGCATGAATTTGAAATTACATAATTCAAATCAATTGTGTTGCATGAATTTGAAATTACATAATTCGATGCATGCTCTCATACTTCGTTGGAAAGAAACAAGGAAAGAGTTTTAACATTCACTTGCAAAACTGTTGAATGTAAGGATATAACAAAATATAGTCATTGTCGTTTTAGTGAAATTCGATCTCTCTTCTTCTTTTTCCACCTTCTGTATGCAGTAGCTGATATATTAACATGTTTTTCATGGCGCACATGATTTATTGTTTTGTTCTCTTGTCATAGGATACACGTAGGCCTATATTAATCAAGAAGATGCATAAATTTTTTTTCTTGTTATTTCCTTTGGTTTCATTTCTAAATTGCACTTACGTTTCGGATTACCAAAGCCATGGATACCGCAAAAACGATTCTCGCTTGAGTTTTCCTTAAGCTCCGCAAAATGCAGCTATCCCAAGTTGAAAGATGGAAACAGAGATTCATTATGAAAGGAAAGTATTCAACTGACATCCTAGAACATGAATTGCATGCATCATCTTTATTTTCTCTCTATAACTTGATTCGACCACAATATTCGGTGTTCGGCTGTCCTTCTAAACTTATTGCGTTTTAAATTGCTTTCCCGAATGTCATTATATTTGAATTTGAATTGCATTAAATTGCGCTGTAAATTTCCTTTCATTTCTGATTTCAGGACTTGAAAGTATCATTGAAACATCTGTCCTGAAAAAAGAAATCGATTGCCACAACCGTGAAAAGTAGATCATATATTGTGTTGTTTGGAATTGGCCAAGCATATTCCACTTTTTCATGGAAGAGAAAACATCACAGTGAGAATCTTCAGAGTGCTTCTTCCAACTACTTACTGCTTTCTAGTTTATAAATTTAAATGTAATTCATCCAGCGATTTTTATATTGGCCAGACTAACCGTCCGTTTCATTAGAGATATAATGAACACATGCGTGATTTAGATGAGAAGGATAAAAGAAAAGCCCCTTACCAAAATTTTTGGTTGAAAAAAAAATAATAATCGCTCCCTTTGTTTGACGTAAATCTATTTAAAAAAGCTTTTTTTTCTACTAAGCCCTTGAGACTGTCGGATTGACGAAACGCGTCGGGTGATTTGTTGAAAATTTTTTAAATAGATTTACGTCAAACAAAGGGAGCGATTATATATTTTTTTCAAGCAATTATGACTAACCTCCCGTACGGACGAACTATGAAATTACAAAATTTTTGGGCCAAAACTTGGGGTCAAAGCCCAAAACCCAAGCCCAAGTTTAAGAAAATGAATGAAATCAAGTTAACGAAGTGCATTCTTTGCATTTTGTGCTGATTTAAAGATTCTTCAATGGGCCAAAAATCCTATTGGGCCCATTAGAAGTGTGGTATTAGTGGGAAATGACTTCTTATTCATTAGTTATTGCAATAATTGTAATTAGTTGCCTCAGTACATGTATTCCGTCATAAAGTTTTCTTTTAATTTGACCTACAGTTGATATACTGACTAATTGAAGATCATTGATTTAATTATGATTGAGTCGCACGTTGCTCATAGCAAAGCAATTGTCTTCATTTTATCATTCAGAAAAATAAACAAACTTGATAAATCTTATAGCTGCGCAGTAAGAGCATGGTTAAACATATTTAGAATGCGAAATCGGAATGAATTTATTTTTGGATGAATGTCGGCTATCGCAGAAAGCTAAGGGTGCGAACATAACTGCGAAGATGTGCGAAGAAAATATATATGAAAATTCAATATGCATAAATGCAACAAAATACATATGAGCTTACAGTAGATACAATATCAATAAACTTTCAATGCGCAATTTTTTGAAATATTCTGTGAATACAGTGGAGATTTGATAAGATATCAGAACTTTATGCTCTTATCCTGTAGCTCTCTTAAGATTCAAATCAAAATATTAATTTTTGTAACTTGATCTGTATATATTCAGCATTAATAGAAAACCACTTAGTTTTGTATCACTTGCCCAAGGTCGACCCAAATCCCAGGTCCAACCTTGCCCTTATGAACATGGATTGAAGCATCACGATATCTGTGACATTAACATGTCTAATTTTGATGTAGAAATTATTGGCAGAAGTAAGAGTGCTATCGATTACCGGTTGACTGAAGCTCGTCTCATAAAGACACTTCAACCTGCCATATCGAAAATATGAACTCCCACAGTTTTAGTATCATTTTTCAAGAACTCAGTTTCATTGTCATGTGTTTAACGCATCGCATCAGATTGCTGCTTCAGGAATTGGCCCTTGAAGTGTCTGTGGCACGAAGCACCGGCCGTTCTCGAACGTTTTTTTAAAATGATTATTACTTTGGTCAATAAAATACAAAAGAAGGAGTGAAACCTTCTATTATGTCTCTCAGTAAAGAAGATCGCTGCTTGCTATATTATCCGTTGACTGCCTTGCGGACGGAACACCATCGCCGAGATTATTTTGCAGATAGTTGAAGTGAGAAACTGAACAAAACAACCATCGTCAGTTACATTCTCCACTGCAACAAAATCAGTGGCTCATACTTCTAAATGGGACAAAATCTGCATTTTATTCCTTCAAGAGATGCCGCTGTGTTGATTTTCGATCAAGAGGAAAACTCCGGTCTCACACAATGCATCCGGTATAAGTTACCGGCAAAGCTGCATTAAAAACCTAGCACATGACATGTCAGGAGTCGTCATGCGTCATAAAATGTAGTGCAGTTGCCGGCTTGCAGCGCATATAGTACTTTAACAAATATCTACTATTTTGAAAGCTGAAAACAACTATTAGTTTCAGACAGATACAATTGCAGATGACCAATATATATTGTACAAGACAAATGATTTCCGGACTAGTTTCAAGGTATTTAGTTACCTCATCTTCAGCCCTTCGGCTTCATGAATTGCTAAAAAAATATCCAATAAAACAACCTTTAAGATGCTTTTCAATGTGGCGATGAATTGAAGTCCTTATCTTTGCCTGATGGGCATTTGGAGCTCTATAGCTTTGATGTGAAAAATCTCTTCACTAGTATTCTTGTTACTAGAACTATTGAACATTATTATTTCAGTGATCGACTTTCAAGATCTTCCTCTTTCCGAACAAGCCTTGCGAAATTTACTAAATCTGGCCTGCACAAATATCTTGTTCAATTTTAACAACCAATTATATCATTAAGTGGACGGTATGGCTATGGGCTCAAACCTTGGTCCTACCATGGCTGCCTTTGCTCTTGATCTCATAGAAAGTAAATTTTATAAGTATGAAGGTGAATTGCCAATTTTCTATCGTCGGAATTTAGACAATTGTTTTGTAATTTTCAAAAGCAGCACTGATACTAAAAGCTTTTGAGTTTTATCAATAGTTTGAATGATAACATTCAATATATTGTGGAAGGGAATACCATTTTGGATGCTCAGGTAACTTTTCAACACACTGTTGAAAGTGGATTTTCACTCAATTCCACTACCAGTTGAGTACACACTCCCAATTATGCTTATGCTCCTAAAAAATATAAATTTGCAACCATAAGGTGTTTGCTGACTCGAGCTATAAGAATTTGTTATGACCAAAATCTATGCCAATCCGCTGCTGAAAAGATCTTTAACATTTTTCAAAATAATTGTTTTTATCTTGATGATATTACTAGAGAAAGAAATCAGATTGATCAGAAGCCTCGTGCAGAACCTGGCAAAGATGACAAAATTTTGGAAAAGAAAATTAATTTTTGGTCCGTTCTGTTCCAAAGAATTCAACAAAAGAATTTACAAAATAAACCAGAGCGGTCTCTCCAACGCTGAAATCAGAGCGGCTTACAAAACCTTCAAACTAAAAGATTTCTTTCAAAATATGGATAGAATTACGAGTGGATTAAAATCCAATATTGTTTATCAATATAGCTGTGACCGTTCCTCAATACAGTATATTGCACTTAAACACTCGTATAAGCGAGCATTTGACCGGATATCCTACTCAGACTAAACTTTCCATGCATGAGCATGACCCTAAGCAAGAAAATTTCAAAGTTTTGGGATCTCACAAAAGTCTTTTTTTTCTTGAATCAATTTTGATTAAAGATGCAGATTGCCTTTCGAATGAACGGAACGGACAATTTCCGCTATCTCTAAAATTATGACGTGACACATCATGTGACCCTGATGACATTTGGCGCTTTACATGACTTAGCATCTGACATTTGATTACCAACATGACGTCATACTGTTTGGTTACCAACATGACGTCATACGGAACTGTAACATTGTTTTCTGACGATTTCTGTGACGCATTTCTGTATTCAATGTTGATGTTTCCACTTGTAATTAAGTTTTAGAAAGCTTTTATATGAAAGTTAATTGTGCATGTCATGAAACTTTTTGTACCGCTGAAGATCATAGAAATTGACAACAATAAAACCTCTAGAATGGAAATTAAGCTTCATGCAATACACAATAACGGCACATAAATCGCACGTATTTTCACTTAGATGCACCTGCCAACGTCTGTATGATTGGGTTAGAATCAGTCACTTGAGTAAATCGAAGCTTTTAATTGGTTATTCATGCCCCAACTTAGTTCCTCCGGATTTGCCGCGACCTTGAGTCAATTTCCATTCTAGCGAACTTCAGATAAACAGTTTATTTCTATGGTAAAGATAAATAAAGACCCTGAAACATAATGATGATACATAGTGAAGCTATTCATTAGAGGTTTTACATTATTGAATCATTATATCACCGTCTAGCTAGGTATAAAGGGGAACACCGACAGAAACATTTGATTGTTAAAGAAAACATTTGATAAAAAAGTAACAGAATCTTACCTGATGCAAATAATTGCTTGTAAAGCTTTCAGAGGAGAGTAGAAGTGATTGAAAATCTATTTTCTGTTGCTCTTATTATCATATTTTTCTTTGAGAATTTGAAATTTGGTTCCATTAGTGGGGAGCGTCATTAGCCAGTTCCCAATATCTCACAATCATTACTGATATTCGATTTCAATTAGCTGATAAACTGTATGGAGAAATAATGACACTGCAACTATTTCATGTGAATTAAAAGTCTGTTCATTCTATGGTTCTATACACAATCGGAGCAGACGTCAAACAAACTGATTATGAAACTCAATTTTCTGACCTGTGATATTCTGAATAGTGACAATTTCTTTTGTGAAAGAATAATTGAATAAACATGACAAGCTTGATTGTTACACTTAACCGCAGTAATCATTGGAAAAACAGTATTGGTGTTTGTTCAGCGAGATGATTGCAGTTGACCATTATATTGAAGTCATCTTCAGCTCTCTTTATCAAGCCATTCTTTCCATTGAAGATATCAAATCAGAAATGAAGTCCCTTGCATATACAGCTGGTCGTTTGAAAGCAAAATTGTCATCATGATGAAGTCAGCTTATTGAAAAATCAATTTCAGTGAGAAAAGTGACTTTGCATCCGTGCATTCCAACGAGGCAATTTGTCATTTCACTCAGTTCCTCGTTCATTTGACGTTTCTCTCGTTCATTCAGCTCGTAGTTCATTTTGAAATACGCCAAGCCGTTCAGTTTGCTTAAAAATTCAGTTCGTTTACCGTGTGAGATGTGGTCGGAGGAGGATGTTTTCCTCGGAAGCGGATGCAGCTGCTTTTTTGGAGGAGGAGACAATGAGGATTTCTTTCTCCTCATCCGTCAACTTGTAAGACGACAAATTGACTATAGAGGAAGGCTTGATCAATGGGCTATTGGTCAAAGGACACTGCCGGTTGATCAAACTGGTCATCTTTTTCAGATAAATTTTAGTACTGCGACTTTTAACATTCAGCAATTTTTGGTTCATGATTGACTGAATAAGTTTCCATGATATCACGTCATACTTGCTCAATGAGTCATTCACTTTTGAAAATGTAAGTTTCTAGTCACTAGGGGTCGTACCGACCTCTTTACTTGAAATTGTATGCAAAAACATTCTATTTTCATTTGATGGTAAACTTTGCAATCAGATAAACGGAATGCCCATGGGTTCCAACCTCGCCCCGACAATGGCTGCATTTGCCATGGGGGTCATACCCAGAATAGAAATACAATAGTACAGATAGTTCATGTCGGTAAGGTCTTTAGACGGCTGGATGCATGAGCTGATACTGATAGCGTTGCCTCTCTAGGTTGCAATTTTTGGTCCATGATTGACTGAATAAGTTTCCATGATATCACGTCATACTTCCTCAATGAGTCATTCACTTTTGAAAATGTAAGTTTCTAGTCACTAGGGGTCGTACCGACCTTTTCCCGTCAATTACTTGAAATTGTATGCAAAAACATTATATTTTCATTTGATGGTAAACTTTGCGATCAGATAAACGGAATGCCCATGGCTTCTAACCTCGCCCCGCCGACAATGGCTGCATTTGCCATGGGGGTCATAGAGAGTCGTCTTTCTGAGTCACAATGCCAGCCTGTGACCCGTGACAGGGAGGAGGTCAGCGAAATTTTGCTAAATATCGCAGGACACAACTGCTACTGAACGGGTCGGGTTGTCTCGGCAAATAACTTTTGTCGACAATTAAAAAATTTCCTCATGGCCTGGGATATGATTTCTGAAAAATGTTTTCCACGTGATTCCCAAAATTTCATTTTCTTTGCTTTCTTTGGGTTGTGACAGTGAGAAAGTTTTATGGAAAGTCGTATGGAATAATTAACTTTTCATGTCCCGCATCATCGTGAAAAATATCTAATAAAGCTTCTCGAGTCTGGCGAAGAGGGGGGAGGGTGATTGGTCTGATCTCGAGGTGATAGAAGAAAACAAACATTTCTTCTGTCAGGTTTGTGTAACGATACCACAAACATTGTTTGTTGGTCAAAAGCGTCTAACTGAGCAAGATCTCATGCATACAGATTCACATGTAATTTTCGTGGATGAGGATCACGCCTCATTCCGTTTGGTTAGGTGCGCCTTACAGGGTCTAGTAAGGGACTATGGGATTTACAATGGATTAGTTCCCCCTAAGTGAACCTCCAGTGGCTCCACTCACACCATACGTTGCTAGAAACGCTGTTTTCTGTATTGGAGAATAGCCATGTGGTGAAGGCTAGATTGGTGCTTATGTGTATGTACAGATTGTTTCATAAAAAATGGATCACCCTTAAACATCGCCTTAACTTCAACTTTGTCTAACTCCTCCAAACTTGAACGAATTTCTCTGAAATTTGGAAGATATGTCAGTTGTGCTTACTAATATCATTGTTGGAAATTTCAAGCATGAATATTGAGTTGTTTTCCTGTTATAGATAAAAAAATAGTAGATAATTTGATCTTCATTTAGCAATGTCACACAAAATCATACCTCACTCTTATAAAATTACATTTGTTTCCTTTGTTATGTAATATGCTGTTCTACAAGCCAAAAGCTATCAAACAAAACAAAAATAAAGAAAATCGGTCAATCAGAGCCAGTTTAGCACCATTATTCATCAACAATAATGTAACTGCTACATGTGATTAACTGGACTTCATGTTCCATAGCTTCCTGACTTCGTTGCGGTGGTGTTGGCAGCACTCCTGATTGCTTTCAGCTAGAAATCTATCTCTTACCGGTTGAAGACAATACAAAGCACAAATGAACAATAACGAGATCGCATTCACAAAAGGCAAAGTGTCAGCCTTGCTAGAACTAGGGTTTTCTTTGCGAGCTACAAGCAAGCGACTAAATGTCCCTTACACAAATGTGCATCGATGGCATAATGATGATTTTCGACTCTGTCGTAAAGAGGGCTCTGGCCGTCCACGCCAAACATCCAAACGGTTATTTATGGATGATAATGCTACGTGTCACAGGAGTAGTAGAGTCAACTTATGCAAGTCTCAATTAGGGCTTAGGACATTATCTTGGCCAGCTCGTTCTCCTGATCTGAATCCCATAGAAAATGTATGGAGTATTCTAAAACGTAACGTTCGTCGTTCACTGCTACCTACAGATGGCGTATCACAACTTACGTCACTGTTAAAAAGAGGGTGGAGAAAGTTAGATCAGTCAAAAATCAGCGATATCATCGAATCAATGCCTAGACGAATTGGTAATGTCATTGACAATAAGGGTAGGGCCACAAAATATTAGCTTCTTAAGAACCGTTACTGTATCATAGCTTATCAGATTATATAAGGACATTTAAATATATTAGGGACATGAAATAACATGAAAAATGCTTTCTGTATCATACTTATGTTTTATTTAGTCAATTTTAGGATGATCCACTTTTTATGAAACGGACTGTACAAACGAAAAAATTGGTTAAAGAGGAGGAGGAGACGACAATTGAAGATAGGACCATAGGATTTTTGGTTCATAGCGCCATCTAATACAATGACATTTCCAATGTGGTATGAGGAGTATGAACAAGTAGGATGGTACTTGTTCAATTTTGGTCAAGTTAGAAACATTGAATCAACCGGGGCAGCACTCCCGAATTTGATGCGGTTTTTTCATCAGTTTCTTGCACACTGCGAGCAACTATAACAGCGCAGGCAGGTAGAGCGTTTGTGAAATTACCGCCTAAGTTAGCAAATTAGAAATGTCTCATCAATGTTCGCTCTAACGGTTTCTGCTTCAAATATGCAGTACGTGATGCTTTGTATTATAAAGATAACCGTAAACGACCTGGGTGGTACACTAGATGGGAAAGCGAGTTGGATTTTTCCACGTTGGGTGACTATTCGGCGGTGGAGGTGCGTGACATACCACACTTCGATCGACGTGATGAAATCAAAGTGAATGTCCACTTCTTTGACCGAAAACTACAAGGACTTATTCACTTCTCCCGGCAAAAAGCTATGGGGCGTACGTGTTGCAAATGCATTGCTCGTTAACAACTCCGGTAGATGGCATTTCTGTGCAATAACGAAACTACATGCTCTGTACGGTCAGCATCAATCGTATGGTATGTGTGACAAATGTTGTCGCTTGTTAGGGGTTAAGGAGAATTATGACAAACATTTACATGGCTACAATTTACAGTGTAGTTATTCAGCTTATAGATGAAACATTTGCAATTTGCATGTTAAGTACTCAAGTAGGCCTACATGAAAAGCTGATGCTATAATATGTATGAGTCATGACTATTAGATAAATTGCTGTGTAACTTAAGATAAGCACATAATATGGCCATAGCATTATGGCAGAAGTAACCCATTTCTTTTTGAGGATGTATCCCTTGCACTTATATTGAGGTACTCCGGTACCCCCATTGCGGGTCTAACTAGTATCAACTAATATCTCCTATAAAGTATGAACTATAAAAAATCGGGCGAATAGCAAATTGAAGAGCTGAAAATATCAGTAAAAGTCACGAGAGGAAAAGTAAAAATATTTAGTTTAAGTGACGTTGCCACATGGTCAAACATGCTTGGGGTACTCAAGTACCCCGTAGGGGGGTCTAACTGTTAAAGTGCTCCGGGGATGTCTCACAAGAACGACGCTGCATGGTATCGGACTGTCGCTGTAAGATCGATGCAGAGTTACTCTTTTTACTAGGGGATTGAGCCTTGCGCAAGAGACACCATTTTTGCTCAAATCCGTGCGCAAATCCCAAAACCGTCGTCTTTTCTACCCCTGCGCAAATCACCGTAATCACGCAATTTTCCCTAACAAGATTTGCTGTGACGTAGGTTTTTATTATTCCTATCAAACAACGCCATAAAGAACATAATTCAACATAAGTATATCCTCTATTACGCAAAAGCGATCAATAATCATGGAATATTGCTTGCTTCAATCTGCAAAGGAATTGAAAATACACTGGGTAGAAGCTGTGTTTAATCAGGAATAGTATTTAATCGCAATTTCGTGTAAAGCGAAAACAATATGACAAATGATACATTTTCTGAAAGCTCTCGATCAAAGGAATCCAAACATCAATGTTTCCAATTGATCAGAGACACATGCAAGGATCAAATACTTATGTACATGTAACATGCATGTGCGTTTAATCAGAATTACAAGTACGCAAGCGTGTCATGTAAAAATGACAAATGATACATTTTCTGAAAGCTCTCGATCAAAGGAATCTAAAGATCAATCAGAATTACAAGTACGCAAGCGTGTCATGTAGAAATGACAAATGATACATTTTCTGAAAGCTCTCGATCAAAGGAATTTAAAGATCAATGTTTCCAATTGATCAGAGACACATGCAAGGATCAAATACATGCTTATGTACATGTAACATGCATGTGCGTTTAATCAGAATTACAAGTACGCAAGCGTGTCATGTAAAAATGACAAATGATACATTTTCTGAAAGCTCTCGATCAAAGGAATCTAAAGATCAATGTTTCCAATTGATCAGAGACACATGCAAGGATCAAATACATGCTTATGTACATGTAACATGCATGTGCGTTTAATCAGAATTACAAGTACGCAAGCGTGTCATGTAAAAATGACAAATGATACATTTTCTGAAAGCTCTCGATCAAAGGAATCTAAAGATCAATGTTTCCAATTGATCAGAGACACATGCAAGGATCAAATACATGCTTATGTACATGTAACATGCATGTGCGTTTAATCAGAATTACAAGTACGCAAGCGTGTCATGTAAAAATGACAAATGATACATTTTCTGAAAGCTCTCGATCAAAGGAATCTAAAGATCAATGTTTCCAATTGATCAGAGACACATGCAAGGATCAAATACATGCTTATGTACATGTAACATGCATGTGCGTTTAATCAGAATTACAAGTACGCAAGCGTGTCATGTAAAAATGACAAATGATACATTTTCTGAAAGCTCTCGATCAAAGGAATCTAAAGATCAATGTTTCCAATTGATCAGAGACACATGCAAGGATCAAATACATGCTTATGTACATGTAACATGCATGTGCGTTTAATCAGAATTACAAGTACGCAAGCGTGTCATGTAAAAATGACAAATGATACATTTTCTGAAAGCTCTCGATCAAAGGAATCTAAAGATCAATGTTTCCAATTGATCAGAGACACATGCAAGGATCAAATACATGCTTATGTACATGTAACATGCATGTGCGTTTAATCAGAATTACAAGTACGCAAGCGTGTCATGTAAAAATGACAAATGATACATTTTCTGAAAGCTCTCGATCAAAGGAATTTAAAGATCAATGTTTTCAATTGATCAGAGACACATGCAAGGATCAAATACATGCTTATGTACATGTAACATGCATGTGCGTTTAATCAGAATTACAAGTACGCAAGCGTGTCATGTAAAAATGACAAATGATACATTTTCTGAAAGCTCTCGATCAAAGGAATTTAAAGATCAATGTTTCCAATTGATCAGAGACACATGCAAGGATCAAATACATGCTTATGTACATGTAACATGCATGTGCGTTTAATCAGAATTACAAGTACGCAAGCGTGTCATGTAAAAATGACAAATGATACATTTTCTGAAAGCTCTCGATCAAAGGAATTTAAAGATCAATGTTTCCAATTGATCAGAGACACATGCAAGGATCAAATACATGCTTATGTACATGTAACATGGATGTGCGTTTAATCAGAATTACAAGTACGCAAGCGTGTCATGTAAAAATGACAAATGATACATTTTCTGAAAGCTCTCGATCAAAGGAATTTAAAGATCAATGTTTCCAATTGATCAGAGACACATGCAAGGATCAAATACATGCCCTGTCTTCCTGAACATGGTTAAATCATGGATGACTATCACATGCATGATACGCACATGTTCTTTGGAGCTTCTACATGAGCATGTATGATCATGCTTGTGGTTTGAGGGGGGATTATAGATGCATTATACCTAATTAATCCATGCCTTATGAAGTAGTTATCCATTGAGCACGGATGGCCTACTGGTGTGTAACATGCATTGTCATCCACTGAGCATGAATGTGATACCTATGTATATCACGTGCATAGATGAAATAGCTGCTATATAGGGCTAATTAAATAGGATCAAATAGAACTCCGTACGTTACGCTAAGACATGAAATACTAGAGCTATCTCACATTTCTCTTTTAAAACTTTAAGATCCGACAATTTTCAGTTGAACTTACCGAAGCCGGTGCACTGGAGACGACGACTCTTCAGTCGTCAGCCTTCAGTTAATAAAGGCTGCGTTCGGCGATGAACCACCGTCTCTACCAGCGAAATCTTCATGTGAATGTCTATAGTCTGAGAATTAAAGGCTTCAATTATTATCACTACATTCAATAAGAGTGCATAGATAAGTCGATAAATCCATGTGACAGATACGTCCTGTAGTAAGAAAATCAATTTCACATATTTACCAGCAATCGGCATATCCGAGAATTCTTTTCAGCAAACAGATGAATGATCCACGTCAATCCACTCAGGGATCAGACTGCGTACATAAAATATCTGGCACACAATCTGAGCCGAGAGTGGTTTTGTAGATGATCTTTAAGAGACTGCAATTTAGAAATAATGACCATTTAACAATTTAAGCGGAACGGTGGAAAACTATTTAATGCAATAAAACGGAAAATATATTGTTTTATGTAATTTTAAAGTAATATACATGTAATCAGTAATGTATTATAACGTCAGCTTGAAGGTTAATAAACAAAGTAAAGCTTGTCTTCCTGAAACTGGGATTAAACGTAAACGATTAATTAAGCGTAACCTAAAATTAAAAGTAGCGATATGTAATTATTTTTTCAAACATCAGAAAGTGCTTAAAGGTAAATAAGAACAAAATGATCAAACAGTAAATACTTTTAAAACGCAAATTCATGATTTTAAAAAAGGTTAAAGGGCCTACCTAAGTAGAAGATTCTATTGAATCAGTCTGCTCATTCAGATAGCAAAAAGATTTTTATACTATGTTTCCAATCACCACATGAAGCGTACACGATTGCTGGATTTAAGATCCAGCATATTATGCAATCTAAGCTGGAGAGGTATGGCAAATATCTCTTTTAATGTACGTTTATTTCACGGATTAACTTAGTAAAATATGAGGTCCTCAGAATGAGCTTTTTCAGTCAAGAATAGTGAGTCGGTGTGTGGGAGGGTAAAATACTTCAAGCTGTTTGAATCTAACGCCTCTCTGCCATGGCTTTGTTGAATAAGTAAGCAAGGGCAACAAATATTAATTATCCTCATTATTTTGTTAGATCCTAAATTAGATTCTGAGTTAGTTCTAGGGGTTAGAACAATGCACGAGGCCAAAGTTTTGATCAAATCTATTGTGCAATCATGAAATATATTATCAACCTTTCGAAGAAATAATATTTATAAGTTCTGACATCTTTCCAAAATCTGCTTCCTCCAACCCGAAAAAACCCGAATTCGGGTTTTCCGGATTTTCTCGGATTTATGAAAAGAGAGATGATCCGACTCGATTTCTAAATTGTTGTACCCGAAACCCGAGCTTTCGGGTCCGGATTTCGGGTAGGATCGCTCATCTTTACTGCAGTGTCATACTTCATCATTTTACGCATAGGGCCTAATCGCTGCACTAAATTCTCAACCTTCGGGGTGAGGGGAAAATGTTAGCATAGTTATAAGGTTACATGTGCACTACATTTCTTAAACATGTAGTCAGTATGTAGGCCAACCGTATTCACAGCCTTTTCTATGCATGACCATTTGTTGCTGGATATCCAGCAATACGATACTGGACAATTTCAGCATTGCTGGAAACATTCCTGCTAATTACTTTTTGCATCTACATAGCATGATAAGTACATGAGATGTTCATATAAATACTTAAGAGTATTAATACTTAGGCATATAATTATGCAATTGCCAATTGTGATAACTGCTACGCTGACAAATGACTGTGCGGGCTACCCCCATCATCATCCCGCATGTCATTGCGACATTGCGACCTATAATCAAAAGCGGTGGAAAACATGAACTACTGGAAGACATGGAAGACATAAGCAAAAATAAAATTTGACAGTCGAATTTAAAAAAGTGTTCCAAGAGAATAGGCCTACAGCCTTTTAGTTGATAAAATGTTCCACATTAAATTCCGAACAAGCGATAAAATTAACTCAGACCTAAATTAGTCTGTTACTTTTTCCAGTTATACAGTTTTCTGATATGTTCTAGAAGTCATTGGAGCATAGGTGATTTGGAATTCTTGCTGCAAGGCACTCAGCAGAAAATACTTACTCCAATCAGTTGGATATGCATGCATATTTTTATGAAATGTATTGTATTGGTCAGCAAGTGACCAATAAGCCAGTAATAGGCCTATGTGACTGTCTATCAAGCCAGTAATTGTATTAAGTTAATTAATGAAGTGAATTAGAAATAGCGATCTACGATGATTATGAACTATAAATTGGGCATCCTATCAAAAATATATTTGCCTTCAATAAAATAGTTATCGTTTCATGACTTGTGATGCTTGTATGTACGGGTACGGGTAACGAAAAATGCTCTACCTGAAGGTCACTAGTGCCATTCAACCACTCTAGTATATCATACTCATCAATTACTGGGACAATAAATGGGAAGTAGGCATTTGTTCATGTTCTTTTATCTACTGAGCAGGCCTTCGTCAATTGTGGTTAAACATATTTGATTGGGAGAAAATAAGTAATGCACATGTATTATTTCAAAGTACGCTTGTGAAAAAGATAATAGCAACAATGAAAACGGCAAGTATGTGCACAAATGCATAAATTAATTATTACTTCTGAAGGTAGATAATAACACATCATCGAGACGGTCTTCGTAAGACCAAATTTAAGCACTGTAAAATTTAATTTAGATTAAAAAGTTGAAATTAATCTAAAATAATTTATTCTAATCTAAATCACTGTAAGTAACGATTTTGATGACAAATAGAAGCATGAATAAGAGATGCATGTAAATGTTTCCTACGAACAATTGCTTGTAATTGTTTAACTGCTCCAAATAAGACCCAGTTTCTACGAAAATCACTACATGCTTAATTGCATAATTTCAACCAAAATCAATGTATTCCAGCAATTACACCAAAAACAAAGTATAAATTAAAGTAGTAGGGTTATGGATATTGATTAATTGTAGATTCATGAATTGAAAAATGAATACTGGACTTATTCAGAGCAAATGATAAGTTTGGTCAATATCATTGATGAATTGCTTTAAGCTATTTAGAAATTGATATCACATATTTTCCCATTCCTTTCCTTCAAAATGTTGTTATATAAACGACAAAACTCATCTCTTTCTTTCAGACATCGTTGTTACAGCTTGAGCACAAAATACCTGGTATAATTATGACAGTCAATTTTTTCCATTAAGATAAAAAAATTCACTCCTAAATTAGGACTTGTATTCTTTTTTAAAAAAAGTTGCATACCTACCCAACGTTTCGTCTACCTGCCAAGTTGTTCACGGGAATAAAAAGTCCCGTGAGCAAGTCGGCAGGTCGAAGAAGCGTCTGGTATTTGTATTACTTTTTTGTAAAATAAAAATACAAGTCTAAAATTTGTAAGTGAACTTCTTTTTTTTCTTTATCTTAATGGCCAACCTCCAGTGTATGACAATTATAATTTTCCCATTGCATCAACTTTAACAAGTACTACACTGACCAAGCACAGCGCTCCTCCATGAAGTTTTATGAATGCAGTAGGATATTTTATACATATGAAATCTCTTCGAACGTCGATGAAGCAATTCTGTAGTACATCGATGACAATGTTTTCTGGAAGTGGGCCCTACTCAAAGTAGGCCATTCAGTAGCGTATCATCGCAATAACAAATTTCAATTTGACAAGTGACCTAATTAATCAACTTTCTTAATTTTGTTTTTCACCTCAGCGAATTTCGCGATTGATGTTATGTTTTCTCTTTATTCAAAGATTCCTATCGATCAGCCTATTATAATTTTTATAATAGAACAAACATGATCACAAAAACGGAACTTCGTATTCTAAGTATGACTACAAAATTATGAATATAAAATTAATTTTCTGATATGTAAACCTAAAGGCCAATAATCATTGCGAACCAGCGCAAAATACGAAGATCGCATTTGGGTTCGCGTAAACCATTAAGAGAATCGATGAATATTCACATAGATGCCTCAGGCAAACTTCCCTAAGCTGAAATCCTGGCTGCGCCCATGATATGGCCTGATTTCTTTCCTTACCTGCGCTTTGCATCGTCGGATTGCCATTGACGGCGATATAGCAATGACCACGGCTTTCCGTTATACAAGCAAACTGCACGTGGGTTTTTCCTATCTCTGGTTTTTCACTGATGACGATTCATCTGACGGACCAATCGAAATGCAGTGTTCACTCATGTCATTTCATACATTGATTTATTTTCAGCAAAAAAGGCATATTCAGGGCAAAATCGACGTTTCTATAAAATACACCGTTCATTCTTTCCCCACTGCGCAGATGGGCGCGATTTCATTCATCCATGATTATTGCGACTTCGATGCATTTGCGTACACAAGGAATCTCTGCGCAAGGTCATATCTATAAGGACTGTGCACTAGCCGTTAAATCACAGACCGTCGGAGGCTAATGTGAAAGCATTAGATGTTTCGTTTGCAATGCTTCGAAAAATAGTTGGGGTCCAATGTGGACCCCAGCGGTATCGGAAGGTTAAAGACAATTGCTGAATTTTTTTTGCGTCGCACTGCACATTCGTGGAGAGTTGACTTTTCTATGTTTTGTTATTGTTTCTATAAAACTCTAATGCACCTTCTTTGAAGCTTGAATTATGAAGCTATAATGTTTTTCCATTAAAATTTTTTTTTATTTCATAGAACAAGCCTTTCGCGTGTAGCCTTGATAGCATGCCGTGTAATGTAAGACAATCTTTGTAGGAAGTCATTACACGACAGTTTCAAAGAGGTGTTATCAATTACTTTAAATTAAAGTACAATGAATTCATTACTTTTTGGGTGGACCATTTCTCTCCACCTTGATGGTCCATTTCTCCTGGTCATGTACATCTCTTCCCACTTAGGACTTGATTAAATGGGGAGTGGTGGAAAATCTATTCGATATCTGTTCACTAGAACGGTAGGCTACCTTTTTTAGATGATGTTACACAGAATTACGTTCACACGAAATTTGAAGTTAAATTTCTGCAAAACTATGGCTAATAGAGGTATAAGAATAAAAATTCGAATTTGGTGGCCCATTTCTCCCCTATACAGGGTGTTCCCGATCTTCTGGCGGTTGCTATAAAATCTTCCGCTACTCGCCTAAACATTCGTTTTGCAATACCCAAAATTGTAGCCCCCTACCAAGAAATCGTTCCCGCGTGCCTTCCTTCAATTTCAAATGCATGCATACTCCAATGTTCAGGTCTAGATATCTATCACGTCTTTTGAGATACAGAAAAATGCGAAGACTCGTGTTGGACGTCTCAAGTTGCATTATATTTATCTAATATAAGAAACTCACGCATAATTGCACTCATCAAATGTTGGCAACCCTGCATTCATGATCGATGACTATAGAGTGAATGTTTCCACAAGAACGGTGATGGATTCAAAATTATAGATATCTACGATTGTTATGTACTCATGTTTACTCATCGTATCGTGCAGATGAAGATATCTATCCCTGATGTGTCTATTCTGTGCACAACTATGTAATTCATTTTGAATTCAAAAATATCAATGATGATCAAAATCTTTCACAGATATCATTCATTCACTTTGTAGCGCTTTTCATTGCCACTTGTTTGTGAGAGGAGAAAATGTTTTGATGATAGACAATTGGATGGAAAGAAATGTGAAACTGATTTGATGCGAAAATGAATCGGAAAGCACTTTCTCATCTATTTCATTCGGGAATTCTTGTCGGTGGTCATTTATTTGCAAAATGGAAACCAAAAGTTATTTTCATTGAATTTCCAAAAATCGACGACATTTCTAAATTTTTGATGAAAATCTTCAATGAGGAAAACAATTTATTGGGAAATGAAAGGGAAAAGATGACAAATGTGAAATGAAAGGAAATTTGAAGTTTTTTGTTGAATTTTCATCGGGGACTGATTAGGAGGTACAGACAGTGTCCCGGAGGAAGGAGGAGAAGTTCCGCATCGTTTTCTAGAGTTTCATCCTTCCAATCCTTCACCTGATGCTGTGAAAATTCTTCCTTTCCATCAGCTGTTGTGTAATAGCCTCCTCTTCCTTCCTTCACCACATGGAATAAGCATTTCTCTCCAACCTTCGACTTCGCTGTGTATCGGTCAATCTTCGTCTCCTGCGGACGTCTCCCACACAGCTCCGCCACAGCATTTCGTACATCGCCGACTGTTGGCGTCTGTGGCAGTTGCAAGTCCTGGAAACCTCTTTTCCCTGCGCCTGTGTAGTCAGCCAGATAGAATCCAACTGCAAAGAAGAGAAAATGAAAGAATTTCACGCAAAGAAGTTGTTTGGAAGGAAAATCAGTTGAAGGTTCCGTTCTGTTAATCGAATCATTTTTCATTGTTTGGAAACGGAGATTTGACAACTGCTGATCGTCCTGTGAACGTCTTTTCCATTCATTTCTTCTCTTATTCATCTTTTCTGTCTACAATTCACTTATTAAAAGAAAATCTTTCAAAAACGGATTCTCCGCATTCAAATGATTGAAATCCAATGAAAATGACAATCAAAAGTCATCGAAATATAAAAATATTGAATAATTTTTGTTTTCATTTCTTTCAGATTTAACTTGTTTTGTCGGATTTCATCTTTTTCATCATTCCCGTCAGGGAGGACGAGTCTGCGTTGTTCTAAATAGAATTCGGTTATCGTAGAATGTCAGTAGGAGACATCTAAGCTACAAATTTACCTTTTAAACTCCGTCATGTTCAAGCAGTTCATTCTGAGAACTTCAGATTTCAAAGAACTTTATAACTAGTAATAAATTTGTTCGTTATCGATATCGCGTTTCAGTTCAGAGGAACGAACAGCCTTTATCTCAGTCTCTAAATATCAATTTGGAGCTTCAGTGACGATGCATTCACAAATGATTGAAAAGTTAGTGAATGCCAAGTTAACACATGTTTGTTTCAACAAATAAAGTCCTATTAATGTCTGTCTTCGTCATGAATCCATCTGTTAACACATAAGTTTAGTTCCCTGAAGCCAGCTTCGTGAGGAAGACAGATATTTGAATTTATTAGCTGTAAAATTCCTTTACTTTTGAAATATCAATGAGAATTTGAGTGCAGCTTAACCCGTGCTCACGTTCCTTTCGGTGATGTTTCTATGAAATTCTATCTAGACTGAATGTTAAGTAAAACAATTTCAGCAGAAATTCAACTTACAAGACTGAGGAGGAGGAGAAGGATATTGTACACTTGAATCCTTCTTGGCAATATCTGTAAAATAAAAATCAATTCATCAACGTTCAGAGCAAAACAAACATTAGGAATGAATGACAATCAAATAATTCTTCAGTCAAAACATGCACAGAATGAGCACATAACGTCTCCCATTATCTATATTTCGCAGGTCTATTGTCAACGTTCTCTGTCATCAAAAAGACATCGATAGAGCGGGAAATTCCTATATTTTCATACAAATGTGTGCTATGTAGGCTACTGTACGTTCCCTTGAGTCCCTCAACGCTTCTAAAAGAAGCCTCATGTGTGTGCTTGTTGTATTTTCACATAGCCAATTTGTGATCTGAATTGTTGCCCTTTGTCCAAAGATCATGTACACATAAAGCAATAATGAAATTAAAAAATACTGCGGCGACAGGATGACAAAGAAGGAAATCCTTTAAAACTCTCTGTACGTTCATCATTTTGAAATATCGCTCCAGTAATCTATCAAGAGTATAATCAGACTCTTACGCAACTTGTGATGTCGATTTACAGAACATGCATAACTCCAGCTTGAAATCAGAGGCTAAGAAATGTTAGAACACTTATTTTACTTTGAAGGGCTTCCCTGCTCATTATATATGAGCAATTTTCAAAATCTCTGCACGCAATCGAATATCAGCTGCCAAAATATCATCACACTATATCACATAAGTTATTCAATGATTAATTGAAGAGTTCCAGAATCATTCTATTCATTTGAGAAATGATTGTAGGTGAAGAAGTTTTCAGTGTGTTTATTCCTGAAAAGAGCTAGGTTTCCTAAACGCTTGACGGGGAAATTATCCAATAATTAGAAATTTTATCTGTGAATTCTTGAGATCTTCTTCCAACCAGTACACCGATCACTTTCAATTATGACTCTGTGAACCAAATTTTAATTCGTATACCAGTGTTGAATGGCTGTCAATGATTGCTACAAATAGACACAGTATATTAATCCATGGAATAGTAGCCTATTTCATTTGAAACAATGGTACCAAATTCTCTTCATGAAAATCCTGCAATTTGCTGTCAACAACTTCCACAACCAACTTGACAAATAGTTTGACTGTGATATGATGCTTCAGATCGAGTCTGATCTACAAACCATAGATTTTTCCATGTGCCATCATTATGCATAGGCAAGATATCAAACTTCCATTCTAGTGTACTATTATCCACTTCTATGCTTGAAATAGGCATTACTTTCCGAAGATATCTAGAATAAATAGAATTTGGAATTTCACTCATTTGAAATGGGCAGGCCTATTCCGACAGTATGGCGACGTGATGACGGACCTTAAATAAATACGAGCTATCCTGGCTGACCATACTTCTAAAATACAAAGACAAGTTGCCGAAGCTGTAGGAATAAAACAGTCAACCGCGCAACGAGTCCTCAAACAGTAGAGTGTAAACTGGTGACTTCACCGCAAATTATGAGAATTGCGGAGGACAGAAGAAGAAATTTGACGAAAGAGACATTCGCCATATTCGTCAATTGTCTGAGAAAAACCCGAAAGTGACTCAACAAATGCTTGAATGGTTTCCAGGTGCCTCAAGTGTTCTTCAGCTGGACAATGCTCCCTCTCATAACTCACGAAGAACCATAGCTTGTCTCGATATGCATAGCCTCAACGTCCTGAGCTGTCCTGCCCAATCCCACGATTCTCCAACCCCATGGCGAATTTAAGGGGCATTGTGGAACAGAGACTCAGAGATTGCAAATCTCATTCTCGCAGCGAAATAGCATCTTCATTTGCAAAAGTATGGAATCAAAATGGAGAAACTCAAGAAATGTGCACGCCTTTGGTTGAAAATGTACCAAGACGAATAGCTTCAGTGATCGCTAACCGTGGTGGACACACTTAATATTGGTAACTTAGAAAGTTTCTACTTTCATGTTTTCTTATCCTATACAATGTATTCTAAATAATCACGAGCTGTGTTTGCTTTTATATTGATTTGAAATGGTTATACACTCAAAATTCGCAAATTTCAGACTTGATCCAAACTTGCTTCACCACAGTTTTTGATAACAACTATGTTCTATTTGTATTGTCTTTAATACATTTATTTCTTAGTTAAATTGAGAGGATAGTTTAGTAATTCTAACTTTGAAGAAAGTCACTGTCAATTAAGTAAAATGTTTAAGGTGACCAAAGACGTTTTGATTGAGTCTAAAGGCTTACATAATATTCAAAGCTGTTATTGAAAACATGGGAGCTGTAAATGAACACTCTGACAAACACTGATAGACTTATTAAATGCTAAATAATGTCAGTAAACTACCCATATCTCCATATGGCCCATACGACACCCAGTTCTCCCATACTTAATGAATCCACCCAAATTGTGAGCAGGATGGAAGATTCAAGAATGTTTTGTAGAAGCACGACATTCATAAAAACTGGAGAACTGGAAATTATAGTGGGTACTACTTAGAAATGAGTAATAATGAGAAAAGAAATAAAGAAATGAGAAATATATTTAAGTATAATATATATAATACTATATAATAATAATATATAATCGTGCAATTATTTCCATTAACAACCACTGTAGTGTCTAGTGCAGCAACCGAATCCATCGATGAACTTTCTTATGGGACTTACTCGTGTAACGATTCCGATCTGCCTGCAACTCCTCGATTATTGATCTCATACGTGATATCGTCTTTTCTGCTTCTTTGTGCTTTCTCATTAGTGTATCGTATTCCAGTAAAACCTTACTAAGCTTTTCTTGATAGCTGAGAACCAATTCATCAGCTTTGTCATCTGAAATGAATAGAAAACGACCTCAATGATGGCAATAAAAGGACTGGATTGCTACGAAATGTCATTGAAATGCAGGTAACGGTACTTTTCCAAGTGCGTATCACACCAGATTGAATAAAACGACATGCTTGTAGAATAGGTTTCAGTGAACAGTAGTGCAGAATGAACACCTTGAAAATGAAACTTAAGACTGACCGCAAATTAGCTGTATTTCGCAGTTCCACATTTCCGAACTGCATCGTTGATTCAAGTCGTATAAGAGTCGAAAGAAGCTTCACAACGATAATGTCAAAAATCATTTGTTTTTCAATGCAATACCGCTACACAATAGTTTCTGTAAATAGAACTTGTAATTATCTGAGGTTCTGCTTGATAAATCTTAGGGTAAAAACTGCTAAACTAAAATACATGTACCTATGTCAAGCCTTCTAGTATCACAGAACTATCACAATTGTACTGTCTTCAGCTTTTTACTGCACAAAACATTGCCCTAGTAATGAGGTATTCCTATTCGCTTTATACAAATAAAATGATTTCAATGTGAATATAGAAGATTTGCTTTCGGTTATATGTGAAATCTTCATTGGGTGCCGGTCACGCACAGAAAAAAGGGAAATTGCAAGGTTGTGTGGCAGATCCGCCGATATCTACAAGTCAGCAATTCTGTTGCCACCAAACCTGAGCAAATCAGTCTGCGATGGAATGTAAATTTCATCTATCTCCAAATCCGGCACTGTTATCGTCGAGATCTCGAACGTGGAAAAAATGGTCGAGATCTCGAGACTGAATTGACTAGATATCATACCATTTTATTTCAACAGCCCCATTTTGACGTGAGCCAAATATAAATCCTGATTTCGTACGTGTAACGTTATTACGCTTCAGATGCAACGTTATAACGTTTCCTATGTTACAATAGCTACTAGAGAAATACACGAAATGATGCTGATATGATCTTTAATTTTGATTTCATGGAATAATGACATTGATCAAATCTTTAAATTCGCTGACTTTTACACATAAGTAACCACTACTCGATTTTCATGTGAATTCGTATAACGTTATTACGTTTGACCTCAATTAAGAATGAAAGAATGGTAAAGCAAAGTCAGCATGCAAACATTGATTTCAGGGAATCTGCTAACCATTTTGTCCGGTGGATCGATACCAACCTGCTAACATCTACAAAAATGTAATTGAGATGCAGTAAATGCGTGCGATGTAACGTTGTTACGCATGGAATTGCTCATAAAAGAGGCTAAAGACAGAAGACATGAAGAAAACAGACAAAGTTTGCTTTGTTCTCACGTCGAAATTCATGTAAGTATACGTTTTGGTCTCGGATTGCAATAGTCTGAATATTATGCCGCAGCTTAGAGCTGGACAGGCTTCGGACCCCGCAATATGCTAGCCGCTACTCTGTGACAGTAGCTAACCGTTTTTCTGCACTTGACGATGCTATCAGTCTTGAAGATATGTGCGAGCAGCTCAATCTACGATCAAGCCTACTGCTCTGGCAGTTCTTGGAGAATTTTCCTGAAATTTCTATGTTAAAATTTGCAGTTACATCAACGAAAAGTGTCTGTTTGTACACTTTACTTCATCCTCTGTCACTGAATGATAACTCATTTGAAAGATCATGATCTGTAGATGATTTCTATAATAACCAGTTCAACAAAATACCAATTTGTGTAACTTTTATGAGCAAAACTTCGAAAAAATGGAGTCAACACCTTAAATGTCACAATTTTACCACTGGAAATACATAGGATTGTGTTATCCTCTCTATTTCTGAAAAGCAAATGATCTGATCCGGCAGACGCGAAGTTTTGCAGTAGGTTAGAGGTGTACTATGCTATGTGAAAGTTTTATGTACTACCTCGTTCCCTGCACAACTTCACGCTAGCTCCCGGACTAACAGCGTATGTTGACTTGAAAGCCGCGTTTGACTAACTAGACAGGAATGCGCTGTGGTTTCTCCTTCAAGGGATTGGAATACCCTCAAAATACATCAACATATTGCGTGATCTTTACACCGACAATACATGCAGAGTAAGAGCAGACGGGAACACTTCGGACTCCTTCCCGGTGACTTCAGGCGTGCGCAGGGATGTGTTGCGGCTCCCAACCTGTTCAACATCGCGATTGACTTCTGGCTAGGGAAGACCCACACTCGCTGTCCAGATTCTGGCGTTCGCTTCCATTCCCGATTCACTGATCTCTGTTACGCCGACGACGTCGTTTTACTTTCGTCTGTTCTGGACTCACTCTTTGAGTCTCTTTCAGTACTCGGAGAAGAAGCATCACCATTAGAACTCTCTCTCAACTATTCAAAGACGAAAATTCAGTCGCTGTCCACATTTTTGTCATCACCAACCAATAATCTGATAGTGAACTCAATCAGCATCGAAATGACCGAGAACTTAGTCTACCTCGGGACCCGGATTTCCAGCGAATGTACGTAAGACAGTGAAATAAATCGTCGCCTCAATTGTGCCAGGTCAGCCTTCAATCGCTTGTCAAAAGTATGGCGCAGCAGAAAAGTTCTTGCCCCAATGAAGCATCGCATATTGAATACCTGCGTTCTACCGGTGCTGCTATACGGCTGTGAGACTTGGAGTCTTCCGGTTGCTCTTACCCGGTGTCTGGACGCTTTTCATCGATCCTGCCTTCGCAGAATTATCGGCAATCGTTGGTACCACCATATCACGAATGAAGAAGTCTACTCGAGGTTCGGAAATCCGTGTCCAATTTCTATCATGATTCGCCGACGTCGACTACGCCTTTTGGGTCACATTGCGCGCTCCAATCCACCTATTCCAGCAATGATTGCTCTAGAAGCATCGGCTCGCCCCCCGCCGCATGGTTGGAGTCGCCCGCGCGGTCGACCTCGCCTTACATGGATCTCCCACGTGCAAGACGCCCTCCCGCTGCCCGACCTTCTTATCCGTGCCAAGGACCGACAGACTTTTCGTGATCTGGTCGCCACGATCACCTGAGATGGTCAAGCGCATCCAAGCACAAGTACAAGTAAGTAAGTTGATGATTAGTTACATAGCATATATGACTATGTGCACACTACACAATAGTACACATGCAATCATGTACATGTATGTACATTTACGTCATGTCAATAACAAGATGAATGAAGACGTAAGCTACGTGGTGAGATCAAAATGATTTAGACCCGACCACAAGGCGTAATGCTACATACTTGTTTCTTCGTACAGTGGAACTTATTAGTTTCATCAACATTCACATCTGCAGCAAATTATATCACTTTCAATCTATCGAATTTTCATCTATTTTTGATATTTTTATCAAGTTCTATCGTATTTTGAGAATTTTGTGTATGAGGAATAATAAGAACTACTATTGCAGGTCAACTTACTAAACCATGATAATATTCTACACAGGGTGGCGACCAGATTTCAAGCCTCAAATCTCCGGGTGATTTCTGACCTCTTTCATCGAATTTCCACACTACTTTTTAATATTGATCAGATATGTCATTCCAATTACACAGCTCAAAAATGATCAGGACACTTCTGCAAACTATTTCTATCATCAAATTTCAAACTTTTACTATTTGAATTTTGCTATCAAATGTTGACGGGAACAATAGTTGCCTCCATCGACCACAGTTTTCAAAATTTTCTGAATTCTGTAAGTGGTGGTTCTTCAGATTATACACATATAGGCCTACTTTTCCTCAATGGCCTGCAGTCATTGAACTCTGGGATCTAAATGATTTCATATCGACAGAAAAGTTCACTTCCTGAAATTTCCAACGATTAAAAAACACTTCCTTTTTGCCAATGAATTGCGCTTTGCGCTATCGAACAATAAAATCTATCAGTCCTGAGACTGTATAGAGTTTGGACTATTCGTAAAAATTTAGGACTTGCATATCCCGGTGCTCTAGATATCTCACAATGGCTAGAAATAGAAGGTTGCAAGAAGTCCTTTCAAAAGGAATTACCCTAATTAACGGTCGTTCGGAGATAGCGAAAATAGACAGATAAATGGCTACTTAAAACAGCGCAACAATGTGTTCTCAGCAGGGTTTTCAACTTTCAAAAGAATTTTTTTCTTTATTATGCTTTCTCGTAGCGTTTGAGTGCTAGCAACATTTTCCGCGCTGCAGTAAAGAATGTGTAACAGATTAAGGCACCGATTAAAATCGGGCTGTTTTAATGTAGGATTGTATACACACATCTAATACATTAACATGCGTTTTTCTTCTTGTCAGGATGTTCTGTGAATTTCCATGTAATTCTATCTACATTTTGAATCACTCAAAAAGAAAATACAAGTAACGGAGACAGAACTGTTGACCCATAGCTGCCGCTATATGTAGACATGTATTGATATCTTAACTTACCACATGCTGCCGGAAATCTGGTCCTGATATCTGGTATGAGGAATTCTGTAATCCTTTTTGCAAGAGGTTGCCATTTTGTCTTTCATCTGTGCCACTTGCAAAGAAGCAGAATGTGCTGACTATGCTCCTCGAGCGCAGCAGGAGTCCTCTGTTGTAAATCACAGCAGTATTTAAGTTATATAGATCATACGAATTGGAATGGACGAGATTTGCTAATATTGGTCCAATCAGAGCTGCTGTCGGCATATAGGGAGAACATGCCGACACTTCCCGATTTTCTAATCATCATATCGGTGCAGCCGTCAATAGCCGATGGGTACCGACAACACCTGTGTCGGCATTCATTCGGTGCGACGACACGGTTGACAGCCGACACTGCCCGACTATTTGACGAGGCATCCCCGACGATTTTTTTTCACCGGGCCGATCTTCTGGCGGATGCTATAAACTCTTCCGTTACTCGCCTAAACATTCGTTTTGCAATACCCAAAATTGTAGCCCCCTACCTAGAAATCGTTCCCGCGTGCCTTCCTTAATGATGCAAATGGAAACTTTTCCAGAAAAATGTCCGGAAAATTTCCAATTTTTTCAAAATTTTCCATTGGAAAATTTTGAAATTTATTTTTTGGTGATTTACGTTGTTTCCTTTGTCTTGGAGACTTATTATGGTCGTTTGAAAAGACTATGTAGTATTCAAAGTCCGAAAGCTGCTCAATCATCCCTGTATGTTAACTTTTGGTACCAACTGCACCTTTTCTATGTCTATCAGATCTTTCCAAATGAATTTCAGGCTTAAGATGGATTTCAGATTTTAAAAAGATCTTTAATTCAAATGGAGATCTCCAATTCATCTGGATCATATCTGAAATTCTTGGGCAGATCTGAAATCGATTTGGAACTATCTGAACCATCTGAACTATAGAAATGGAGGATGTGTGTCCTAAACGAAGATATCGGACAATGCGCCAGAAGTTTGAAGCTATCATAGATATTCTTTTACTCATCACAGATATCTTTAGTTTCCAAATATCTCGCGAGTTTACAATCTTTATAGCTTCCAATATGGTCGCTCATGAATGCTGCGTGGACTGTGTGCTTATACTTCATCACATGTTCATCAACGCATGGAGAATTTGCATCACTATGATCACCCGCCGGTGATAAATGATGTCAGCGTCCCTGACGGGGCCCTTTAGGGCACTTGGGCAAAACTAGGGCACCAATAAACTTTCAAAATAGGCTCTGTCTTTGTAAATGACAAGATTTTTGATAATTTCCCTGAGAAAATCAATAACGAGCAAGTTTTCTCAAAATTCGATATCAGGGCAAGATTAGGGTAACCTTAGGGCAATATATAATTTCAGGGCATGTTCAGGGTATGCCCTGATTACACTAGATGATGCTGCATCTCCACACACATCATTCACATGCTTCCTTAGTTATGTGCCACTTCCTACTTTCTGTATTTTGACAGACTCGGTAATGTAATTTTACCATACAATTTTTGGGTCACGCCCCGGTGGGAAATGAACTTGCGGCCCGCCTTCGGCTGGGTGGTGGCCATCGGGGAACTTTCGGTCACATAAAAATGCATCAAGGACATTCACAAAACTTAAGCATGATAATTTGTAATCGAAATATGTACAATAATAAATCAATGAAATCCTATTCTATTCTATTCTGAAATGCTATTCTATATAAAACAACATTATGAAAGATGTCTGCAAGATAAGACATATGATTCATTAATAGATAGAAAATTTGGAAATTAATTGCGGTCATGTGATCTATACACCTGCAAAAGGAATACTTAGTTCAATCTACTCCGTCTCCCGGATCCACGCTGCAAAATAAAGCTTAACTTTCAAGCTATAGCAAACTACAAAATGAAGTACATTATTTTCGCTCCAGATCCTTCGCATTGCATGAAATTATACCCCTATTGTAAAGCAAGATTCACGTTATCCCAAACGGTGTCTGTGTGAAAATTAAAAATGCTAGCAATCTAGCAAGCCACTGGTGGCAAAGGAAATGTTCAAAAATCCGCGGACGGAAATCGTATTGCTACGATCGCTTTAATCGAAATAATGATGAAATCAAGAGTTTTAGACCCAATTTATTGGTACGCAGCTGCCTCGACAGTGGAAGCGCTCAAATTATAGGCCTATCAAAAAAATCAAAACTTTCAAAATTTTCCAATTTTTTCCATAACCTTACACGGAAAATTTTGATTCAAAATTTTCCGGAAAATTTTCATCACTAGCCTTCCTTCAATTTGAAATGCATGCATACTCCAATGTTCAGGTCTAGGTATCTATCAGGTACTTCTTTTGAGATACAGAAAAAATGCGAAGACTCGTGTTGGACGTCTCAAGTTGCGTTATATTTATCTAATATAAAAATCTCACGCATAATTAGGTATCTATCAGGTACTTCTTTTCACGCATAATTGCACTCATCAAATGTTGGCAACCCTGCATTCATGATTGATGACTATAGAGTGAATGTTCCATAAGAACGGTGATGGATTCAAAATTATTAAATATCTACGATTACTATGTGCGCATGCTTATTTATCGTATAGTGTGGATGAAGATATCTATCCCTGATGTGTCTATTCTGTGCACAACTATGTAATTCATCTTGAATTCAAAAATATCAATGATGATCAAAATCTTTCACAGATATCATTCATTCACTTTGTAACGCTTTTCATTGCCACGTGTTTGTGAGAGGAGAAAATGTTTTGATGATAGACAATTGGATGGAAAGAAATGTGAAACTGATTTGATGTGAAAATGAATCGGAAAGCATTTTCTCATCTATTTCATTCAGGAATTCTTGTCGGTGGTCATTTATTTGCAAAATGGAAACCAAAAGTTGTTTTCATTGAATTTCCAAAAATCGACGACATTTCTAAATTTTTGATGAAAATCTTCAATGAGGAAAACAATTTATTGGGAAATGAAAGGGAAAAGATGACAAATGTGAAATGAAAGGAAATTTGAAGTTTTTTGTGGAATTTTCATCGGGGAAGGATTCCGAGCCACAGACAATGTCCCGGAGGAATGAGAAGAAGTTCTGCATCGTTTTCTAGCGTTTCATCCTTCCAATCCTTCACCTGATGCTGTGAAAATTCTTCCTTTCCATCAGCTGTTGTGTAATAGCCTCTTCCTTCCTTCTTCACCAAGAATAAGCATTTCTCTCCAACCTTCGACTTCGCTGTCTTTCGCTCAATCTTTGTATTCTGCGGACGTCTCCCACACAGCTCCGCCACAGCATTTCGTACATCGCCGACTGTCGGCGTCTGTGGCAGTTGCAAGTCCTGGAAACCTCCTTTCCTTGAGAACGTTCCGTCCCGCAGATAGAATCCAACTGCAAAGAAGAGAAAATGAAAGAATTTCACGCAAAGAAGTTGTTTGGAAGGAAAATCAGTTGAAGGTTCCGTTCTGTTAATCGAATCATTTTTCACTGTTTGGAAACGGAGAATTGACAACTGCTGATCGTCCTGTGAACGTCTTTTCCATTCATTTCTTCTCTTATTCATCTTTTCTGTCTACAATTCATTTATTAAAAGAAAATCTTTCAAAAACGGATTCTTCGCATTCAAATGATTGAAATCCAATGAAAATGACAATCAAAAGTCATCGAAATATAAAAATATTGAATAATTTTTGTTTTCATTTCTTTCAGATTTAACTTGTTTTGTCCGATTTCATCTTTTTTATCATTCCCGTCAAGGAGGACGAGTCTGCGTTGTTCTAAATAGAATTCGGTTATCGTAGAATGTCAGTAGGAGACATCTAAGCTACAAATTTACTTTTTAAACTCCGTCATGTTCAAGCAATTCATTCTGAGAACTTCAGATTTCAAAGAACTTTATAACTAGTAATAAATTTGTTCGTTATCGATATCGCGTTTCAGTTCAGAGGAACGAACAGCCTTTATCTCAGTCTCTAAATATCAATTTGGAGCTTCAGTGTCGATGCATTCACAAATGATTGAAAAGTTAGTGAATACCAAGTTAACACATGTTTGTTTCAACAAATAAAGTCCTATTAATGTCTGTCTTCGTCATGAATCCATCTGTTAACACATAAGTTTAGTTCCCTGAATCCAGCTTCGTGAGGAAGACAGATATTTGAATTTATTAGCTGTAAAATTCCTTTACTTTTGAAATATCAATGAGAATTTGAGTGCAGACTTAACCCGTGCTCACGTTCCTTTCGGTGATGTTTCTATGAAATTCTATCTAGACTGAATGTTAAGTAAAACAATTTCAGCAGAAATTCAACTTACAAGACTGAGGAGGAGGAGGAGGAGAACATTGTACACTTGAATCCTTCTTGGGAATATCTGTAAAATAAAAATCAATTCATCAACGTTCAGAGCAAAACAAACATTAGGAATGAATGACAATCAAATAATTCTTCACATAAAACATGCACAGAATGAGCACATAACGTCTCCCATTATCTATATTTCGCAGGTCTATTGTCAACGTTCTCTGTCATCAAAAAGACATCGATAGAGCGGGAAATTCCTATATTTTCATACAAATGTGTGCTATGTAGGCTACTGCACGTTCCCTTGAGTCCCTCAACGTTTCTAAAAGAAGCCTCATGTGTGTGCTTGTTGCATTTTCACATAGTCGGCCGATAAACTTATCCATCACTGGGTACAATTTGAATGACATGGTTGAATATCAACAGCATCGATCACCATACCGACGAAGTTCCCCGACTAAGGCGCTAAGTCGCTCTCCTTGTCCTGCCAGGAATATAAGAAATTTACAGAGCTTCGCGAATATGTCAAGGTTGCAAGTAGGACTTACATTATGCATAGAAAATCATGTTTATTACGAAATAAATCTTCATGCACCGTACGCAGAACGGGGTGACTTAATACAGTCTTTCCACTGGATTTTCTAGAAAATCTATTCTAATTTTGATAAATCAAAATAACAGGCACAAACATCGAATAGGTGACAGTGTATTATAATTCAAAATACTTATTTTGTAGTTATATCATTGAAATGATTATATCATACATGTATGTGAAAAACAATTCGACGCACGATTCTAACTGAATAAGATTAGTTGAATATGACATTGAAATCAGTGGTCGGATTCTTAAATTTTGAAAAATTCGTGCATCATTTTTGCGGATGTCAATAATGCATTTTCAATCATTTTCACCCCACCCACCTGAATTAAATACTCTCACGTACATACATACATGTATACAGCATGGCTCAGCGAGTTTGCATCAAGCATCAAAATATAGCTATGACTCCGTAAATCTCTCCACTGCTGTTCTGGATGTTTACCATCAATAGTCGGATTACTTTCATTATGTTACATGTACATAGATACTATAGTCAACAAAATTAGAATATCCTGTTACTTGAAATCACACTATATCACAAAAGTTATTCAATGATTAATTGAAGAGTTCCAGAATCATTCTATTCATTTGAGAAATGATTGTAGGTGAAGAAGTTTTCAGTGTGTTTCTTCCAGAAAAGAGCTAGGTTTCCTAAACGCTTGACGGAGAAATTATCCAATAATTAGAAATTTTATCTGTGAATTCTTGAGATCTTCTTACAACAAGTACACCGATCACTTTCAATTATGACTCTGTGAACCAAATTTTAATTCGTATTGCAGTGTTGAATGGCTGTCAATGATTGCTACAAATAGACACAGTATATTAATCCATGGAATAGTAGGCTATTTCATTTGAAACAATGCCACCATCTCACTTAAATTCTCTTCATGAAGATCCTGTAATTTGCTTGAAATAGGCATTACTTTCCGAAGATATCTAGAATAAATAGAATTTGGAATTCTACTCATTTGAAATGGGCAGGCCTATTCCGACAGTATGGCGAAGTGATGACGGACCTTAAATAAATACGAGCTATCCTGGCTGACCATACTTCTAAAATACAAAGACAAGTTGCCGAAGCTGTAGGAATAAACTAGTCAACCGCTCAACGAGTCCTCAAACAGTAGAGTGCAACTGGTGACTTCACCGCAAATTATGAGAATTGCGGAGGACGGAACAAGAAATTTGACGAAAGAGACATTCGCCATATTCGTCAATTGTCTGAGAAAAACCCAAAAATGACTCAACAAATGCTTGAATGGTTTCCAGGTGCCTCAAGTGTTCTTCAGCTGGACAATGCTCCCTCTCATAACTCACGAAGAACCATAGCTTGTCTCGATATGCATAGCCTCAACGTCCTGAGCTGTCCTGCCCAATCCCACGATTCTCCAACCCAATTGAGAATTTATGGGGCATTGTGGAACAGAGACTCAGAGATTGCAAATCTCATTCTCGCAGCGAAATAGCATCTTCATTTGCAAAAATATGGAATCGAAATGGAGAAACTCAAGAAATGTGCACGCCTTTGGTTGAAAATGTACCAAGACGAATAGCTTCAGTGATCGCTAACCGTGGTGGACACACTTAATATTGGTAACTTAGAGAGTTTCTACTTTCATGTTTTCTTATCCTATACAATGTATTCTAAATAATCACGAGGTGTGTTTGCTTTTATATTGATTTGAAATGGTTATACACTCAAAATTCGCAAATTTCAGGCTTGATCCAAACTTGCTTCACCACTTTGTCCATAATTCTTGTTTTTCATTTTGACCGCAAACTTTGTCAATTTCCGCATCTACCGAGCACATTGCCACGGAAGATTCCGATATAATGGCTTAAGCTTGTTTCATGTGTTCTTCAGCTCCCTGTCTGTTCGCATCCTGGGCATTTTTCTCAGTAAGGAACTCATCTTCATTTGTCAGAAGCTTCTGAAGATCACGACTAGTCGCTTCCTCCGAGATTTCAGCTAGCAATCTTTCTTCTGCTTTATTTTCTTATTACTTCTTCCTCTGCATCTTTTTCTTACATACGTGGGTTGATCGGAAAGTTCTCGGACTCCACCTGCTATGTCTATGCTACTGACTTCGATAGCCATTGCTTTCTTCATATTCAGTATGCTTGAAGTGTAGGAAGATCGATTTCGTGATTTGATGTCATCTTCGCCTTGACAGGAAGGTATTGTAAATTGATCATTTGCAACCTCGGCGATCGTCAGCATGACAAATAATGGAGAACAGCGAGCGTGCATCAAATTTTGTGTTAAGTTGACCAAGACAGCTACCGAAACTCTTGACATGCTTCGTCAGGTCTACGGCTCAGATTGTCTTTCTCGTACATCCGTCTTCGAGTGGTATTCGCGGTTCTGTTGAAGATGACGAGCGCTCAGGGAGACCGACAACCAGCGGGACAGCCGACAATATCAACGAGGTTCGACAACTCATTCGTGAGGACCGCCGTCGTACCATTCGCCAACTTTCGCAGATGGTAGGAATTGGTTATGGAGTTTGTCAGGAAATCGTGGCCAGTGATCTGGATATGCGAAGAGTGGCTGCCAAGTTGGTTCCTCGAATCTTGACCACTGAGCAGAAACAAAGGCGGGTGGATGTGTGCGAGGTACTCCTTGAACATGTCAACGGTGATCCAACTTTCATGTCGCGAGTGATCACAGCCGACGAGAGTTGGATTTACGGATATGATCCTGAAACGAAACAGCAGTCATCCCAGTGAAAGAGGCCTCGAAAAGCCCGACAATTTCGCATTGCAACAAAGACAATGTTGGTTGTTTTCTTTGACCAGAAAGGCATCGTTCATCGTGAATTTGTCGACCGGGGGCGGACAGTGAACTCGGATTTTTACTGTGACGTCTTACGACGATTGAGAGAGGCAGTTAGAAGGAAGAGACCTGACTTGTGAAAGAACCGCAATTGGCTGCTCCATCACGACAACGCACCTGCGCATGCGTCCTTGAAAACAACCCAATTTTTGACCGATCACGGCATGACCACTGTTCCACATCCTCCGTTCTCCCCTGACGTCGTCCCATATGACTTTTCTTTGTTCCCAAAGCTGAAACTGCGGTTAAGAGGACGTCACTTCCAGACTGTTGAAGAAATCCAAACAGAGACAGATGATGTTTTAAGAAACTTTAAGCCGGAGTTTTTCAACGAAACTTTCGAGGAATGGAAGCGCCGCTGGAATCGCTGCATTCGTGCACATGGCGAGTTCTTCGAAGGCGATAATTCGAATTTACTTGATGATACTCAGTAATGCAATTATTTTGTAATTCTTAATACATTTTTCATTCCTGGAATACATCTCTATTTTTGATGCAGCATCAATCCGGGAACTTCACACATTGTGGCATGAGTTCATATCACCACGGAAATCAACTATGGGGTGATAGAAATTTGATGCGACTATATATCCTTTCACAACAGATGGTCTTCCGTGAAAAAGGACTTTGTTCAGAGTTGGACAATCTGTACCGGTTTTTCACACCAACAATTGATTGAATAAGCAACTAATTCAATAAGTTTATTGCGCAGAGAGGGTGCAAAAAATGCACAGGAAGGGGCGTGAAATCATTTTTTTATTGCGCAATTGCGCAGGTCTGGCAACATTGAGTGGCATCCAACCGGCAATTTATCCTTCAGCATCTCAAGATAATTTCCAGCTCTCATCATTGAATCCTGTGGAAGGAAGAACGGGCCACCTCGTCCTGAAGCTGCAATTCTTCCCCAGATCATCACCTTTGGTGGATTCTTTGAGGTTGCAATTTCGTACCTTTGATCATTTCGCTGCCCTGGTGGGTGTCGAACATGTGGGCGATAACTGCTTAACTGAGATACCACAGTTTCATCACTGAACATGACTCGATGACATTCAAGGATTCCCCAATGAACATGTGCTATAGCAAAGGCCAAACTCTGACTCTACCAGATACTGAAAATTGAGTTTTTGATAACAACTATGTTCTATTTGTATTGTCTTTAATACATTTATTTCTTAGTTAAATTGAGAGGATATTTTAGTAATTCTAACTTTAAAGAAAGTTACAGTCAATTGAGTAAAATGCTTAAGGTGGCCCAAGGCTTATGGTTGAGTCTAAAGGCCTACATAATATTCAAAGCTGTTATTGAAAACATGGGAGCTGTAAATGAACACTGACAAACACTGATAGACTTATTTAATGCTAAATAATGTCAGTAAACTGCCCACAGCTCCACATGGGCCACACGACACCCAGTTCTCCCCTACTTATTGAATCCACACAAATTGCGAGCAGGATGAAAGATTCAAGAATGTTTTGTAGAAGCATGACATTCATAAAAACTGGAGAACTGGAAATTATAGTGGGTACTACTTAGAAATGAGTAATAATGAGAAAAGTAATGAAGGAAATGAGAAATATATTTAAGTAAAATATATATAATACTATATAATGATAATATATAATCGTGCAATTATTTCCATTAACAACTACTGTAGTGTCTGGTGCAGCAACCGAATCCATTGATGAACTTTCTAATGGGACTTACTCATGTAACGATTCAGAGCTTCTTGCAATGTTCGGCAATTTGTTTCACTCTCATTGCGCTTGGTCTTTTCATTGTTTAGAGCTGATTGCAGACGATCGTTGGTTTCACGAAGATGTCGATAATTTGTTTCACTCTCATTGCGCTTGGTCTTTTCCATGTTCAGAGCTGATTGCAGACGATCGTTGGTTTCACGAAGATGTCGATAATTTGTTTCACTCTCATTGCGCTTGGTCTTTTCCATGTTCAGAGCTGATTGCAGACGATCGTTGGTTTCGCGAAGACGTCGATAATTTGTTTCGCTTTCATTGCGCTTGGTCTGCTCATTGTACAGATCTGCCTGCAACTCCTCGATTATTGATCTCATACGTGATATCGTCTTTTCTGCTTCTTTGTGCTTTCTCATTAGTGCATCGTATTCCAGTAAAACCTTACTAAGCTTTTCTTGATAGCTGATAACCAATTCATCAGCTTTGTCATCTGAAATGAATACAAAACAATCTCAATGATGGCAATAAAAGGACTGGATTGCTACGAAATGTCATTGAAATGCAGGTAACGGTACTTTTCCAAGTGCGCATCACACCAGATTGAATAAAACGACATGCTTGTAGAATCGGCTACAGTGAACAGTAGTGCAGAATGAACACCTTGAAAATGAAACTTAAGACTGACCACAAATTAGCTGCATTTCGCAGTTCCACATTTCCGAACTGCATCGTTGATTCAAGTCGTATAAGAGTCGAAAGAAGCTTCACAACGATAATGTCAAAAATCATTTGTTTTTCAATGCAATACCGCTACACAATAGTTTCTGTAAATAGAACTTGTAATTATCTGAGGTTCTGCTTGATAAATCTTTGGGTAAAAACTGCTAAACTAAAATACATGTACCTATGTCAAGGCTTCTAGTATCACAGAACTATCACAATTGTACTGTTTTCAGCTTTTTACTGCACAAAAAATTGCCCTAGTAATGAGGTATTCCTATTCGCTTTATACAAATAAAATGATTTCAATGTGAATATAGAAGATTTGCTTTCGGTCATATGTGAAATCCTCATTGGCTGCCGGTCACGCACAGAAAAAAGGGAAATTGCAAGGTTGTGTGGCAGATCCGCCGATATCTACAAGTCAGTAATTCTGCTGCCACCAAACCTGAGCAAATCAGTCTGCGATGGAATGTAAATTTCATCTATCTCCAAATCCGGCACTGTTATCGTCGAGATCTCGAACGTGGAAAAAATGGTCGAGATCTCGAGACTGAATTGACTAGATATCATACCATTTTATTTCAACAGCCCCATTTTGACGTGAGCCAAATATAAATCCTGATTTCGTACGCGTAACGTTATTACGCTTCAGCTGCAACGTTATAACGTTTCCTATGTTACAATAGCTACTAGAGAAATACACGAAATGATGATGATATGATCTTTAATTTTGATTTCATGGAATAATGGCATTGATCAAATCTTTAAATTCGCTGACTTTTACACATAACCACTACTCGATTTTCATGTGAATTCGTATAACGTTATTACGTTTGACCTCAATTAAGAATGAAAGAATGGTAAAGCAAAGTCAGCATGCAAACATTGATTTCAGGGAATCTGCTGACCATTTTGTCCGGTGGGTCGATACCAACCTGCTAACATCTACAAAAATGTAATTGAGATGCAGTAAATGCGTGCGATGTAACGTTGTTACGCATGGAATTGCTCATAAAAGAGGCTAAGGAGAGAAGACCTAAAGAAAACAGACAAAGTTTGCTTTGTTCTCACGTCGAAATTCATGTAAGTATACGTTTTGGTCTCGGATTGCAATAGTCTGAATATGGTTCATTCCACGAGAAAGTGGACATGGACATCATTTTTTTTAATTTGCTCCAATTTACATTATATTTCATGGACTGGTAGGGAATACGTTCAGTTTCAAGAATATGAGTGAAATTTGCATCAAAAATATCACAAATATGTTTTTTTAAATATTCAAGTACATGCTTTACACATTACTTAAAGCTCATTTTTCAGTAATATATATGTATGAAGGATTTCAGTATGATACAAACGACCTAAAGCTTATCTAATGAATCAGAACTGTTTTTGAAGATGCCCTTCCTATCATGTGTCAGTATAAGATGATTCCGTGCAATGCAAAGGGAGTGGCGCCATTTTGAAATTTCGAAATTCTCCATGTGAATCCGTTACGCAAAAAATTGAAAAAGTTTTTTCCTGCGCTTGCTTTTGTCAAGGTTGGCTAGTGACTTCATGGAAAGTCAGCCACTGCTATATGTTACTTTGAATCAATAAGTAGTTTGCGGCTAATTTGTTTTATTGTTCCTCTAGAAGAATGACAATATTGGTGAATCCGTTACGTTGGGCATGTAACGGATTCACATCTCCGTAACGGATTCACAAATTTTCATGAGTAAACCGGAGCAGTCACTGTAAGTTTCAAGAATCATTATGTAGACTCCATTATAATGTTCCTATGCTGTCATATTTGTCTAATGTTTATTTTTATTGCTGCTAAATGTCGGTAAGTACCACATGTCAATACAACAATGGCCTATTTATTAATTGTTAGCATTTATGAGAGTACAGCACAAGTTCTGTAGCGACCACATTTTGATTGCGTCTTTTCGATTGATATATGCATATTAACAGTACATGCTTTGCAGAATGAAAAAGGAAAAAGTTGAAAATTCGACTGTATTAATCCAAAACAGGCCTACTTGCAATATGAGTACTTGGTCAATAGGAGAAAAAAATACGGATAAAAAATAAGTAGAAAATCTATCAGTTCACATCTTTTTTGTTCCCGGAAATTTCAGCAGTTTAGCAAATCAAGGTTCTCAAAGGTCAACTGACCGCGTGTTCCGGCAGGGAAGGGGTCGCCTACAAGTCCCAGCACATCATCAGGCCGGTAGAATATATGATCAGGTGTTTTCAGGCCAGAAAAAGTGACAGCCTCTCCTCTCAAGAACATTTATGCGATAGTCGCCTGTTCTGAGGAGCACTTCACTTATTACTCCGTGGAAGCGGTCCCCATCGTAGGACACAACAAACCAATCACCTGCCTTATAGATCAATAAGGAGCTTGGCAATAATGGGGTTGTGGGGGTCAGCTTTCTAGTTTGGAAGTCATCGGAAACCTGGTTCCAGTGATGAAGTCGTTTAATCGAGGGTACAGCTGGAGCATTCTCAATCGACTCATACGCGGTTTTGTACTTAGTCTGAATAAAGTCAGGAGAAAAGACCGCACATTCCACGTTGCTGTCGTGGCAAACATCCACGAAATCCTGAGCGCTTTTAATGATCACTTGACGGGCCTTGACCTTTCGACACACATACGTATTTGATGGTTCTGAGTGAATAAAACCTGCTAACCAATGCAAAACAACACGAACGACTATTTTAGTCGTAAAGCAAAAAATGAAGTTGTGCGACAAAGATGTGAATCCGTTACGGTGATTAATTAATGATAACTCTAATTAGGTAATGAATTAAGTTATCATCATACATCCACGCAATTTTGCATGTCTCCGGAATAATCAGTAAGAATTTCATGCACGCATCGTAAATAGAAGCTGACGAAATTAACTTTGAATTTAAAAAGCGACATATGTCATTCTGTCAGGGTGAATCCGTTACGGTGACCTTTTGAACTCTCAAGACTGAACTATGATAGCTATCTGCTTTAAATTACATATGTAATTGTAGGAGTGTCCACTGCATATGCACGAAAAATGTCAGCTAAATATCTGCAACCGTTTCTGAGATACATACAGAAAAGTAGCCAGATGTGAATCCGTTACACTCGTGGAATGAACCATATTATAAATATAATGCATAATGGACAGATGAACATGTATCTGTAGAAACAAATTTTGATGCGTGCTGAGGATTAGTGCTATTAAGATTTGAGATAGTGTAAAGATGGAATTGAATGCGATTCTTCTCTGCTATTTCTACATCCACAATCGATTTCTTACCAAAAGCAAAAGCTATATTACTAGCCGAGTTGATGATTAGTTACATAACATATATGACTATGTGCACACTACACAATAGTACACATGCAATCATGTATGTACATTTACGTCATGTCAATAACAAGATGAATACATAAACTACTTGGTGAGATCAAAATGATTTAGACTCGACCACAAGGCGTAATGCTACAGACTTGTTTCTTCGTACAGTGGAACTTAATAGTTTCATCAACATCACATCTGCAGCAAATTATATCACTTTCAATCTATCGAATTTCCATCAATTTTTTGATATTTTTATCAAGTTCTATCGTATTTTGAGAATTTTGTGTATGAGGAATAATAAGAACTAATATTGCAGGTCAACTTAATAAACCATGATAATATTCTACACAGGGTGGCGGCTCCGAGCTCTTTCATCGAATTTCCACACTACTTTTTAATATTGATCAGATATGTCATTCCAATTACACAGCTCAAAAATGATCAGGACACTTCTGCAAACTATTTCTATCATCAAATTTCAAACTTTTACTATTTGAATTTTGCTATCAAATGTTGACGGGAACAATAGTTGCCTCCATCGACCACAGTTTTCAAAATTTTCTGAATTCTGTAAGTGGTGGTTCTTCAGATTAGGCACATATAGGCCTACTTTTCCTCAATGGCATGCAGTCATTGAACTCCTTATGGAATCTAAATGATTTCATATCGACAGAAAAGTTCACTTCCTGAAATTTCCAACGATCAAAAACACTTCCTTTTTATCATCTGATTCATAAAATTCTATTAACTTGCATTTAGCCGTATCTCTATTTAGTTATTCAGGCTTCACTTTTCGAACATGTTCAGTTGCAGCAATTATATTTTGGAACATGACATTTTGAACTGCAGCGTATTCATGCCTTGATAGAAAACCATGATTTCAGGATGCACATGTTAATACAAGATGACACCCACTTATCCGGAAGTATCGACAAGAGAAACCAGAAAAAAATGCCACAATGGACGAAAATCCCACAAGCGCCCAAAGAATTCCTAATTATCATCCTCTTTTCATTAGCCTGCGTAGAAACAATGGGCTCATGGTGACCGTCAGTCATAAAATTTGTGTCTCGAACTAAGTCAGGTGTAATGCTGGAGAATCAATGTCTCGATCCTTCTTGATTCAGTGAATGCGGTGCAACGTAACAATGCTGCCTCAGTATTGCGGACATTACCATCGGGTTAAACCATGTCAGAAGTTTCCTTATCCGCTTTAATTTGACTCAATGTGACTTTGCATTCTTCCTAATCAAATTATTCAACTTGTTTCTTCTTCACATTGTATGAATAATTCCGTCAGTTTCTTGTTATTTATTGAAATAAAATTCAAAACATGCCTAAAATAATTAAAACGTCAATACAGTGAGTTGAGAATACCCATCTTTTGAAAATATGACGTCTCAAAAACAATTTGCTATTTCAACTTTTGTTAAGATGCGCATACGCGTATGCATCCTGACCATAAATAGGCATGCATGTTTTTCTGAGCATGTGTCATCGACTTGTCAAATTTGCTTGATTTGATGCTTTGAACGGCATTTAGTGTTTATTTTTCGCGTTTCTGGTGTGGTCGTGACCGGAGCAAAGAACAAAATCTTTAACGCCAGAGTAAGCTGCAGGTGCTCCATATACTAACGACCCCGATATTTGGAAGGGTGGTTATACATAAGTCCCATTGGTTTGGGTGACTTTCTTGTCATGATTCGCAGTGAGGTCTTCGAACTCATCACTTTTTAGTTTAGCCATTGACATTTATTCAAACTATCAACGAAACCTCTTCTGCACTATTTTGTCCGTGCAGCGCTGATAGAATTTTGTTGGTATGATTTTGGATTGCTATCTTTCCTCAACTTGGTGCGGGTGAATGCTAGTGTAAAATTAAGCTATTCTTGATCAGAATTCTTACTGATCAAAAAGTTCTGCACCTGAAAAAAGGTATTTTGCAACTTATGGAATTGATACCGTGAAGATAAACGATCATTTAGATATAACTTGCAAGATAAGACTCACAACTTTTATCACACCATTAGAGGCTGCATAATGTGACAACTTGCAATATTACGAGTCGCTAAGAAATAAAATTGCATGTAGCCTGTTAAGAAACACAAAAACAAGGACGATTTTTGTCTATCTCTGTCGATTAATTGTGAGTTTGTGCTTGGATATGCGAATTTATTTATAGTCATCCCATCGACTTCCATGTCAATAACCACACATTGCTTTTGTAAGATAAACATTAATTAACTGTAAAACTTCATCATTAGCGATTTCACTATAAGGGACGCGTTAACGACACTACCATCGCCTCACAGTTGTCATTGACAGTCAGATAGAAACGAAACAAATTCATGAGGTCATCAATATTTCATCCAGATGTGTAGCATATTGGATATTTCAATTAAGCTTCAAAGAAATTTACCAAAAATGATTTGCTACAGGAATACAAAATAGAATGAATGAGATGAATGATGACAAGGCGAATCATTTGCTCTAAAGCACACAATTGCCGCTATCGTCAATTAAATTCCTTCTTCTTCAAATGTAATTCCTCTATGAAAAAGCTTCTTACATCAGAGAATTCACCAGACCACCCTTTATTCGATATAGTTCTGAGAATCCGTGGAAATCGAACAATAGTCCCTTTCTCGTATACAAACCGACGACAAAATTGTTTCACAATTATCTCCTCCATCATATATAATGATCTAAATGGACAGCATGCGTGCATCTTGTGATCAAAGTACTTTATTCACTTTACTTGACTTACCTTCTAAGTTTACCTGTCATCACCATTTTGTGATCAATCTGCTTGGTTTTGATTCCTATTTTTCCAAATATAAGGTTATTATTATTATTTATATGCTCCTCTATTCTACAAGTGCAGTATTTTCTAGCTCAAACAGTGAAACGCTATCACATTCCGGCCATCGCGATGTAATGTGCTTCATTAGGATTAGCAAAATTTGTATTGATCCAAGATTATTAAAGCATCTGAAGCATACGCACACTTGGAGACTTTGAGCTAAAATTTGAATGAATGCTACAGTCGTCTTCTCTTAAAAACGAGTAAAAAGATCATATAACTTCACAAAAAAGTTTAGATTAAAAGGTAATCTGCCAAAACACAGGAAATAATCACGATTATAACTCACTTTCATGCACTGATTTCGTCTCCACCTTCAAATTCATCGAACGAATTGGACAGCACTCGATATTTAACTGCTGGCTTGACTGCTCCTGTTTTTGAATGCGGCGTCCGCATCCACGACAAGTGTAGACATATCTCAATAGCTCCCGTCTTGAGATGCCTGACTCCTCTGCGAGGTAAGCGGCAAACTCCTCGAAAACCATTCTCCCACCTTTAGCATTCCATCTGTATGTCTGTTCATCAATGGACACCTCATATTCTGGTCTGCACACATCCAACTGCTGTTTGAAGTCCAAAACTGCACCAGGATGTAGGATCGTGTCCTTCGACTTCAGAAAGAAGTCTTCTTTCTCGAACTTCCTTAGTTCCTGCTTCAGATGGCAAGCATACGAGCCTTCTTGCACAGGAAGCTTCACAGATCCTACTTGTCCAGCCTTCCGCGAGCCGTCTGACACTTCAACACACACTGACTTCGTGACTGTAATGACAGCGTTCTCTGGAAGCTTCAGTTGACGAATTGTCTTGTTAACTTGCAGGTCTTCCCCATTAAACTGAAAAGTCAGTCCTCTTGAATTCGGAACAATGTTCTTCAAGCGTTGAAAAGGTTTGACGCGGCAGTGTCTATAACGCCCGTTACAGAGGACATAAATGTTTCGGGTGGTCGCAGGTGTGGGAAGATCAGACAAAACTACATTTAATAAGACAGTTTTAGAATTATCCTTCAATTCACCAATGTCATTCAGTGAAAAGTCGATGTCGTATTCTTCTTCTTTGTCTTCAGATTTGAAGACATAATTGCCAAAAACCCCAAAATGCCCTTTCCAACTATGCATTACTTGGCTCAAAGCTGTGTTCGGCGGAAATAGGAAGCTTTTATCGAGAGATACATTTTCCGCTGAGATAATCACTTTCCAAACTCCTGCAAGGAATAGAATGCTTAAAAGTCAATGAATTGTGAATAACGTAAGTAGTTAGCAGGAGCAAGAATCTCATTGTTTTCGAAATAAAAATTTCAGGAGCTTTCATTGTAAAATCCTCTAAGTTTCCAGGCGAAATTCACAATGTTTACAGGCAACGAAATTATCCCATCCGCTGCTATTCACTTCAGGGGGCGTAGGACACCGAATGTCCGTCATGATTTTTAACGAATATTTCTTTTACATCCTACGAAGGTTTTGTTCGAAAATACGCAAAATGAACTGTATATGGTGTAGACACTAGACAGGGCTTGCGCGATCTAAAGACCCACACACGGTATTGATCTAGCGATTGTGTTGGGTTGTTCATCTGAGCACACAATCCTTCTCTCGATTTGTAGAATGTCACGTCATTGTATGATCATATTTCATTCTAGCTCCCTACATTTCATAATTTAGTAGGCATGCGGTCATTTGAGCACAGAGCACTTAACGTCAGGTTACCACGTCAGGGAAGAAGTCGGAAATTTATAAAACTGAGAAAGTGTCAGGGGATTCCACACTTTTCCTCAACTGTCAAGAAAGTTTTAACTTCAGCCCTAACAAAAATCGTGGGAAAACACAAGCAAGTATTTCAAAAGTAAGAGTCTAATGACTTAACAAATCAGGTGAGTTTAAATGTAGGGATAGCGCTCCAGAGCTGGAAGCCATTATTGTAGAGTTTTGACATTGAGATTATGAATGACTTTTCACGCCGTGCAGAGAGGATTTCCGGGAGACGAAACTTGCTTGAGTTGCTCACAATCGGTAGTCGATGATGGTTCCATGGGTGCAATCTGTCTTGGATCAGTTGAAGAAATAATTTGAAGCCTAAAACTTGTTCGTCGATATGACAGTGGAAGGAAATTAAGACATTCACAGTTTCTAGTTTCACATCTCGTTGAATGGCATCGTCTTTGAATTTTCTGCAATAGGTCTTCTGATTCTTTGTCGAGGTTTACGAATAATAATGCAGAATAGTCCAAAATGCTCCTCACACAAGTCTCATAAATCTTGATTAATTCCGGCTTGGTTAAATATCCCTTCAGTTGTCGTATGAAGAATGTTCTTGATGATGCCTTTTTTTGCAAGTTCCATACATGTGTGTCTTCCATTGCAGCTTAGTATCAAGAATTGCTACATTTTCTTCGATTGGTACATCAGAGAATTTGAATGTTGTTCCATCGAATGACACAGCTGCAGATACGAACATTTGTCGATATTTTGCAGTCTTGATTTTCATTTGATTTCTGTCTGTATATTCTATATTTCCTGATATGAATTGATCGCTGGAGATTGCGTTTCATCCTTGGAAATAGCTCCCAAAAGAAATATGTCGTCTGCATATTTGAAAAGTCTCATTTACAGATCTTATCATTATGTCAGATACGAAATAGCCAAACATGAAGGGGCCTAGAGATGACCCTTGAGGAATTCGACTATCAACTGCCGCACACAAACTGTAACTATAACGCCATTTTACTCTGAAATTTCGAGACTAAAGAGGTTGCTGATAAAAACTTTCATAAACTCACTGAAGCCGTCGTTGTTCATCTTGTCAAGCAAAATCTCATGCCGGATACGGTCAAATCCTTTCATCTAATCTACACTCAAAATGACAAGCCTTTGATGTCCCCTTTTGTAGATTATCGGAGATGAAGCTCTCAATTCTGTATGAGATGAAATCCAGCAGTTGATCCTTTGATCTGTAAGTGAATTGAGACCTATCAAACCTTCAAAGGAATTCAGCGCCCATTCTTCTTACTAAAACCTCTCAGGTATCGCCAGGACAGAAATTGTTCCTACTTCTTTTATGTTTGGAGGCTTTGTTTTTGGGACAGGGATCAAATCAGCTATTTTCCAAAGTATTGGTGAGTCGGCTTCTTCAATGCATCTATTGAAGTTGTGCAATAATGGTTCTGCGAGCACTTCAGAAAGCTTGGACCACACAAGCGTTGGGATCTGATCTGGGCCGGCTGCTTTGCGTGGATTTATTTCACTCAACAGTTTACACACTTCAGTTTCAGTTATCGAGCATGGTATAGGTGTTGGTGGATGCTTGACTGCGCGTTGAAAAGGTGAGTTGTAGTTGTCTGCCAGGTTGCACTTGATTTCCTCAAGAATATCACGAATATGCATTAAGTTTGATATTAGGCAACCAGGTGTCTGAGAAGTTATTATCTCCCTTGACCCTTTTATAGATATCCCATATCGTCTTGCCATTATCGATTTCGTGTCAACCCCATGCCTTTTTTGTTGAGCAAAAAATTGACTGATGACAGAATTGAACCCAATACGTCAGAAGGAGAGTCCAACCGTCAAACCACTCGGCTACAGAACGTGCCACCAATGGACGACAATAAGAATTCAGATAAGATTAGCTTTTCGCAAATGTCTGCTGTGCATCTAGTTCACTAAATGATATCGACAGCAGCAGCAGCAGTCAAGCAAGTGATTGATGACGTCACGTCTGGAGCTTACGTACGTAGTACAAGGCTGATGCACAGAAAGATATCCAATGTAATGTGGCGGATGAATAATGCAATGTGGAAGGAATAACACTATATCACAGTATAGTCGATCGATGATAGCAGACAGCCAGATAGCTAGTAATAGAGACGACGCACAGCGATGAGATGCAATGGACGCAGAGGAAATCCGGAAGCGTTCCAGCGAAGCACAGCGACGCCAACCATTCAAGACAAACAAAGAGAACCAAAATCGCTGAAATCCACGAGAAAGAATCCTCACCACCTGAAACGCAGATCACAGCCACAAAGACGACACGACGAACCGAAAGAGCCAAAACTCGACAAGAAAAGGTGCCGGGACACCACCAAACAGAGCCGAGTAATCCAGGTAGCAACCGACACCAACATCACGCAGCACCATAGTGCAGCGAGTATTATAATATTATAATCATTTTATTGCCATTTGTTAATCATGTTAAGTTAATCATGTCAGTTGATCGCTGCCCATGTTTGAATCCATAACTCTTTTTAGGTAACAAAAAATCCCGCACCTCGTCTTGTAGCATCTTCGACGTGATCATGCTTGAATAGGCCATCCCATTCGACCGGACACTCATGAATTACTCGACTGGACTCGGTTATTTGATGATATACAACAAGTGATAGAAAGATTCTACACGAATGATTAAAACTTACAACTATGTCAAAATCATGCCATAGGTAAAGACAATTGGTGAATGAAATCAATAAGTCATATAACAAGCTGTAAGAGAGCAAAAGATAGAGTCAAAGATGCTACTTATAAATTTTCTGCATAGTACATAGATGCCACTACTCAGAAATGCTTTAGAAAGCGAATTGCGTAAATTTTAAAAAGAAAAGTCTGTCTTTTTGAGCGCACAAATCTGGACTATGTTGTCTAATACACTCCGCCACTGCAAGCTGAAAATTCGTGGTGGACAGCAAAGTCCACCAAACCACCTCAGTTTTCAGTGACCCGCCATTCGACCTCCTGCTCAGAAAAAAGCAATGCTTCATCGGATGCAGATCATTGCTTTAAAGTTTTCAAGGATTTGAAGACAAATTTTCAGGTCTTACTTACTCATACTCATTCGACTATCAACTGCAAACATTCGATCTAACTTTCATTCGAAAGTTAGTGGTGAAGACAAAGAGGAACAACGAAGATGACAAAGATCAACCAAATCCTCCAACAGACTCCAACTGATGGACGAGTGGAACACAATAGCTCAAACTGTCATCCAAGACATGCTGGACAGTGTCTGGAACAGGTTACAACAGTGCATGCAGAAGTGTGGGGGTCACACATCCTACTAAACGTTTAATTCGTTAATGATGATGACTTCTTCCGGTGTCTTTGATTTTTTGACCACGAGTATATAATTGCTGCACATGGGTGCATGATGCAGCTTGCCTGGAGTAGACCTAGCTGATAGACAAGCGATTGTTATGAATAAACTGATCTCCGCTTCACTTAAATCAATGATGGATGGGATCATGCCCAAAATTAGACAGGTCGCCTCTTCTTCCGTTTGACTAGAAGGGAAGCATTGGAACATGTAACGTTATTGAAATGGCACAATCTCCTGACATAATACCATAGCAATCGAACAATGAGCAGACAGGTGAAAATTAAACACGCCAAATTGTGCAAAGTTTCAGTCACTGTTATCAACCGGATCACACAGCAAAGAGACACAGACGACATCAAGTTCTACAGAGAGGTTTGTGAACGTTTTTTCGTCCGCCTGCTAACTTTTTAAATAATAATCGCAGGGCCCAACATTATCGAGAAAACTTTTGAGCAATGATCTGAATTCTTCGAATCTGAAGGAATCGTGGCGATCGGGGCATTTTGAAGGAATTTAGAGCAATCCGGAAGCGACGCACGACTATTTTTCCTATCTCTGTAAGGTATTAAAAATTTCTTTTTGCCCACTTATTAAGTTCCTGCATGTGCCACTTGTTTGAATCAGTTTGCACTTCTAGCAAAGTGATGCGATTAAACAATCTAATTCTGTGGGATCATGAGGCCTGTCTTAATTAATCTGCAGTCTGAAGCACATGGCACACTAATAGTAGAAATTTCAACGACAGTTAGGTCATGACAGTTCCAATTGTCTACATAATCAATGCATAATTTGTCTTTCACAATTGTCATATTTAGGAAATTTGTTATGTCAGTAAATGAAGACCCGATAATTTAGCTACGTCTTACACAGATTATTTTGAATTGCATCGATCTGGTACCCGCTCAGAGGCTGAACACCTATTATATCTATATTTCAATATTTAACGACAAAATCAGGCGGGGACTATCTTTACATAAACAAAATCATTTATAACTACTGATATATAGACCTTCATGCAAACAAACAACTAATTATTGGATTACTTGATAGGTTGAGACATAGGATTAACCAAGAAATTTAGTGACTGACGTTTTGAACAAATTTATTCAGTTGGCCGTAATGTCATACCTGACCGACAACCCCGAACCTTGACAAACCGGAATGCCTCGAATTTGTATGTCTATTCGTAGCTTTCATTCGCCAAGTATGCACCAATTTTATATCTTCCAAGAAGATTTGTCTGACAGAATACTCAAATGATATAAGCAAAAACCGGACAAGACCTGCCTTATTTAGACGGATCTATTATAGTGATATAACTACGACATCTGTACTACCACAGAAAATGTAGCACGAGGCGAAGCCGAGTGCTACATCTTTCTATGGTAGTACAGATGGAGTAGTTATATCACTATTATCAAACGATAAAGAAATGTCAATGAACTCTATGGACCAGTGACGATATAGACAATCTGCTAAGAACACAAACGTGGTTGGCTTTCCATGGCATCCAAAGTCCTAGTAGATAGCCTATCCAATATTGATGTCATGCATTTCCATAGAAATTAACAATACCATAGAAAGTACTATTATCTACTTCTATGTGCATTTCCTTCATTTGAATTTCAAGTGAACCGATATTTAACTGGCATTTGCATGAGGTGTAGCCTGTACATTAACAAGCATTTGAAATAATGGCTAAAAGACAATTCGTAAATACAGATGCAAATGACCTACTCAAGATCAAATGTGCGAAGAGAACTGTTTACCAGCAAAATTCTGCCTACAACTCATTTTTAGCCTTTATGCGTTACAAAGATCTGAACGTAGATGTAAAAGAATTATCCTTTAAAGATCTTGACGAAATGTTAAGAGATTTTTACATTTCACTACGCAAAGGGGAAGAATTATACAAAAGAAATACGTATCTATCACTACGGCAATCATTGAGAAGAAAATTGGAGGATGTGATGGACAGGAAAGTTGATATTATAAAAGATGAAAACAACTTTCCATTGTCCATCGAAATTTTTCAATGTCTTTTGAAAAAAGTAAAGGCAGATGGACGTGGGGACACAGAGCACTATGACCAAATAAATGAAAAAGATTTTTCATTGATTTCAAGCAGGCTTGATATAAATGTACCACAACAACTTCAGTGGCTTGTATTTGTCGTTATTGGTTTGTTTTTCGCAAGAAGAGGGAATGAAAATCTGGATGGAATGACAAAAGATGATTTTGGGTTCAAATTGACAGAAAATGGAAAGAGGTACATACATTTGAAAAAAGATGAGCTTACCAAAAACCATCGTCAAAATGACCCGGAGAAATCTAATGGCGGATTGATCGTTGAAACCAATTTATTAAATTGTCCGTATTCTATAGTTTCGCATTACATAAAGAAATTAAATCCTTTAAACAGGTATTTTTGGCAACGTCCAAGGGATTCATTTTGCATTGACGACGAAACTTGGTTCGAAAATAGAAAGATTGGTGTAATACTATCAAAGATTACATGTCAAACATAAGTAAATTTTGCAATTTAAGTAAAACTTACACAAATCATTGTCTCAGAGTTTCATGTTGCTCTATATTAGGTACTAAACATGCTGAAAATGATATAAAAAGCGTAAGTGGACATGTTAGCAATTCTGGGTTAGGTAACAAACGAGTTCAGCAGAAGAAAAAAATTGAGATGTCAATGGGCTTAGCCAAAGCCATGAATAATCACAAAGAACAAAACCAGATAAATTGCAAAGAAACAGATGAACTGATGAATGATGAAAATGACAAATTAATTCTTAACGAAGCAATCAAAATTGATGCATCTACAAACATACAGAATACATTGAATAAAAAAAATCCAGGAGGATGCTATTTCCATCAATGCAATGTGACAATTAACATGCATCGTTAAACAACATTGTCTATTTCCTTCCTGGTGTATATGTTTTTATGCATTGTTCATCGTTGATTGATAACCAACTGTGAATCTTATTTATAGAATTTGCAAGTTTATGAAATATACCGGGTAATTATTTCACATAATTCACCTGATTTTGTACACAGATATAGTTTTATCCATTCTCAATTTATCTATACCCAAGATATCATCTAAGCTTACTTGCAATTTGGGTGCATTGTAGGGTAAAAAAATGTAGCACGGTAGCCCATTGGATTACATGTATTTTGATTCATAGAAATTCCGTTCTACATTAGAAAATGTAGAACGCATAGTTCAACATAGTGGAGATAGGAAGGGAGTTTGATAATATAGAATGTTGTAATATGACAAATCTATCGCATAACAACGAAAATGGAGTATAAAATTCGAAAGCTGAAAACCTGTAAGCAAGACTAAGAATAGAAGCAAATGTTAAAATGACGGCAAAGTGTCAATATCACTCCAATTCTGACAGAAAAAACATGTGAATTTCATTGAAAAACAGGTCAGTCACCAGATGAACGCTCCATGTTTTCTAACACTGTTGCTACTGCATTGTCAACGACGTGGCCTTTTCTTTCGTAAACGCTATTTTCTAACCCTCTATCTCCTTGACAAGTACATACAACAGTTTTTGAATAAACTGGTAACCTGCATCATAGATCATTATAGGCTTACCTGAATCCATCTTTAGTGATCATTGCTGTATCAATTATCAATCATTTTCGATGAAAGTTTATCAAATGTCGCTTTCAGTTGTAGGCCTATGCATACGACTCGGCTCCTCCCATCTTCTTGATGTGTGCTTCACACGGTTTTTCTCCAATCTCTACCAGGCAGGAAAATCCTACATCTTTCTCCAAAAAAATATGAGTACACTTTCGATTTTAATATGCGCTTTGGAGGAGCCATCACACACGATTAACGTGATGGTAAAGAGGTAATTTTCTCAAACAAACTAGTATTTCATTTTTGTCACTGATATGACCTTTGTCGCGTAGGTGTGATCGAGGCTGGGAGGCTTGTCTTCTCTACTAAATCACCGAGTGAAAAGACAATCTCTTTTTCACTATCACGGTTCATTCACTCAACTATTACAAGCTTTGCATGCAGTAGTGTCTCTGTACTTTTGTTTGACGGAGAAAGTTGACATCAAGACAGTGACAGCTATGCACGAGGATAAATAATTTGTTTGTATTATGTTTTTGGTCTAGTTATAGGCCGGAGTCCGGAGTCCTATCATTTGATCGGACTCCGACTTCAACAAAAATGATAGGACTCCGGGACTCCGACTCAGCATCCCTGCTTTATGCTATCGTGGATTGAAGCTCACATGTTGGCAATTTCACTCTCATTTTGAATTTGCTTCACTTCTCTAATTTCATCATGAAGTTTCCTTTTTCACGCTATTTCTTCTTTCTACAATGCTTCCTTTTCTGTCTTTTTGAGTAAACGGTTTTTGAAATTCGTGTATGCATCGAAACCAGATATAATCATACTTTTGGATATACCCATTGTCACACAATGTTCTACCTGCTTTAGATGACAATTTACTAAAAGACAGGAATCAACTGATATTTCGGATAATTTGAGGTCACTAAATACTGTACACTCTCAAGGGAGTCATTGCCACATGGCACGCTTAGAGAAGCCAAAGCAATCTTTGAAAAATGTGGATATTTTGAAAGTTCGGTAACTTGCATCCAAAATTCAACCACATCATCCGACGGGCTTCTTTCAATCCTCTCCAAGCTCCTCGCACGCAGCTCCAACGGCGTTTAAATAGGGTGAAATCCACACGATCCAATGTCTAATAAGAACTATTGATGACAATGATCACGCATGAGTTTGTGAAAACCGTTATGGCAACCAACCATAACAGATGGAGCATCAGACATAATGGAGTGATACTAAGGGTGCACTATCACCTGCACAAGGTCAACACCCACGCCATCAAGGTAAGGAGTCGCCTTATGCGTCTTCTTTCATAAACTCTTCGCTTGTGCTAAGTTATGATACAAAATATGTAAAGTGTACATCAAATAAACAAATGTAAACATTTAAGATGTCAGATGAAAAACACAAACAAGATATTGAAATACACAACATTTAAGTTCCAGGAACATAAACTTTATCAAGACAAAAACTGAGTAAAAACGAAAGACTGGCAACTGCATTATCATGATCACATGCAAAACCTTCAACTTGTATCCTGTCTTCCTATAAAGCTGTTTTGTTATATATTGCTAGGGATGTAGTTGAATATTCCTCCCGAATGAAAATCACGCGAGGTCATATTTTTCTTCGCATTTCCCGAAATGCGTAAATTCCGCAGCAAATAACATCACTGGCTAGAATTCTTATTTAGTTGCTGATTTCTGAAAACGATGTCATAGCACGCATTTTTGTCAGGGAACTGTCAGTGAAATGCCAGGGAAATTTGAAATTCAGGATGCATCGGAACGAAATCATTTAGAGCAGTTTTCTTCGAGATGAATAGAAAGTTCCAGATGCATCACCTTATAACCCCAGATGTTCACCCTTTAACGGCTGAGACCGAGTTAACTCGTATGAAGTATTATCAACAGTTGACTGGTGATGGTGACAGTGGATTACAGCAGGAAACTGAGCCCGAGTTAACTCGTATCGGAGGAGAGGCAACTATCACTGACAGATAAATTTTTCCCTTCCACTGTTCACAAATGTCGAGTTAACTCGTTTTTAGTATGAACTGACTTAATGCCCCACTTTCCATATTTTTACAATCTTTATAATTAACGTAAATCCGTACTCACTATCAATGGATATATGTAACCTACTACAAACAGAACTACTTCTTGAGAATGAATGAAAGTTGTTGAAATATTCTCGAATAAATTAATAGCCCACCTGCGATATTGGACAATATTCAAAGACATCCTTCAAAGCGACACTTGAGAGAACGCTATGTCTATAAATCGAACGCAGCAAGCGTTGCAAACTTGACTGCAAATTTGAATGGCCTTGAAATAGATTGTTTTCTGAAGTTGAATAGAATGGAAATTGACTCAAGGTCGCGGCACATTCGGGGAACTAACTTCCGGGGCATGAATCACCAATGAAAAGCTTAGAATTTCTCATGTGACTGATTCTAACCCAATGACTGTCATAATTTCTAATCGGCTGCCGCTGCAAAGGCTGCTTGTGTCATGTGGTTACTTACTTATCATGAGAAAATAGTTTGATTTATACCCATGTTTTTCTGTACGGGTAAAGGACTGAAACGCATGAAAGGCATGAAAACGAAAATTGGACATTGTAAACAAGCAAACTGCAAGAAATTGACAGAGCTCAACTCACAAGTCAGATTAGGAACGAGTCATGCTCTTTGCAATGACGGCTTCTCTGAAAACACACACACATCGTCAATAGCAAACCTACTGATGGTATAAGGAAAATAGATTAAGCAGTAGTTTGGCATACAGCCGTGTTGCTCAACCGAATCCATGTGGTCCCCTAGTGGGTAATGAGCTGTCGGCTGTTCGTTGGGTCCATCTGCATTAAAAGGATTAAAGGTGGGTGAAGGATGGACGGGTTTATTGATTTATTCATACAGCATTATGACACCATGATTGAGAGCACTTGAGAAATTATCCCTTTGAGTCGACCAAATTGAAGGAACTTACCAAGTGCAGCTGCCATTTTCCAGTAATTCAATCTTTCTTCCAAATGTACCTGAAAAAAGTGAATGCAAAATCATCTCAACTCTTAATGAAGCAGAACTCCTTGATTATTAACAGCATATCATTGAGATTCATAAGATGGATAGGTAAACATAGTGTATATACCTGCCGTTATTTAATGTGTAAGATTTCCTACTAGTGTATGTTACGCAAAATCACTACATAACAACTCATCTGACATTGGGGAAATGCTCTTTTCCCTCTCTCATCTATGATTGTGACGCTAAATTTTGTTCGAAAACTTAAAAATACTGCAAAATATATCCGGAAACTTCAAAATTCTATAAGTGCGTCCAAACTTTTTGTGGAGCCTGCACAACTATCATACATGGCGAGAACTATGCCACAATCATGTGTTACATTAGGGTATGCTGAAAACTCGGATAGCCTTTACATTGAGATTAAAATGACTGCATGTAGCTCAACATTTCCACCCATCAGACATGAAAAGAAAAATTGTGGCTCCATAGAAACATTGCTGTGCTATCAACATCTCTTGAAATAAACTTCGATTAACTAACTTTAAAAAGATAAAATTCGATATTAAGACAGTTTTACTTATTGGAACATATGTTTTCTTATTCAAATTGTACAATCAGTAATCAGATTTGCAATTTACGAAATGCGCCCAACTCTGATAAGTTAAACTTTTATTTAAAATGATTTTACTTCGAATTAGCTTCAGTTGAATAGAAGATAGGCCTTAATCAAGAAAAGTTATAGATTAGACAGAACGGTGAACAAGAGGACGCGATAATTAATTTTTATACACAAAAAAGGCAGGCCATTGCCTTGTGTGGAAACTGGAATACTGGAAATGGAAATAACATTGTCTAGAATGTAGAAATGAATAGTAATTGCAACAAGAAGTCAATTGAAATCATTCTTGATCCTTATAACTCAATGACTTTGATGAAATGTCGTTCGATTTATCAATTATTGGAAATTCTAAGAATTCTCTACAGATTGGAAACGACTTACACGGAGGAGTTGAAGAGCAGTTGATCAGCGTCAGTGATGAATGAGAAATTCATTTGATGCACATCAGCTATATCATCGAAGTGGAACCGTTTTCAATAGAGTTGACAGACTCCAGGGCTTTCCACGTATCAATTTAGTTTCAGTTCCTTTCAGCTCAGCTCGCCGTTGTCATGGCATATCAGGTGATCTCTTCCATTTTCTTTCACAACGGAGGCTGTATTGTGACCGCCAAGTCAGAAGAAGTGTATTATGTTTCAAAAATGATTTCATCTTCAATCCGGATGTTGACAGACCTGAGGGCGTCTACCCATTTAAGGTGACTATCACCTGAGGCATCACCGCTATCTCCATGTAACCACAGATGATCAAAAATTGTTTGAAATCAAATTGCTATTTTCAACTATTTGAGCACAAACTTCATTTTGATCTGCCACATGACTCTGTTTGTTGTATGCATGCATCTGTTATTGCATTTGATGAGCAGTGCACAAAATATGAAAATCACGCAATTTACAAATCGCATTTTCTCAATAAGAAAAGATGTGAGTATGAAAGTGAATCAGGCAGAACGGACAACGAGTTATTTCTGAGTTCTCTTTTGATACAATGGTCATCACAATAGGTGAACTAGGAAAAAATGAATGACATCATGAAGCTATCACAAAATCTTGACTCTTTTGACTGAGAATGTTGTATTCTCACTTTTTCAACAAAAATGTTACGCTGAGTGTCTTCAAATCCTTGCGCTGCAAGAAATGCGAATATGCAAGTTTTATTCAAAAATGGTCAAAAGATATTTTTCAAACTTTTCAACATTTTTTTTCAATACCGTATAAGTGCACATTCGATGTCATCGAATCAAACTTCCGAGCTGGCGAATGAGATAATCGAATCAAACTTCCGAGCTGGCGAATGAGATAATCGAATCAAACTTCCGAGCTGGCGAATTGGATAATCGAATCAAACTTCCGAGCTAGCGAATTGGATAAGTGAATCAAACTTCCGAGCTGGCGAATCGGATAATCAATCACATTACACCTCTGAGCTAGCGAATGGAGTAATCGAATCAAACTTCCGAGCTAGCGAATCGGATAAGTAAATCAAACTTCCGAGCTGGCGAATGAGATAATCGAATCAAACTTCCGAGCTAGCGAATCGGATAAGTAAATCAAACTTCCGAGCTGGCGAATCGGATAATCAATCACATTACACCTCTGAGCTAGCGAATGGGGTAATCAAATCAAACTTCCGAGCTAGCGAATTGGATAAGTGAATCAAACTTCCGAGCTGGCGAATCGGATAATCAATCACATTACACCTCTGAGCTAGCGAATGGGGTAATCGAATCAAACTTCCGAGCTAGCGAATCGGATAAGTAAATCAAACTTCCGAGCTGGCGAATGAGATAATCGAATCAAACTTCCGAGCTGGCGAATGAGATGATCGAATTAAACTTCCGAACTGGCGAATCGGATAAGTAAATCAAACTTCCGAGCTGGCGAATGAGATAATCGAATCAAACTTCCGAGCTGGCGAATGAGATAATCGAATCAAACTTCCGAGCTGGCGAATGAGATGATCGAATTAAACTTCCGAACTGGCGAATCGGATAAGTAAATCAAACTTCCGAGCTAGCGAATCGTATAAGTAAATCAAACTTCCGAGCTGGCGAATGAGATAATCGAATCAAACTTCCGAGCTGGCGAATTGGATGATCAATCACATTACACCTCTGAGCTAGCGAATGGGGTAATCGAATCAAACTTCCGAGCTGGCGAATCGGATAATCAATCACATTACATCTCTGAGCTAGCGAATGGGGTAATCGAATCAAACTTCCGAGCTAGCGAATGAGATAATCGAATCAAACTTCCGAGCTGGCGAATGAGATGATCGAATCAAACTTCCGAGCTGGCGAATCGGATAAGTAAATCAAACTTCCGAGCTGGCGAATGAGATAGGGTAAGCTGGGGTAAAATGAACTAAAATTTTAAAATGATAATTATAAGGATATGCATAATATATCTGACTACTTCTATACATTCAATAAACAGTTTGATATATCTACTTGATGATTATATAAATTATAAACCTCAGATATAAATTCAATATTTTGTTTTTTTCATTTATTTGATACCTATAAAATAAAGTTTTAATTTTGAGGAAAACAACTTTAAGGTACTATTTTTTGGGTGTTGAATTTTGCTATATAAAACATTATATATGCTATTTTGTTGATTTACATTTCCTGATCATTTTGCAATTGTTTCTAAAAGTAATGCACTTTTGTCTTGTGATTTGACTTTCAGTAATTTAAATGGTAGTTCAGTTTACCCCATAGATAATTCATATTTAAAACAGATAAGGGGTAAAATGAATTACAAAATAAATTAAACATATCTGTTACTAATGCATCATCTGAATATTCATTTCTAATTGATTTCTTTGTTTTCTTGATTTAGACCTACCTTTTGTTGTTTTGAATGATGTTACATTCGTTTTACAATTTCAGGTGTGTAAGCGATGCCTCGTAAATACAACAAGAAGCGAATAAAAGAATACAGACCTGAAGATCTTAAGGCAGCTATAGAAGACGTCAAAACAAAAACACTATCCTCGTATCAAGCAGCTGAACGCTATGGAGTTCCAAGAGGGACGTTGGCGCGACATCTTGTCAACATAAACTGTAACAAAATTGGTAGTGGAAGGCCAACTCGACTGACACATGAGCAAGAAGAATCTCTCATGATTATCGCAAGGACGTTTTCTGAATTCGGCTTTGGATTGAACAAATCTGAGCTTATCCAACTGGCTGAACAGTTTATTGAGAAATGTGATGTGAGTCACCACTTCAAAGATGGTAAACCTGGTGAAGAGTGGTACGTTTCATTCATGAACCGATGGAAGAGTGAATTATCCAAGCGGACTGCAGAACTTCTGACATTGACACGAGCTCCAAGTTGCAATCGTGCAGTTGTGGATGCTTGGTTTAAGCTCCTACACGAGACCTTGGTGAAGCATGATTTGCTGCATAGGCCAGCGCAACTGTTGAATTGCGATGAAACTGGTCTGAATACCAATTCAACGGGTTCCAAAATTATCTGCAAACGTGGAATAAAAAATCCCGTATCGGTGATACCAAGCTCTGGAAAAGAACAGTACACAGTGTTATCAACTGTATCAGCTGCAGGAACGAACTATCCTCCATTCGTCGTCTATAAAGGCAAGAACTTATACGGGAGTAGTTAGAATTGCGGACGCACTGATAGTGGATGCGAACATGGATTGGAACATGTGTTCCGAATTGCCAATGCGAACATGTTCCGAATTGCGAATGCGAACATGGATATGAACATGTTCCGAATTGCGAATGGATGCGAACATGGATAGGAACATGTAAATAGGAACCGCGTTCCGATTGATAGGCGAATTGAGATCATACTCAATGATTCGGAACGGCTTGTTCCGAAATTGAATTAGAGTATGTGAATTAGAATAGGGATGCGAACATCTATTTCGGTACTTAAACAGGTGTTTGTTTTGAGACTGCTTGCTCGAATGCGACAATTGTGGCCATTGTGACTATGATGACAATTTTATTTATTTTCATAATGCGTTTACAGATCAGAAATTATGTTATGAATGTTCTATTATTTACTAATCAGAATCCCATTTACAGAATTTGCGAAATGAAAACAAGAGGTTTACAATGTAAGTGTAATTAACCATAAAAAATGAAAGAAGGTAAGTCACGTCCCTCGGGGGACTCCGTTAACTTCAAGAAGTCCTCAGCCCATTCGAGGAATGTATCATTGTTTGTGAAGTCGTGATCACACTCGTGTATAGGGCACTTCGCCGACAGTCCTTTTCTCCTTTGGAGTGCTGTCACTGTTAAAGTCTTCCAGAGTTCCACTTTGCATCCGCAACACAAATTAACCTTCGCATCCAACGATCCACCCATAATTACTTGACTTTCATTTTGGTAACAGAACAGTTGTTTCTGGGTACTCATCATGAAATAGATTCGTAATAGATTCTTAATGTCTACTCAAGTCACGAGGATTAGAACTTGCTTAATTGGAACAATTACATCCTTATATATCCCTTTAGGGAAAATCGGAACCTCTCTGATTGGCTGTTGGGAATTCCTTTGTTTGAAAAGTATATAAGTCCTAGTTGTGTACCAATTCTTATCAAAGGTTCTAATCCTCAAGTACCATAGCTATTTTATCTATATTATTCTAATCACATTTAAAATGGAACGTGTCACAGCACCTCCCGCTTCTCCTGTTGAAAGGACGGAATCGCCATGCGAACCCAGAGTGTTCGTAAGAGGACCTGTAACTCCTGATCCAATATCATCAGAAGATGAAAGTTTGGTACTACAGAGGAGTATCATCGAAACACCGGTGGAAGCTGTTATAACAGTCAAGACACGTAGTGGAAGTCAGGTTCGAAATGCTCCACGAAAAACGAACATGAAGCGGATATGTCTGCGATTAGAGCCTGAAGAACGGAATTTAACAACTGCGCTGGAGTTCAGCATAATGGATCCTGCCACGCCTCGCCGCTGCCCTGGTGCCCCCAAAAAGACAAGAGTATGTGTTCGAGTTGACCTGAAGAGACTGATTCCTTTCCCCAATATTGACAATATGTAATTTTTATCTTTAATAACACTTACATAAATGAACAATCTTGTTTTTATAATTTCACAAATCGAATTTCTAATAGGATTTGAATGGGAACTGGGGATAGATATATTCATCTCTGAAATAGCTACCTATAAGTATTTCTAAGTTTAATATTTGGAAGATATATATTTCAAATCACTTGTTTGAGACTTTGAAACAGCACCGAACGTACTAGAACAAATTTGAAATGAATATTAATGTGTAATTGAAATGATAGTCAAATAGGATGAAAGTTTGAATAGATTTACAGTGTTTTTTGAATGCTTTTTTCACCTTAGGATGATATCATACATATTGCATACAATACATCATCAGCTAGAGAATGAAAAGACCTTTCTAATGATATAAGGTATGTACCCATTCGATGAAGAAATCCCTGTTGTATGCAAGTGTATGCAGGAAGAAAAATTTATGATTTCAATTTCTAAGTTTCTCAACTAAATTCTATCTATCTTTCAAAGGGCTATAGCTGCTTCGGATGGTGTCATACATGTGTCATACAATACACCATTAGAATCAGCATGAAAAGAGCATTCGAATGATATAGCATATGTACCTATTCAATGAAAAAATCCTTGTTGTATGCAAGTGTATGCAACTGGAAAAATTCTAAGTTTTTTCTCAAAAATAACTAAGTTTTCAAGTTTTTGAAAATTTTCAAAGTTAAAGTTTGATCACTCGAAATGACCATAATGCATAAACTTCCACATGAACTTGACCTTGACCTTTGACTTGACCTTGACCTTTGACCTTCATACACTTCATACACTTCATACACTTCATACACGGCGGCGGGGGGGGGCGCACTCGAAAATTTATTTACCCATGGGTTCCGGGTGCCATAGATACTCTTCTTGCTTCCCTAACCCTAACCCTAAACCTAACCCTAACCTTAACCCTAACCCTAACCCTAACCTTAACCCTAACCCTAACCCTAACCCTAACCCTAACCTTAACCCTAACCCTAACCCTAACCCTAACCTTAACCCTAACCTTAACCTTAACCCTAACACTAACCTTAACCCTAACCCTAACCCTAACCCTAGATGCCATTAAATTTAAATTTGGCGCAAAATTTGATTTTTCGAAATTTGGCGCGAAATTTGATTTTACGAAATTTGGCGCGAAATTTGAATTTCGATTTTTGCGCGTTTTATGATGCAGTCTGGATTTAACTTCTTAAAACTTAATGACTTTTTCTTTATTATTTGAATTTAGATGAAATCCTTAACTTAAGTAGAATTTTAAATGTTTAGAACTGCAGGGAATCCATCTTCATCACATGTTAATTGGTTTAACTTCGCGGTTACATGTACCACTCTAGCATCAAAGACTTTGATGGCACTTTTCTATTTCATCATTAAAATATATCAGCTGTTTAGTTTTGTTTGAATTCAACAGTTTCTTTTTCTATACCAATGTGATGTTATGATGACATCCGGTCTTTGTTCATGGTTCCTTTGTTAGAATCATATATAAAGAAGTTGTAGAACTCCGTTCTTCACTCATTTTTGAATTATTCTTGGTGCATAGCAGACCTCGTTCTCCGTCTCTCCGTTTTATCTATTTATAACTGCAATTCTGAAGTGAGTTCTACATTCTTCTATTCACTACTTTCTATAGTTTGGGAGTAGGAACATTACTAAGTTCTTATAACCAGATAGTTTAAAACATGTGGCTGGATCTTAAGTTAGGAACGCTATATGTTATATTATTAAACAGAATTATCAATTTTCATAATTAATTATAACATTTTCAAAACCTATAAAGCACACAAGCTTATATGATGAAATGTTTAAATAAACATAAACATTTCCAAAGTGTGCTTCAAATTTGTAAATAATTCAAATGCTAATTTTGTTTTCAAAGTGATAGTCTGTGGACCATTTACAAATTAAAAGTTGTTTAACCAAAGTCAGAAATGTTTATCTTTTTCAAAACAACAGTTTCGTTTCTATGATTTCATTTCGAAATAAAATAATAATACATCAGCTGTTTTCAATTTCATGTTAATATGTAAACAACCCTTTTCAAGATAAATTCAACATTTCGACTTTCGGTTTCTATCTCGAAAAATATATATCTCTGTCAGAAAATTAATGACTGTAGAATTACTTTACAATATTTATACAATAGTTACTTAAATGAGTTCATATTTGCTAACAGACAATGTAATGACAAACGTTTTCCATGACTTACAGAAATGGTTCGTCAAGCAAGCATTGCACGTCAAAGATTAATTTTCCACTACTGCGAGACTTGTAAACAACCGGTGCGTCATGCCAACAAGAGTGGGCATAAAGATTGTAATTTCAAGGAGGGCTGCACTTATGTCTACTGCCTAACCTGCAGAGCCTACGTGCGAAGCACAAAAATGGCCAACGACGAAAAGTCCAAAGCCTTCATCATCCGACATGCTACCTGTGCGCAGGAGAATGGCAGGGGTGGAGTTAACCTGACCTCGAAAGCCGAAAGAAACAAATTGGCTAGACTGTTCGCGAAGGAGGATAGGGCTGCAGAAGGAGTTCTAAGTCAATGCGCAGAACCCTCAAAACCCCCAACAAAACCCACAAAAAGAAAATTCAAGTCAAGAGAATTCCTGGACAGTGACTCGTCATCCAGTGATTTAGAGGTGAGTACTGATAACTGCACATGCTAAATTTAAAATAAAAAAATGAATAATGTTAAGAACATTTGTTTCGCTATGTATGAAGTAAATTCAATTTTTAAAACATTTCAGTGTCCGAGGTCTCAAGCGAAGAAAAAGACAAAGATTGACAAAAAGTTACCTCAAGTGAGAAATGTAAGTCATGTTGATAAAAATTAATCACCTTTGATGTAAAATAATATGTTATTTCTCTTTACAGCTGTTTAAAATTCTGCCACCGGTACCGAAGATGCGTGTGGTAGAAGAAACAAGTAGCCCACGTCCCGTAAGTACAGCTGTTATAGTCGTTATTATAAGTTCCTCTCACCACTTAATGTATCATACATAATGCATTTACTCAATTATTCTTCTATCTTTTTCTACCGTTTCAGGTAATGAGATCCTTATCCCTGAAAAAGACCAGGGTTAATAGCGTCGCCTCAACACCTGCGACTACAACTTCCGTTGAGGATAATGAGGAGCGTCCCTATACAATACGGGAGTCCTCATCCGATGAGAGGGAGGATTCAGACGAGAGTAGCGAATCTTCAACATCGACCACCTCGTCCTCTTCAACATCAACCACCTCGTCGCCCACATCTTCTGATGAGGATGAAGCAAGACATTCCCTTGTAAGTACCGAATTTAATAATTAATAACTAAATCTCATGATTTCTCTTGATAAATGCTGTTCTAAAATTATAACAGTGATATCTATTTTCAAAATAATTCGATTCAGGACAATTTTTCACCGTTGACTCCTGAGGTACGATTTTCACAATTTTGTTAGAACTGTAGTGCTCTATCCTCATTATAGGGACATATAGATAGTAAACAATTATTTCTTCTTATTTCAGGATATGTGTGATTTCGCATCACAAGAAATATCATTCTCCCGAATCCGTGCGTCGCCAACTTGCAGCGTTCAGCTGCCCCCTACACCGATCCTTCAATACCGAACTCCTGCTCCTACTCCGGTCCCCTTTCCTGATCCTGCTCCTGCTCCAATCCCTGTTCCTGCTCCTACTCCGATCCCTGATCCTGCTCCTACTCCGATCCCTGTTCCTGCTCCTACTCCGATCCCTGTTCCTGCTCCTTTACTGCAACAATACAATGTCGACCTAGACGATACATCCGAGAATGATGAGCGGCTAGAAGAGAAGTTAAAACTGTGCCAGCAACGCCTGAAGATGGCTGAGGAGAGAGAAACTAAGCTCAGGGAGGAGAATAGGGGTTTGATTGTGTCCGTTAGAAATTTAACACAGTCAAACCTACTATTGTCCTCCTCTGTAGCCAGAGGTGGTCGACAGTTTGTGCGTGAGACGCTGATGCACTTAGTGTTTCGCGATGGGGAATTCACAAGAGTGAGGCTGTCTCACATGGAGGACACGACCGACTGCTGTGAGCAGTGCCACCATATTAAACTGTCGCACAGCGACAGGGTCAAGTGTGAAAAAATGTAAACTTTTTACTTTTACTTTTTGTTTTGACTTTAAATGGAAAAAGAAATTGTTACAAGTCCTGTCTTCTTATTTCATCGTAGATTGGAACAAATGTCATTGGCTAGTAATCGTTGTGACGTCATAGGATGATAAAAAATATATATATAGTCTGCAAAATTATAATCCTCACCAGTTTAATAAACATGGTTGTCTGTTCTAAATGTGGAAAAACGTTTACTCTTAATAGTAATTTGCTACGCCATGAAAAGTTTTGTAAGTTAGGAAAAACTTATCAGTGTAGGAAGTGTCCATATGAAACGAAACGACAGGATAATCTAAAGCGACACAATCTAGTCTGTGATAAGCAACCAAGTAATTGTAATTTAAATTCAAATCCTCGAAGTATCTCAGCTAATGATAGTGAAATACCCAAATCTAGTACTGCTGAATCAACGTCTAGACATGTACCAATCAGCGCTTCAAATAATAGTTTGATCTTTATGCAATGCTGCTCCCGCTGTGGTAAAACGTATAATTCTATAAGCAAATTCCGTCAGCATATGAATATGCATAATACAAATAGTGAGATGAATATTCAAAATAATCATGGAACTGTAAGTCTCAGCGAAAGCGCGCTCAACGGTCATGCTCGTGTATACGACATCACACCATCAGCACACACAGTAGATATAACTTCCTTTTTATTAAGTATGCGATCTATATTAGAGAACTTAGTGACAAACCTTCTAGAAAATTTTCAACTACGTGGTCGTCTGGTAGCACAAATTCGTTATGTGCGATCAAATCCTCAGGAAGATGAAACGTTTCTCGCACACTTTACTTCATCATCCACAAACTATATTTATGACTATGATACATGGTTCCAAGATAACTTAAATAGTCTCTCAAGTCATATTGAAGCTTTTGCAAATAAGGGTAGCAATTGGGTTATAGATGAAATACTAAATATAGAATTCAATGTTATTACTAGTCCATTACTTTCTGGTGGAGAAGTATTTAATCTACCAAAGAGTTTGAAAGATTCGAAGGCTGTAATTAATGTACATTCAAATGCAAATGACTGTTTCTTGTATTCAGTTCTATCAATGCTACATTACAATGATGTATCATATTCTAGGAATGAGATAAAATCATATAGTAAATGGACATCTGAACTAAATATGAATGACATCTCTACACCCGTATCAATTAAAGATATTCCTAAGTTTGAGAAAAATAATGACATTAAAATCAACATTCACCTTTACGAAAAAGGACTAAAAGGTGTTCGATATAGCAGCAACTTTATTGGTAAACGAACTGTGAATATACTACTAATTATAAACAATGAACGTGCACACTATTGTGGAATCAGAAAACTATCAAGATTATATAGAAAAATAAATAGAAGATATAAACATTTCTGCGATCGATGTACCCAATCGTTTACATATAAGACAACTTTGGAGCGACATTATCAATTTTGTGTTCGTGGAAAGGCACAAATAGAAAGAATGCCTAAACAACTAGAGGTAAGCACAAGTAGCATGGAATATCAATTAAGTCCTCCTTTAGTTGTTTATGCAGATATAGAGTGCTACATCGATAATAAAGTACACAAACCGGCAGCAGTTGGTGTTTATCATGTTTGGCATAAAGCTCTCCAGTCCAGATTTGAAAACAAATATTATGTCTTCAAAGGAGAGAATTGTATTATGGACTTCTTGGATCACCTAGAAAATATAGCTCAAAACTTATATGATAATCAGCGTGCAATAACCCGGCAACCAATGTCTCTTTCTTCTGATGAAGAAGAAAAACATAAAAATGTAAAAAATTGTAATAAATGTAAAGCTGTATTTAGTGATGATTGCATAAAAGTAAGAGATCACGACCATTTAACAGGAAGATATAGACAAACAATATGCAGTAAATGCAATCTTCGATTAAAACTAAATAGGCGGGAACTACCCATCTTCTTCCATAATTTTAAGAATTATGATAGTCATATCGTTTGCTATAAAGCAATTGGAAAGAAGAAGTCATGGAAATTGGAAGTAGTAGCAGCAACAGCTGAAAAGTATATAACTCTATCCGCCAGCGTCCCCGTAAACGAATACAAAGGAAAAACAATCTACTTCAAGTTAAAATTCTTAGATTCTTATCAATTTTTAAGTGCATCATTGAGTGAGTTAGCAAGAGGATTGCAAGTTTATGAACATGTAGAAAAACTAAGAAATGAATTTCCCCTGTTAACAGATGATATTCTTTATCAAAAGGGAGTGTTTCCCTACTGTTATTTCAAAAGTCTAAATACATTGTCAGAAAAATGTCTGCCACCACAATGTGAATTTTATAATGATCTCACTCGTGAACATTGTTCAGATGAAGAATATAAGCACGCTAGTAATGCGTGGTTTGCTTTCAATTGTAACAATTTTGGTGATTACATGCTTGCATATTTGAAACTGGATGTATTATTACTGACAGATATTTTTGAAGTTTTTAGGTCACTAAGTCAAAGTGAAGATGAAGTAGATCCTGTCCATTTCGTTAGCCTTCCACATCTTAGCTTTACTTCAGCTTTAAATTTGACATCTAATGATCCTCCACACTACATACAAGACGAAAGTATGTATAATCTCTTCGAAAGGGGAATAAGGGGTGGAATGACTTTTACGAACATTCACAGAGCACGTGCACGCATTTCGGAATTACAAAATAATACAAATGAAAGTCGTCACTTATCTTACATTGATGTCAATAACCTTTACGGTTCTTCGCTCAGTAAGAGTCTACCACATTCAAATTTTAAATGGTTGAGTGATAGTGAAGTAAGCTATTTTCTAAACGAAGAAAATATACAAGCTATCGATGATGATGGTGAAATTGGCTATATTTTTGATTTGAACTTAGAATATCCTGCAAACATACATGATGACACTGCCGATTTCCCATTAGCGCCAGAGATGCAGACCGTAGAGCAAAATATGTTCTCAACTTATATGAAGGATTTACATAGGAAAATAAGACCAGACACTAAATTCAGTTCAACTAAAAAACTCTTGCTTCATCAATTCAATAGGGAAAATTATGTTGTACACTATTCAATATTAAAATTTTATTTATCCATGGGTATGAAAATCACAGAAATTCACAACGGTATAAAGTTCACACAAAAGCCATGGTTGAGAACGTACATTGATATGAATTCACAAAAGAGAGCTCAATCAAGTACCAACTTTGAAAAGTCATTTTATAAGTTGAAAAATAATTCTTTATATGGTAAAACAATGGAAAATGTAAGACGAAGGAGAAAATTCAAATTAGTAAACAGCGTGGAACAATGTCGAAAATTATCAAATCATCCTCTCTATGTACAGCATAAGATATTTGATGAAGATCTAGTTGGTATGGAAATGTATAAACCTTCAATAATGTTGAATAAATTGATTTATGTTGGTCAGGCGGTACTTGACTACAGCAAATTGGAAATGTACCAGTTATACTACAATGATTTAAAAAGATGTCCACTGATAAATAGAACGCGGCTTTGTGGAGGTGATACCGATAGTTTTTTCCTATGTTTGTACACCTCACCATCTGTCAGCCTGGAGGATGTACTGCTATATTTCGGTGAAAAATTTGACTCTTCAAACTATGACAGTCATCACCGACTATACTCAGTAACAAACAGAGCCAGATTAGGTTGTTTTAAGGATGAGTGTGCGGGAAAGTTGCTTGAGGAAATGATCTTGCTAAAACCAAAAATGTATTCAATGAAATATCTAGATTCAACTTGTGATAGCATAAAGCGGGCAAAAGGAGTGCAGAGAGCTGCAGTTAAAAAATTACAACATAATGATTATAGGACTGTGTACTACAGTGAGAAAGATACAAATGAGGAAATGACAATTATAAATTCAACAAATCACGTAGTCACTACAAAATCATTTAGAAAGCGAGGACTTTCACTTTGGGAGGATAAGCGCTGTTGGTTAAATAAAAATCTATCTCTACCATATGGACACTATAGTTTAGGTCTTCCCCCACCTTCAAAGAGAAGGAGATGCCTTCCTGCTACAGGTGACGTAGAAGTTTAAGAAATTTAACAAAGTAAACTAACCAATCACTACATTTCTGCGTAGTCATGCTTAATAATATGTAGGTAGATTAAATATAAAATGAAATTTCTACATCTTTCCGATGTGTAGAAATAATTACTAAAACATAGGTAGTCCTACTATGAATTGAAGACGTAGCACTCAACATCATTCCGATATGTTGAGATGTAAAATAGCAAGCTTTATGCAAACAAATAAATTTAGGTTTATATTTGAAAACATGCCTCATTACATTAGAACATGGAAATTAAATGACTCACAAAGCATTCACATAACAAATTCTAAGAAAGTAGTCTTTCGTCACTTAATAACAAATAGTGGTGGAAAACATCGTGGCGTTTGCATTAGCCTTGACGCATTACCTTCACTGAAAGACTTCGCTGATCTGATTGACAACCATAAGACACGGATGAAGATTCCCCTCGATCAAAAGGTATGGATAAAGTGTGACTCTACCGTCAAGCTATACGTCTGTTCACCAAAGAGAGAAGATATTGACTATCGATTTTTCCGTTTCAGTGACGTCACATGGAGAAACTTTACAAAAGAGATACTACCACATATGATTTCATTTATTAAGGATGGAGGACATCAAGCGGATGGAAGTCGTGAATCGCATGTTAACTACAAAAGTAAACTCAAAACTCAATCTTCAAGAAATCGAGCGGAACATTCCCAATCGAAAGCAATGGTTATTAATAAAACACAAGATGAAGCCGACAACGAATCTACATCTGGGAAGACCCTCAATGTTAACATGGAGGATACAGAGGAAGGATAAATATGTGACTATCCTATTCTTTCCAAATGGAACAATCCAGTGTGTTGGTGGCTTCACTGATGGTGATCTACCATATCTACATTCTACGTTGGAAAATTTACTTAGTGACTCATTATCTGAATGGGAAGTGAAGACAATGACTGTGTTATGTGAATTGAACTATCATTATGACTTTCGTAAAGTCACATCATCAAATAATCTCACTTATGAAGTGGAACTATTTCCAGCAGCACAGATGACTAACTGGCACCCATATCATGTTCATGTATTCCATAATGGAAAGATTGTGATAACCGGCATTAAAGACATAAATGATGTTCCTCCCATCCTATGTGATTTGAGAAAAATATTTGTGAAATCTACATTGTAGCTATGTAAATATTTAGAAAAGAACTGTATATTTGTAAATACATATTGAAATGTAAACATGTTTTGCTTTCCCTCTAAACCCAACGATTTGGAACATAAAACAAGGATATTTACATATAAAATAAAACTTTATTACAAAACAGTTTCAATATACTTTGTAAGAATTACATCATTTTTATAGCAGTCTTTCGAAAAAAGTTGTAAAACACTTTTACAGTTATTTTTCAATGGTCTCTCGTTGATGAAATATAGCACATAACCGCCGCACATGAGAGATACATTGCTTTGAAGTGGAAACGATGTAACTTTCTTAATCGTCCAGGAGAACCTATTCATCCATAATGCAATGTCATGTAAGCGAGGTAGATTAAGAGAGTCAAAATATTCAGCCACTTTATAGCGATTGATGTACACTGCAACCCAATGTTTACCAGGAAGATTGTTGCTGTCCGTATTGATGATAAGCGAACAAGGATAGAAAGGAATTGAATTAGGTAAATTATCTCTAGAAAAGACATCAAGAAATATTGACTTGGAGTAGGGATGAGCATTTCCCATTTTCCTCAAGATTTGTATGTTGCTTAAGTTACTCATCTCTGATAGCTGACAGTTACGTCTCGCATTCTCGTTATTTCAACTTTGCTATCATAGATAGCATAAATGAGGCAAGTAATTGTTTTCTTCAAAGGTGACTCAAATGACACCTCTAGTCGTAGATTACCAGGCTTTGTAACTCCTACGCTTTCACCGCCTAGATCTGCATCTGCTGTGAGATTGTATATAATGAAGAAGTAACCATTTTTATACATATCCATTGTAATTCCATTTGAATCATCTGTGTTAAACATGCTCAGTGCAGTGAAAGTAGAACCATATTCACGTGCAAATTTACCCTCTTTAAAATTAGGCTCATAAGCTTTGCAAGCAACAAATTTTCCATCCTGATAGAGTGCTAGTTTACTAACGTTAAAGTGTTGGAAATTAAATGGATTCTTTTCAAAAGCACCAATAAATGACTCATTTTCCACAAATGTGATATACACCGCCTTCGGCATCGCAGTGGGAAAAAGATTTGGGTAGGCATGAGAGGATGATCCCGCACCAATTGTGAAGTTTGTTAACACACTGTGATTAACTGGATATATTGCATTGCTTTTCCTCAATCCTGTCGCATGCTCGTTGATGACTGACGGGTTCATTGTTACTCTCCTTACATTGAGCACGGCACTACTTATGTTGATTTGATAGTTTGTAGCTCCAAAAGCCATTAACGCGAACTCAGGATTTGCACGAATAAATTTTATTTGCATTTTAACCTGTGATAGTAGATATCTAGATTGACGAAGGAAATCAAGATAGACAGGTCCTTTCAAGTATAATTCCTTTGAATCTGCTGTCCATTCCATTCGTTTTTTAAACCTCCATTTGAAACCTCATCAAATTTCCCTTGCTGATCATCATACCAGCCGGCAACTTGCAAGTGTGACTGTTTAGCTTGCTTCTGAAATTGCGTCATTGTATTTATGTATGCTCCATAGGGATATGCTCGATCCCCTCCTTCAATCTGTTTGTCATTCAATATTAAATACACATCTGAGAATAGACTGGCAATAGGAAGATTTGCTAACCCCACTTTATCCTTAGTTGAATCAATATTGGTACCATCAGTCTTCTTAATTTGTATACACAATTCTAAATCAATGGATTGACAGTCAATATAATCTTGAGGATTACCAGGTATATCAAACTGAATAGGCTGTTGGTTACCATCGATATTTGTTGTGGGGACTATATCAACAATAGTTGAGGAAATAATGTCAGTTTGATGAGGTGGTGAATCGAAGAAACACAAAGCCGAATTGATACTCTGCATCGTATTAGCTTTACAAATATGTTGTCTTCCTTCGTTTTCACTTGTTTCCAGTCGCTGTGGAATTTCGTTTGCGCTTTCTTGCTTTCACACGACGTCTTGATTTAGAACGTGCTGCTCTGGTGGGCTTTTTACTTCTCCTACGCCTTTGCTTAGTAACTCGACCCGATCCAACTTGTCTTGACTTCCTACGTTTCTTCCGAACTGTACGCCTCGTCTTTGTTAAATCATCTAATGCGTCTATGGCAGATTGCTGTGCACGCAATTTCATGGATTCACCGATATTCTCCCCTTGAAGTGCATCAGCTGCAACATTTGCACCAAAGTCTAAAGCTCTGTTTCCAACCCGTTTCATGAATGGTACGCCATACTTTTTGAGTGTTGGGAGAACCATACGTCTTAGTGCACCGAATATGCCTCCTCCAACTTGTCGTCTACCTCCAGCAAACACGGGATAGCCGCTCTGATAGGATGGACCACTGTAAATGCCTGACATTATGTCCTGTAGATAATTATAGATCCCACAATAGCGTAAAGCCTTATTCTCGTGTCCTGATGTGTAGTGTTAAAAGAGTAACACCACCACAGAATGGTACTACTTCACCTGTATCATCATGAATTGATATGTCAATTCTATTGATGACATTTCTGCTCATTGGTACATACATCGTGTTAATAAATTCTCGATTGATTAGTTGCTTCCTTACGGATGAGAGAGGAAATGTGCGCAGAAGTGGGGCCTCAATGTCGCCAACCCTTGTATATTCAATAATGTTACAATAGACGTATAAGTTACTTATATCACGCTCTAGTGATGGGGCTGTATCGCCTATTGATGTGCCTTCATAAATAGTTGATTTTGAGAATCCCAATGTGGACGTTAACACGCTATCCAGCTTGATAAGAGAGTTCTTTCCTAACTTTAGAATCATGCGTTTCTTATGTGGATCATAAGAAAAGTGATATTCATCTGCATCAAGGTAATCTACACCAAACTCATTTAACTTTGTACATAATTCAGATGGCGTTTTCAAGCTTTCAATGTTCAAATTAACTCTTTTTACAAGTTCACTGGAAGTAGACAATTCATCACCCGATATGTCTTCGCTGTATACGTGGATATCCCATGAAGCATTTGTTGATGCTTTGAGTTTAGAAGAGGACAATTGAACCTTGAATGTATCATTTAACTCTGTCAACCAAGGTGCGCTTTCAAGGCCCTTAAACATCCCAATCATTTCAGATCCGAATTCAATAACAGCGGACTCAGACTTTTCCAATGGTGTCTTTTTAGTAAAAACAATAAATTCTGCCTCCGTTTCAACAGTAAATAAAGTTACTTTCTCTTTCTTATATTTACAAGTCATTAACGTTTCTGGCACTGATCCTTGAAACTTTCTTGCAAAGTCTTCAACACTTCTAATGACCTCAAATTTATTTTTTACTCGGATGCTCCTTTTTTGTAATGCATACAATGGCACAATTCTACATTGAAAATCAGTGACTTTTCTCTCCGAATTCCACCCACGTCCATTGTACCAATACCTTGATGAGAAAGTTGTTCTGGAATACCCAAAAGTATGACTCAAATCCTTACCTAATACAAGAAGAACATGCTTCCCTTCCTTCATCAATTTTGTTGACCCCTTTATGACTGGTTTGTAGAATTTATTCAAAGTCAGCTTGAAGAGATCATTTATTCGTTCAAACATTCTACCGATTTCCTTTTCTGTATCTTGCAAGCTCATTGTGGGAACCTTAGAATCAAAAGTTGACGCTGCAAATGCCTTTTGAATTTTAATCATGTTTTGGACAGATGGTAAAGATGTTGAAAACGGATGTAAAGTTAGATGATGAAAAGCCCATGTACCATGTAGACTATTTTGAAATATGCGAAAGCAATCATCCTTCTCTCGTACTTCTTTATGTAATTCAAAATAGTTGTTCTTTAGCAAACTGATATCGTTGTAATAAGTAATTTCAGTTAGAGCAACTTCATGGGGTCCATGCAGAGTAATTGGATTAGCGAATTCAACAGAGTAGAGAGATGGTTTGTTACTTGGGAATATCTTGGGGTTGCTATTGCTTGGAAGAATGATATTGAAGTTAGTAGACATGTTGACCTCATATATGTAAGAAGTCACATGCTATATTAGCTTAAAAGTTACGAGTGTCTCCCACCTCCACATTTTGTAGATCCTGGTGCGTTATCCAGCTATTGAATGAATCAGGATATCCCTTCCATTTAACTAGATATTTCCTTTGATTGCCATGACCTTTCTTCCTAATTATTTTGTAAATCATATACACCTCTTCACTTCTGTCTACTACTTGCAATTCATAAGAGTAAAATTTTCCTTCAATTGGATTGCCATGGTAATCTATTAATTTATACATGGTGGGTCTAAATTTTGTATTTACTTCATCTACAAAAAACTCTTCTTCAGTCCAATTAGGTAGATACCCCTTCTCAAATGTAGACTTAACCTTTGAAATCCGAACTCTATCACCAACATTTATTTTCTTTTCATTGGAAATGTTTTTCGCTTTCTTATCATATAATCGAAGCCATACATCCATCGCATTATCTGGGGTAACATCGACAGGTTTCATCTTAATGATTCGATGGTAGCTTTCATTGTAATTCTTAACAAATTTCTGCAGCTCATCTATCCAAACATGTGTATTTTTTGCAGTGAAATAGCGCCATATTTTTGTCTTCAGTGTGCGATTGAACCTCTCAACCATGGCAGCTTTATAAGCACTTTTGACACTAAACAATTCCACATTATGACTTTTAAGGAGACTTCGAACATGAGAGTTTTCGAATTCCTTCCCTTGATCGGTCTGTATTCTTTGCGGAACACGCCCCTCATCGAAAATGCTCTGAAAAGCCGCTTCAACTTCTGGTCCTCGTTTAGATTTCAGCGCACGTGCCCAAGCATAGCGAGATAAAATATCTATTACGGTTAAGATGTATTTATAGCCATCATTGTACTGTGATATCTGTTGCATGTCAGCCAAGTCCGCTTGCCATTGACTATCTATATTGTTAACAACATATTATCTCGTTGGAAACCGCTTTCTCGCATTTTTGTGAAGAGTGTAAGTCGGTTGACTCCTTAACCACTTCTTGACTTTCTCTATCCCCACACCTGCTGCACGAGCTAGAACCTCCGGACGACTGAAACTTGCGGGGTGATTTAAGTCGTAATAAATCTTTCTGAGTTTCACTGCTGTACTCATCGTCTTTGTTCTGATTTGCACGCGTATTACTCCCACAGCAACTGCTAACACAATTGATATCAACCTCTATTCCCTCTTCTCCTTTACCTTCGAGCGCAGATTTCAAACAACAGCAAAACTTTTGTAGCGACATGATATGAGAGAAGCAAAGCTTAATTTATATTTGCTTAATATTTACTATAATCCTTTCCAACACGCATTGAGCGCCTAGTAGCTCTTTTTGGTTGAAGATCATCGGGATCATGAAGCTCTCGCTTGACCGCCATCGTCGGTGTTTTACTTTTTGTTTCATCTTGTAAGTGACCCTTGTCCAACTCATTCACAGTCGGTCCTCCAATAATATTGTGTGGTACATTTTGATCAGATAAAATTTTCTGAAAATATGACCACCCTTGTGGTGCACCTAGTTTTCGCCTTACATCTCTGACAGCATATTGCAGAAGGTCATCTATGTGACTATTTCTAATAACATCACCAGTTGTTTCATCTATTATCTCCCCTCTCTCATTGAACTTCACATGTGGATCAATGAAGTCAAATAATCGCTCAGCGCGCACACGATATGGTCGAGGTGTTGACAAGGTTATAAATCGTCGCAACTTATCACGAATCTGTCGCCTCTCATCAATGTTTTCAGCTGCTAACTGCATTCGTCGATAGGGATCCTTAATCTTCTGAATTTCCATATCCTTTTGTGTTAGTTCCTTAAGTTGATTCGTAATAGGTTGATCTATATTTTTGACTTCCTGTGCACTTTGTAATGTAGTCAATTGTACATACTCCTCTTGAGGAATGACTACCATCTTTGAATACGACATGTTTGAAAATAATAAGGCAACAAAGTACATTGCTTAAAACTAACTGTGAACCGAGAAAACTGTCATTGGTTCAGCGGAATTAGGTATGATATTTGTTCGAAATCGAAGTCGTTCCGGACATTCCTGGGTTAGATCAATAAATAGATAGCCATGTGGTTTCTTAGTTACATCTTCATATATTTTTGAAAGAACTTTAGGTTGTTGAGGTAATATCTGTCTACTGAGATGATGTATCTGACTGCTGTCTCTTGGATTTTTAAATATTGCCAAATAATGTGTATTCAAACTCCTAGTTCTTTGCTCTTTCCCTCCATCAAAAATGTTTTGGGTGATATAGATAATAAAAGCTTCCCTATGATGTGCAGTTTGAATGAACATTTCAGTTACATCCTTTGAAGATTTGCTTTCACGTAATAGATCATCTAATACTAGTAAGTCACCTGCTTTGATGTCTTCAGTTGTCGGTAACCCTTGCTTCACATCATAACCTTTCTGGCGAAGTGCAGAATGTAGTTGTGGTTGAAATATGCCATAACACCATTTAACTCTTTTAATTTCTTTATTAAACATCTCATTTCTAAATTGTAGTAATTGAGTTACAAAAGTAGTTTTACCGGACTGACTTGGTCCGGCCACACACATTGTGCGATCAGTGAATAGGCGAAAATCTGTCATCCTGAAATTTCAAAAGCTTTAAAGACCAACACCCACCAGTTTGCTTAGAATAAAACAAGTCATGTTCCATAACAACTTTATTTACATTTAGAAACTTTCATTTCACATTCACAGCATTTGTGTTTCCTCATCAATGTCAGCATTAAAATAACTTCTCGCGTCAATTTGAGCATCTTGGCGTTTCAGTTTCAACTTAACACTCCCTTCCTTGGATTTCCGTCCCCGCTTTTTGCTTTCTTCAACATCCTTCCCATCTTTTGAAGTAGATTTATCGATGGTGATTAAACACTTATCAATCGGCATTGGCTCATAAACCAACTGTAGAACTTTCATTTGTAACGATGCCACTTTTCCGGTTGAGCCGTGAGCACCAATGTATAGACCGTTGACGTGTATTAAAGCCATGTATCGTCCGCGCTTCAGATCATCACACTCCATTGTATTTCCAAGTAGATCGAATGCTTGAAAGTGATCGGACAATTTCAAGAATAGCGTATCGAACTCGGGTAAATCCTTATAGCCACTTCCTTCCTCTAACGCCTTTCTCCAATGTGTAGGAGCACTTTCAGGCAACACAACGCATTCCTTCGCCAAAGAGTCGATGGTTTTGAGTATCATCTGCTGCCATTTCGGAAAGGTTACTCGCATTTGTCTCATGTTGCTATAACCAGATGAAGACATACCATTACTGTGGAAAAATGGAACTTGAAGGTAGAAACCATCGTCACCATAGCTCAACGTTTGGAAGTAAAAGGTATTTCCAATCCCTTGAACCTTCCTTGTCGGTCGGAATTTAAAGAGATCACGTTCAAATGAGTCGCTCTCCTCTCTAACTATAAACATTTTTTGAGACATGATTCAATGTTGTACTTATTCGGAGCTTTTCAACCGTCAGCGATGAATGATAGCTTGAAAGTGATTAAAGAGTACAAGCGCGTCTCTCTTATATACATATTCACATGAGTCATCAATCAATGATGACGTGTCAATCCATGATTCGTCGTCTACAGCAACACTGCGGCACCTGCTACAACTTTCCCTAGTGGACTGTTGAGTACATTGTAAATGCTGTTTCCAATATCATTCAACATATTCAAAAATCCACCACCTCCACGCTGAACTAAGTTCCGCCTTTTCATATCACTGCTTCTTGGATTTGAAAATTTTCTAATGCTGTTTAGAGAATCAGTACTCAATAAAGGTTTGTATATTGGGAGGCATTTGTGTATTGCAAAAGCCAAATCACGGATGAAATCATCACTTGAGTTTTGAATTAATTTGCACTTAACTTTATTGTTTCGCATGCTGTTTAACTTTCGCAACGCCTTCTTAAACTGACTTGAAGGTCTAAAAGAACCATTCTTCCGAGAAAAAGATGCCTTTCGTTTTGCAGTCATTTTTATTGTGTTAAAAGCATTTATGAAAATACACATTTTTGCTTAGTTCCATGCAACAAAGTCAAACGGTAACAGATGGTAGGTCGTAGTCATCAACATCACTCAAAGTCTGAGTCGTTGCAGTTATAAGCTGTTCTATATTACACATTAAATCCTTTGATAGAGGACAGCATGAACAGCATGGTTTTGAAGCGAAGACTTTTAAAAGATTAGCATAGTATGCTCTAAACTTGATTATGTCCCGGTCATCTTGCACTGCCACATTGACGCTCATCGACGGGGGTCCGGTAAACATGTCCACCTTGAATTTACCACCATTTTCATCATAGTGGCTAAATACGATTATATCATGCAAACAAGTCTTCAATTTCCGTGTTCTCATTTCACAATAGCAACGAGAACTCTGTGGAATAGCTTCCGTCAAACTCAGAGGCTTAGACACTTCATCGAGCCACAATCGTAGTACTCGCGTAAGGGCATTGGTCAATATCCTCATTAAGAGTTTCTGAAGTTCAATATCATCTTCACAATGATAGAATGTGACAATATCCTCCATCAGATCTATGAGATCAGCTTTGTAACCAATAACATCATTTGCAGAGTAGAAAATCTTGCTAGTAAACAGATTGTCTTTGTGAATAATTGAAACAGGAATGATCGTGGTAAATGGCATGTTTATTAATGTCTACAATCCTCAACAAGTATGGTTGTAATAGAAGTGTGATAATCTTATATACAAAAGCTGCACAATAGCAACCAATCACAGACACGCATGATGACTCATCATGAACGATATACAGTGACTGTTGAAATTATTTCTTCATCACAAAGGGGACAAAATGTAGTTTCCAAGGGTATATAGCATGTAGAACACATGACAAAATGAGAACATGGTAAGAAGAGAAGGGATTTTTCCCGTTCAAAACACCTAATGCAGTTCCGTTCACATAATAGTTTAAACGTCTCTGTTTCTAATTTCTTTCTGAAGTCACTTTCATTGTTAGAACATTTTGATAGATCAATTGAAGGTTTCACTTTTTTTATCTCCCTTTCAGAAAGTTCCAATTTCATCCTCCTAATTTCACTGTCTTTATAATGTAGCATTGAGAAATCTTCTATCCAACTACGATCCAATTTAGCATTCATGGTATGCTCATCCAGATCCATTAGTCGTTCAACTAAATCACCAGCTTTGATATTTTCATTTAGATTTGTAACAGTTTCTATAGCCTTTAGCGAATAACCAAGGTCTCTTGCAACAATCCATGAAATTGGGAAACTAACCATCAAGCAACTTCCACGTATTTATAACTTAACCTAGTTATGAAAATAAATAAAATTGTCATCATAGTCACAATGGCCACAATTGTCGCATTTGAGCAAGCAGTCTCAAAACAAACACCTGTTTAAGTACCGAAATAGATGTTCGCATCCCTATTCTAATTCACATACTCTAATTCAATTTCGGAACAAGCCGTTCCGAATCATTGAGTATGATCTCAATTCGCCTATCAATCGGAACGCGGTTCCTATTTACATGTTCCTATCCATGTTCGCATCCATTCGCAATTCGGAACATGTTCATATCCATGTTCGCATTCGCAATTCGGAACATGTTCGCATTGGCAATTCGGAACACATGTTCCAATCCATGTTCGCATCCACTATCAGTGCGTCCGCAATTCTAACTACTTACGGGCAATTCCACGGTAAAAACGACACGGAGGGCAAATTTTAAAACGCATTATTTTCTCTCAGTGACTTGTGTTTTCTTGAAAGGATATCCGAAGCCATTAGGAATCACAAAATTTATCGCTTAGACACACCTCTTCTACTAATAAATTCAATTTTTGAATATCTTGCTATTTTTAAGATATTAAAAATACAATCCCTTTGAATTTTTGAAACAATGTAGGCAGTGTTAGAAATGGAATTACAAGTAGTCTATACTGAGTTATATTATTATTGATACTCCTTTGTCGAAGCTCAAACAATATTTTCTGTCAAGGATATAATTTCTTCCGATTTTTTGACACGAGTTTGAATCTTAGTATAAATGTTCGTTCGTGACCAGATATCTACTATTTTTCTATCTTCTACTGGATCAATTTTATCTAGCACAAATTTATGCATAGGGCCTATGTAAATGATGCCCTAGGCTACCGTGACCTTCGACTGAAATTTGATCATGAGGGGTTAATATTTACGACCGTCGGAAGAAAAGAGATTAGTGTTCGTTCGTGACTGTGCATTATGTTCGTTCGTGACTGTGGTATTATTTTCGTTCGCGACATGACCACAACTTCACAATTATCCCATCCCGCAAACTTGAACTAGAAATAAGCTATTAAAAGACTTTTCAGGTAACTAAGAGGACAATGTATCAATTCAGGAGAGCTTAAAAAATATTGAATAGGCCTATATGCAACAGGAAAATATAAAATGTTTCATGGTCACTTCGGACGAGATGAAAAAATTTACCGATCACGACTGTCTATTGTGTAATCTACTTCCACTGGTCGAATGTCAGATTTCTGTACCCATGCAACATCACTTATATCAGAAATCATGTAGATTGATTGCGAGCATTCCTTGAGAAACTGCACCTCATAATCATTATCAGCTAGAGATTGGATGATTCCGATGAAGTTCTTGGTGGTGCCACGACTTCTGCTGACACTAGCGATGACCATATCACCGACACGAACCTCGTTGATAATGGATGGAGGAGCACAATCTTCGTAGACGATTGAGAATGGACGTCGAACTAGTTGCTGATTGTCTTTGGCTATCCACTGATGATCCGTCTGAACACCGGTCATCTTTGGCGCGTTCTCAATAATATTCTGTAACTGGTGATAAGTACAATCAATGTCACCGGACGACACGACCGTGCCTACAATTTTACTGTTGCACTCGTTGAGACAGGTAACGAACTGTTCAGCACTCTGTACCTGGTAACGTCTCGAGCGAACACAGTCCCAAACCATCCGTTTTGCAGAACCTCCGACTCCGTCAACACACCCTTTACCATGAGCCGTCGCAAAGAAGTTCCAGCTAATCTGCAGACCATACTTCCTCGCAAAATGATTCAGCAGCATGGCAGTGTACCGGTTCTTGAATTGGGATGCAGGTCCGTCACTCCAGAAGATCAGTTCTTGCACTTCCGATGTGACAATTGATTCAATGATTGTCTGCAGATAATAAGACACTGATCGTTTTGAGTGATCCAGATCGTCACTGACCATTACACGGCAGCTAGGGCAGTCGTTGAACTTGAATACGCAGACAACAAACAAAGACAACTGTCTCTGCTTCCAGTGGGCGCTCTGAACCTCATCCTGGAAGGGACATGTTGCATTTTCACTGAAGTCAAAGTGAACCAGTATGCGTTCTGAGGATGCCAGCTCTTTGTCCTTGCGGTACATTGCTTGTTGATTTCTTTTCAGTAGATGATGCAGCTGGAACTGTGGCAGTAAAGCTTGGAATGCCTCACTCACTTCCATTGCTGACATAATTGTGTCGTGGCAAGCAATAGTCTCGCCAGAGAAGCCTTTCTGCCATCTCTTGACTGTAACAGTCAAATTCACATCCTGGTCGATCGCGTTCTCCGATATTCGTTGACCATTGGCACAGTCGTCGCATGTGTTCTTCAGGCAATCTGGCTTAGCATCAGGACACAGTGCATTGTCAACAATCCAATTAGAATGATAACACGGTAATGTCATCAATCCCGCAGATGAGGCTGCATTTAGGAAGCACATTTTCATGAAGCACACAGCAGCAAACGTTCGTGAATGAACTTGTATGCCAAAAAAACGACGAATGCCAAGAGATATTTGATGCCCAACACGAAGCAAATGTTCCGAAATGATTTATTAACTTTATCTTTATACAAAGGAATGCATGGAGCGCGTTTGTGACTGATTTCTTTTTCGAATATGTTTTCTGATGAATTTGGACAAAATGTTCGTTCGTGACTGTTCGTTCGTGACCGCACTTCTCAAAACTTATGAACTACTAGTAATCAAACGTTTCTAGATTTCTTTTCTGCATTCAAGTTGATCAAATAGCATACTAGTCTATTCAATCAGAGCAAATTTCGTGATGAAGAATCCAGAGCTTTGTAGGTTATTAACGTTTACATTTTTTTCGAAAAAGTCGTGTCGTTCTGTGTTCGTTCGTGACCACTCAAACTATTGTATTTTAAACCATCAAATACACATTTTTTCATCGGTTTGGCTAGTGTTTCATAAACAGTGAATATTGCAGCCAATTCAAATAAAGTATGATTATCACCGGTTCAATAGGTTAGGAATGACTATCAGAAATGTAACAATAAATCCTGCAAAGTTCGTTCGTGACTGCGTGGAATTGCCCATACAAAGAATGGATGAGTAATGGACCGAAAGGTGCAGTGTACTCTGTCAGTGATAACGGATGGATGGAGACTCGGATTTTCACCGATTTTTTCAGACATTTGGTGTTGTGGCTGAAAGATACGCCCAAACCAGTTCTGCTCATTTTTGATGGGCATATGAGTCATATCTCAATGGAAACAGTCCAGGAGGCATTAGACAATTCGATTGTCATTCTGTGCTTGCCGGCGCATTGTTCTCACCTTTTGCAGCCGCTTGACGTTGGCGTTTTCAAGCAAGCCAAATCAACATGGCGTCAAATCTTAAAAGACTACTACGCCGAATCTCGATTGAAAGCTGTCAACAAAAGTGCTTTTCCAGCTCTTCTCAATCGACTGTACAAGGCGTCGTTGAAGCCTGCACATGTAACGTCGTCCTTCGCAAAAACAGGTATTTTCCCATTCGACCCTAGTGCTGTTGCGACTGACAAGCTGAAACCAGCTGAAGTATTTGAGCGATCGTTGCAAAGTCGAGAGAACACAGACGCTTCTGTTCAATCCGTCGAGAACATTACTGTTCAAGAGGCAGATCCGCCCTACACATCGGGAAGCCAAGAAATGCCTTCTACTTCAGGATTACAACTGCCTTCTGCTTCAGTCAACCGTTATCAATCATCCAATTCGCCGGCTGAAAATGTACTGAAAGAGTTGGTTCTCAATCAGTTGAAGAATCACCATTCGGATGTTCGAGCCTCTAAAAAACCTACGAAACCAGTGAAAAGAAGATATGGTGGTGAATGTCTTACAGAAGAGGAAGCGATCAGAAGATTGTCTGCACAAGGAAACAATCCTCCCAAAGCAAAGAAAAAAGTATGAAACAACTCTGAAGCATCGTCTGAATACTTTTGCTACAGTTGTCAGAAGGATTGGAGAAATGATACCAAAAGAAATCAAGGAAAGTGGGTTATTTGTGATCTCTGTGACAGCAATTGGTGCTGCACCGATTGTATCCCCAGTGGATTTGATTACGAGGACGATTTCTTTTGTGATAATTGCAATCCGTGACGTTTTTACTGGACACTTTTCTTATCTTCTTCTATATTTTTGATATGATCTGTTCTAAATCAGTGACATTTCCCAATGGGAATTCAACTTAGTCTAGTAATTTTAACTGGTCTAAGTTTTTCGTAATCGTTGCATCCAAGATGATTGTTTTGTATCAAAGGTCTGTAAATAGTTCATCTTTCGAAGAGAAATTTTCTTGAGTATGTGTAATTCAGTCAAGGTATGTGTAATTCTTGAGTATGTGTAATTCAGTCAAAGATAAATTGTTATACATGTATTATTGCTTAATAGCGCGTACGTGACAAAACGTCCAGTTTATGGATTCTCAACTTTTGTTTTCAGTCATGTATATGTAATTCAGTACCGTATGTGTAATTCATGTGTGTAATTCAAGTATGTGTAATTCAGTCAAAGATAAATTGTTATACAAGCTGTAACTGTTTTTAAAACACTTTTTATAGTTCACTTTACCCCTATGTAGAGTCACTAAGAGGTAAAATGAAGATACGTGCAATTACGTATGGTAGTTCACTTTACCCCAGGTATGGGGTAAAATGAACTAGCAAAGATGAAAAAAATAAATCATTACCACAACTAAAATAAGGTCTTGGCTGCAATCAAATGATTGTCACATATTAGTTAAGATATCAAATGTATAACTACTGCCATTTGTTACAAACATAAATGTTTTGTATAGAATTTAAGACCAAAAAATGTCGAAAATAGTTCATTTTACCGCAGTTTACCCTAATCGAATCAACCTTCCGAGCTGGCGAATTGGATGATCAATCACATTACACCTCTGAGCTAGCGAATGGGGTAATCGAATCAAACTTCCGAGCTGGCGAATTGGATAAGTGAATCAAACTTCCGAGCTGGCGAATCGGATAATCAATCACATTACACCTCTGAGCTCTTTAGGATTTGCAGGAAACTGTGGCTGTCGTATACCAGCCATGTCGTCAAGGCGCGAAGTAAGAACGCCGTAGGATGAATCACAGTGTCTGTAGAGACGAAAGCAGTAGTGGAGAAGTTGTAGAGGCGTAGAAGTCCGTTAGTTCATCGCTGCCACCATTAATGTTGCGTATGACACTAGAGCGATAAGTAAAAACGACTCGTGCGTGACGTTAAGCATAAGTGTATATTCGTCAATTCAAATGTGTTCACATTACACAATCGATTAAACAAAATGTATTGCGGTAGACGTGAAGTCAACGCGGAAAACACAAATCACGTAAATGCATACTTGTAATATAGAACTCGTAGAGGGCAACACCACAGGGTCCAATGTGGACCCCAGCGGTATCGGAAGGTTAAAGACAATTGCTGAATTTTTTGCGTCGCACTGCACATTCGTGGAGAGTTGACTTTTCTATGTTTTGTTATTGTTTTCTATAAAACTCTAATGCACCTTCTTTGAAGCTTGAATTATGAAGCTATAATGTTTTTCCATCAAAAACTTGTTATTATTTCATAGAACAAGCCTTTCGCGTGTAGCCTCGATAGCATGCCGTGTAATTTGATATTCTATGTATCTAAGACAATCTTTGTAGGAAGTCATTGTTTAAATTACTTTGTAGATAGACACGACAGTTTCAAAGAGGTGTTGTCAATTACTTTAAATTAAAGTACAATAAATTTATTACTTTTTGGGTGGACCACTTCTCCTGGTCATGTCCATCTCTCCCCTTAGCACTTGATTAAATGGGGTGTGGTGGAAAATCTATTCGATATCTGTTCACTAGAACGGTAGGCTACCTTTTTTTAGATGATGTTACACAGAATTACGTTCACACGAAATTTGAAGCAAAATTCTGCAAAACTATGGCCAATAGAGGTATAAGAATAAAAATTCGAATTTGGTGGGCCATTTCTCCCCTATACGCGACGTGATCCCGATCTTCTGGCGGATGCTATAAAATCTAGTGCTACTCGCCTAAACATTCGTTTTGCAAAACCCAAAATTGTAGCCCCTTACCAAGAAATCGTTCCCGCGTGCCTTCCTTCAATTTCAAATGCATGCATACTCCAATGTTCAGGTCTAGATATCTATCACGTACTTCTTTTGAGATACAGAAAAAATGCGAAGACTCGTGCTGGACGTCTCAAGTTGCGTTATATTTATCTAATATAAAAATCTCACGCATAATTGCACTCATCAAATGTTGGCAACCCTGCATTCATGATCGATGACTATAGAGTGAATGTTTCCATAAGAACGGCGATGGATTCAAAATTATTAGATATCTACGATTACTATGTGCGCATGTTTACTCATCGTATAGTGCAGATGAAGACATCTATCCCTGATGTGTCTATTCTGTGATCAACTATGTAATTCATTTTGAATTCAAAAAATATCAATGATGATCAAAATTTTTCACAGATATCATTCATTCACTTTGTAACGCTTTTCATTGCCACTTGTTTGTGAGAGGAGAAAATGTTTTGATGATAGACAATTGGATGGAAAGAAATGTGAAACTGATTTGATGTGAAAATGAATCGGAAAGTACTTTCTCATCTATTTCATTCAAGAATTCTTGTCGGTGGTCATTTATTTGTAAAATGGAAACCAAAAGTTATTTTCATTGAATTTCCAAAAATCGACGACATTTCTAAATTTTTGATGAAAATCTTCAATGAGGAAAACAATTTATTGGGAAATGAAAGGGAAAAGATGACAAATGTGAATTGGAAGGAAATTTGAAGTTTTTTTGTTGAATTTTCATCGGGGACGGATTTGGAGATACAGACAGTGTCCCGGAGGAAGGAGGAGAAGTTCCGCATCGTTTTCTAGAGTTTCATCCTTCTCATCCTTCACCTGCTGCCATGAAAATTCTTCCTTTCCATCAGCTGTTGTGTAATAGCCTCCTCTTCCTTCCTTCAGCACATAGAATAAGCATTTCTCTCCAACCTCCGACTTCGCTCTGTATCGCACAATCTTTGTATTCTGCGGACGTCTCCCACACAGCTCCGCCACAGCATTTCGTACATCGCCGACTGTCGGCGTCTGTGGAAGTTGGAAGTCCTGGAAACCATCTTTCCCTGCGTCCGTGTAGTCATTCAACCAGAACCGAACTGCAAAGAAGAGAAAATGAAAGAATTTCACGCAAAGAAGTTGTTTGGAAGGAAAATCAGTTGAAGGTTCCGTTCTGTTAATCGAATCATTTTTCACTGTTTGGAAACGGAGAATTGACAACTGCTGATCGTCCTGTGAACGTCTTTTCCATTCATTTCTTCTCTTATTCATCTTTTCTGTCTACAATTCACTTATTAAAAGAAAATCTTTCAAAAACGGATTCTCCGCATTCAAATGATTGAAATCCAATGAAAATGACAATCAAAAGTCATCGAAATATAAAAATATTGAATAATTTTTGTTTTCATTTCTTTCAGATTTCACTTGTTTTGTCGAATTTCATCTTTTTTATCATTCCCGTCAAGGAGGACGAGTCTGCGTTGTTCTAAATAGAATTTGGTTATCGTAGAATGTCAGTGGGAGACATCTAAGCTACAAATTTACCTTTTAAACTCCGTCATGTTCAAGCAGTTCATTCTGAGAACTTCAGATTTCAAAGAACTTTATAACTAGTAATAAATTTGTTCGTTATCGATATCGCGTTTCAGTTCAGAGGAACGAACAGCATTTATCTCAGTCTCTAAATATCAATTTGGAGCTTCAGTGTCGATGCATTCACAAATGATTGAAAAGTTAGTGAATGCCAAGTTAACACATGTTTGTTTCAACAAATAAAGTCCTATTAATGTCTGTCTTCGTCATGAATCCATCTGTTAACACATAAGTTTAGTTCCCTGAATCCAGCTTCGTGAGGAAGACAGATATTTGAATTTATTAGCTGTAAAATTCCTTTACTTTTGAAATATCAATGAGAATTTGAGTGCAGACTTAATCCGTGCTCACGTTCCTTTCGGTGATGTTTCTATGAAATTCTATCTAGGGGTCATTCCACGCCAAATCACCCAAAATCAGAAAATCACTGTGGGCGATGTTTTCAAATTTCAATGAAACTCACATATTTTCATCATTTGGGTATAACTAGAGGATCCCTAAAGTATTCCTGGTCAAAAATGACTAAAAGTACATTTTAGTGACCTTTAAAAAAGGGAAAGGTCACGATTTTTCATGAAATTGGGGAAATAATACTATGTTTCAATCGCCTCTATCTCCGGTCTCGCTGCAATACAGAAGCTCTAATTTGGATGACGTTGGAAGTATACGCCATATTTGATGTACGATGTGTCGGGATATCCCGTTTTGCTCAGAGAAACGAGCAGCACAAATTTGAAAATTCAAATTTTTTTAAATGAAATTTCAAAAAATGTGATTTTTGAATATTTTTCTAAATTTAGACTAACACTTTTTGAGTGCGAATTTCACACCAATAGTTTAGGGTTGACCATCTAGAAAATTAGAAAAATATGTTTGTATTTTTTATGAGTCAGCTTATACCTTAAAACTTTCATCAAATGTGACCATTTACTCAAATTAGGCCGAATTTGACCAAGTCTGGACAATTTCTCTATGCAGGAATTTTGAATTTTGCACCACTAAGGGGGAGAATTTGTTAAGGACAATCAGCTCCTAAAATATAGTTGTCCGTTTTACACTTTACGAAGGTTAAAACTGAATTTGAAATTGACTTAATTTTTTGTTATGGCCATTGCTACTTATTAAGAAACTATAAGTAGTGTGTAGATAGATATTACCCCTAAAACCCTGGCACGTCTAAATGACCACCAATAAACCATCCCAAATTGACTGAACTTCTGAAGTAAGTGTAAAACTAATGTTTCAGTTTCTGATGACTGTATTGACAATTAAATCTTATATATCCCACGTGAGTTGATGAGTTTAGGCTCGTCGATCTTTTTGATGATGTCCTCTTCAGGATAGATGTGAATATCCGGCTCTGATGGATAACGATAATTCGATCCAGATTTCGTCAGTGTCTGCACTTTGAACATGGATTTGTCGACAGACAAAATAATGCCAGGGTATTGTTCTCCGTAGTAATTTACCAGGACCCATTCGTTTGGAGAATATCGAGTTGTTGCAGTGTCGGAGTTACTCCTAAAATACAAAATGAAATGAAATACTAATGCTCCATTATTCATACTTCATCAAAACGCCTACGTTTCATTGCTCGTAGTCTGACTTAAGTTGAATACAATGCCATCCTTGTCTGTGCTTAGACGGAACCCTGTGACAATATTTGGACTGTCGAGTTGAAAGCAGTGAAGTTTCCTGATTCCTGGTATCTTCGTAGTGTCTTTCGCGCTGTTGAAGTCGAGTATTTCACTAGCTTCGACGAAGAAGAATCTGAAACATGATGTGTTTTATTTCGGTGTTACAACCGTTTTCTCTGTGTTGGGGATTGGATGTTGCTGCTGTTTGGCAGACTTGACTGGTACGTTGTGGTACGTACAGCCCGGATGCCCTTCCTGACGACTTCCAATGACTTTTATACGGGGTTCGAGCTCACGACCCTAGGATCGTCAGTCAGATGCACTACCGATAAGCTACTGAGACCAATTGGTGATAAATATAAATTGAAATATATATACATACATACATTAAAAATCAATAGGTCAGTACACTTCATATCTTCAAACATGCAATAAGCGACCATGCTGTTCAGGAGATCCATTATTCAATTGAAAAGCGAAAAACAATGTTTCGGATTCCCCATATGGTGAATGTATAATACTGCCATCGCCCCACCAGAAGGCTGAACAGCCGAAGTGCCGGCACTGTATCATTATATTATTATACGTTGACCATTATATACTTGTAAGGAAAATTTGAAACATTGTTTTTTTGCTTTCCTCATACAATACTAGTCGCAAGAATAAAATGTATGTTGTAAAAAAATATACTTTTGAACACAATACAGTACCGATTGTTATAGAAACTTCTTTGCAATTTCTCCGAATCATTGACAACATCTGTATTTTCAAATATACGCATTATCATGCGAGAGAACAAAAGATGCAATAATATTAAAAATAGGGCTGCCGGTATTACAAAATTAGAAAATAGTACAGGTCCCAACAACTTAGACATCAACTTACTCAATTCCGGTAATATGTTTCCTTGCATGTTCAAAAAATGTTCTCGGGTTGTCAATCAATTTTCCTTGAATCGAAAGCCTGGAAATGAGTCTTTTCACTGTACCGCCAACACCGTCGCAGGCCCCCTTCCCATGACTTGTCGCAAAGAAGTTCCAAGTCATTTTGATACTATACTCTTTCGCTATTTGGGAAGCGTTGTTGATGTTATACCTGAAAGATAAGATATTCACCTACTAGCAATTGAATATTTGTTAATATTAGCAGGGAGTACTAATAATATTCTATTATTACTACCGGTACTCCCTGATATTAGTAAATTACTTCCTTGTGTATCTTTCATAAATTCTTGATAAACCAATTATTTGAAAGTAGAGTGGTAGGATTATATCAACCACAAAGAATGGAATATCAGACAAAATTAGCACGATTTCTCACCTGTTTTTATACTGAGCTGTGGCACCGTCAGAGAAAAAATGAAATTCGGCAATCCACGGGTAACGCTCCTTCATAATCGACAACAGCTTCCGATTGAAGACAGCCACAGATGCCGAATCATGTACCAGGTGGTCACTAATCGCACATATGCTCAGTGTCTTCAGTTCATCATCACCGATAGTTTTGAAATAAATCACGCAAGGATGCACCGTCACTTGCTGTTTGGCGTAATACGCTGCTTGTGCTGAGTCCTGTTGTATACAAGTGTAATTTTCCGAAAAGTCTAATTGAATGATACCTTGATTAGACTTCAAGTCAGCTTTTAAGTCATTGAAATATCTTGCTTGTGTTTTTGAGATGAAATGATGGATTGTTAGGTTATAGAGATCGTCAGTAAGATGTTCAACATATTCCTCGCGTGATTCTGTCACTGTCTTTAACGTACATCTATCAGTCGTTATCCATTGTCGAATTCCAGTTCTTCGTTATCATCAGGAGTACTCTCGAAGATTTCATTTATGGATGATTCAATTGACTGTTTCCCGGGACAAGTTTGGCATTCGTGCATCATGCAATTTCTGTTTTCATCATCGCAAACTGCTTTGAGCATGAGTGAAATAGCAGAAACATCTTTTGTTAGGGCACAAACTTTCAGCTTTGGATTTTGGTGGAGTGTACATACGCAAACGATATGAGTTCCAGCTGCTCCAGGAAGGACACACCATGGGGGTCGCAAGGAGGCAAATATCGAGAGCCCTAGTTTAAGAGATGTACTCTGCTTCCAATGTAGGTAGAGCTCTTTGAGGTTATAAAGAATAAGTCGCTTTTGTTTTTGCACTTTCTGTCCATCTATTCGCACACTTAAGCAGTCTTTTTTACCAGGCAGTAGTCTACTATTTTCATCGTTTTCGTAGAACTTCAGAACGTTTTCTTTGACATCATCTGAGATTTTCAGCGATAAATTTCTCTGCGATGGGCTAGGGACACCTAGTATACCTTTTTCTTCAACCAACTTCTTCGCTTGCCTAGCAACATATTCACTAACTTCAAAATGTCTATGATTTCCTTTCTCGTTAAGTAATCTGGTGCAAGCGTCAAGATTCTGATTTTCTCGAGGTTGCTATTTGTTTCATGAACTTTCGACTTAATTCCTAATATGAGCTTCTGAATGAATTGTTCCTGCTTGGACTCTGTTGGTACTTGACTGGATCCTGGTTCATCAGAAATATGTGCAATATTGAGAATTTTGCTTTTGATTTCATCACTTTTAGAAACTATTTTTCGCTTGAGTTGTGATCCTGATAGACGGTGCACAGGTATTGGCGAAACATTACTTGTATCTAGGATTTCATTGATTTCACTTAATTCGTTTTCATCAACTGTAGGTTCGTAAGAGGCTTCTCCCTTATCATTATTTTCACTGCACTCATTCGAGCTGTTTGCGATCAATCGCTTCATGCAATTGTAACATATTTTCTTCCCAGGAATTAATTCTGGAATTTTTTTATGATCTTCCAACGATATTGTCATTAAATTGGTCTTAATCGTTTTACGATGACTTTTCAGAACATTACAGCACGATGTTATGCGTGATGAGTAATAATTGTTGTATTGCATCATATGATGTGTATAAATGGTTGTAAGACTTTCCTGTTGAATACCTGTTCTCAAAGAAATAATGTATTTCATACTTTCTGGTAATGTATCGACTGAAGACACTGAGACGAACGACTGTTTATTACATGGTGCTGATAGATTCAAGCCAACTGAGCATTCCATCTACAAGTCATAGAGAAGTATCATCACTTCAGGTTCGACTGCTGATAGCTTTTTTATCTGTACAATGAATATTTGTGCAAGCTATATCTCTTAAGATTGGTTTCATAACTAGGTAGTGCTATATGAATAGAAGTCATAAGGATAGAAGCAAAAATGACAAAGTAAATATTGTAGTTAGTAGAATATCATTCCCGTAAGGGAAACTTTATTTAAGTACGGTACCGGTACTCATAAAACCAAAGACGATAAAATTAAACGATAAAGACGATAAAACTGCTTTAGCAGAATTATATTATCTTGGCATAAAACTCGGTCTACTGTGGAGGGTAGCATGCAACCATGTAAAATGCATGTACATGTACTTACTACTGGTACAAAAAAATAATCAGCCAACAATGTCAACTCAAAGTCAGGATCTTGTAGCTGGGTTATTCCAAGCCATATCACCCAGAGGCCTGTGGGCGATATTTTCAAATTAAAATTTTTATTAAAATAAAAGTGCAATAATTTAAAAACATATGCAACAAATGTCGTTGTGTAAATATAGACATGCATCGTAGTATCATGGTTCCGCAAAGTAAATGTTAAGTTTTTAAAGATAGAATTAACTTCTAAATCATTACTTACTAATGTTAACTTCTTTCAATTCATACTCTCTATTTATTTGACACATTTCTTAACTCATTAAATACTTTAAAAGTGATTGACATTGCATACCGGTTTAATCTACAATATAGTATATTAAAATGATTTGTACTTACAGTAGGACCTGATGGCAGAGACAACATGATTGCAGCAGCCAAGAAAAATGAATGATTCAAAGAAGCTTATCAGGAAAATGAACAAGACGCAATTTGGGATGACCAGTTATATTGCGATGAGTCATTAACATCCGCCGTATGACGGACACACTGATAGGAAGTCAACGGTTGTGATGTAGTATTGCGTAATCCAGATGACGGATGATTAACTCACAAAGTTACAATAACACTGCATGCCCTTCATTCAAAACGTTTGTTGTCTACTAGTAAGTTGTCCACTGGCTCTGTGGCTCGTTGCTTGATGTCAGCTCCAATGCGATGTAGTTACCCCCGACTATAACCCAATAATTTATCTTGAATGCCGAATCAAGAGTCTGCACTGCAGTAGTAATTCCTCAGTGTTTCAACTTCTATCTCCAGTATGTGAGTCTATAATAAAGATATCTTACTCATGAAATTAGATGAATTCGACTTTATGGGCAGAACTAAATTATTCAGACCGTAAAGATCTTTATAATAACTATGTAGTCAGGCATCTAGAGAAGAATATCAACCTGACTACTTATAATTTCTTAATAAGTAGCAATGGCCATAACAAAAAATTAAGTCAATTTCAAATTCAGTTTTAACCTTCGTAAAGTGTAAAACGGACAACTATATTTTAGGAGCTGATTGTCCTTAACAAATTCTCCCCCTTAGTGGTGCAAAATTCAAAATTCCTGCATAGAGAAATTGTCCAGACTTGGTCAAATTCGGCCTAATTTGAGTAAATGGTCACATTTGATGAAAGTTTTAAGGTATAAGCTGACTCATAAAAAATACAAACATATTTTTCTTATTTTCTAGATGGTCAACCCTAACTATTGGTGTGAAATTCGCACTCAAAAAGTGTTAGTCTAAATTTAGAAAAATATTCAAAAATCACATTTTTTGAAATTTCATTTAAAAAAATTTGAATTTTCAAATTTGTGCTGCTCGTTTCTCTGAGCAAAACGGGATATCCCGACACATCGTACATCAAATATGGCGTATACTTCCAACGTCATCCAAATTAGAGCTTCTGTATTGCAGCGAGACCGGAGATAGAGGCGATTGAAACATAGTATTATTTCCCCAATTTCATGAAAAATCGTGACCTTTCCCTTTTTTAAAGGTCACTAAAATGTACTTTTAGTCATTTTTGACCAGGAATACTTTAGGGATCCTCTAGTTATACCCAAATGATGAAAATATGTGAGTTTCATTGAAATTTGAAAACATCGCCCACAGGCCTCTGGGTGATTTGGCGTGGAATTTGGAGCTTCAGTGTCGATGCATTCACAAATGATTGAAAAGTTAGTGAATGCCAAGTTAACACATGTTTGTTTCAACAAATAAAGTCCTATTAATGTCTGTCTTCGTCATGAATCCATCTGTTAACACATAAGTTTAGTTCCCTGAATCCAGCTTCGTGAGGAAGACAGATATTTGAATTTATTAGCTGTAAAATTCCTTTACTTTTGAAATATCAATGAGAATTTCAGTGCAGACTTAATCCGTGCTCACGTTCCTTTCGGTGATGTTTCTATGAAATTCTATCTAGACTGAATGTTAAGTAAAACAATTTCAGCAGAAATTCAACTTACAAGACTGAGGAGGAGGAGGAGGAGAACATTGTACACTTGAATCCTTCTTGGCAATATCTGTAAAATAAAAATCAATTCATCAACGTTCAGAGCAAAACAAACATTAGGAATGAATGACAATCAAATAATTCTTCACATAAAACATGCACAGAATGAGCACATAACGTTTCCCATTATCTATATTTCGCAGGTCTATTGTCAACGTTCTCTGTCATCAAAAAGACATCGATAGAGCGGGAAATTCCTATATTTTCATACAAATGTGTGCTATGTAGGCTACTGCACGTTCCCTTGAGTCCCTCAACGTTTCTAAAAGAAGCCTCATGTGTGTGCTTGTTGCATTTTCACATAGTCGGCCGATAAACTTATCCATCACTGGGTACAATTTGAATGACATGGTGATGTTATGGTTGAATATCACCAGTATCGATCACCATGCCGACGAAATTCCACGACTATGGCGCTAAGTCGCTCTCTTTGTCCTGCCAGGAATATAAGAAATTTACAGAGCTTCCTAAATATGTCAAGGTTGCAAGTAGGACTTACATTATGCATAGAAAATCATGTTTATTACGAAATAAAGCTTCATGCACCGTACGCAGAACGGGGTGACTTAATACAGTCTTTCCACTGGATTTTCTAGAAAATCTATTCTAATTTTGATAAATCAAATAACAGGCACAAACATCGAATAGGTGACAGTGTATTATAATTCAAAATACTTATTTTGCAGTTATATCATTGAAATGATTATATCATACATGTATGTAAAAAACAATTCGACGCGCGATTCTAACTGAATAAGATTAGTTGAATATGACATTGAAATCAGTGGTCGGATTCTTAAATTTTGAAAAATTCGTGCATCATTTTTGCGGATGTCAATAATGCATTTTCAATCATTTTCACCCCACCCACCTGAATTAAATACTCTCACGTACATACATACATGTATACAGCATGGCTCAGCGAGTTTGCATCAAGCATCAAAATATAGCTATGACTCCGTAAATCTCTCCACTGCTGTTCTGGATGTTTACCATCAATAGTCGGATTACTTTCATTATGTTACATGTACATAGATACTATAGTCAACAAAATTTGAATATCCTGTTACTTGAAATCACACTATATCACAAAAGTTATTCAATGATTAATTGAAGAGTTCCAGAATCATTCTATTCATTTGAGAAATGATTGTAGGTGAAGAAGTTTTCAGTGTGTTTCTTTCTTCCAGAAAAGAGCTAGGTTTCCTAAACGCTTGACGGAGAAATTATCCAATAATTAGAAATTTTATCTGTGAATTCTTGAGATCTTCTTACAACAAGTACACCGATCACTTTCAATTATGACTCTGTGAACCAAATTTTAATTCGTATTGCAGTGTTGAATGGCTGTCAATGATTGCTACAAATAGACACAGTATATTAATCCATGGAATAGTAGGCTATTTCATTTGAAACAATGCCACCATCTCACTTAAAATTCTCTTCATGAAGATCCTGTAATTTGCTTGAAATAGGCATTACTTTCCGAAGATATCTAGAATAAATAGAATTTGGAATTCTACTCATTTGAAATGGGCAGGCCTATTCCGACAGTATGGCGACGTGATGACGGACCTTAAATAAATACGAGCTATCCTGGCTGACCATACTTCTAAAATACAAAGACAAGTTGCCGAAGCTGTAGGAATAAACTAGTCAACCGCTCAACGAGTCCTCAAACAGTAGAGTGCAACTGGTGACTTCACCGCAAATTATGAGAATTGCGGAGGACGGAACAAGAAATTTGACGAAAGAGACATTCGCCATATTCGTCAATTGTCTGAGAAAAATCCGAAAGTGACTCAACAAATGCTTGAATGGTTTCCAGGTGCCTCAAGTGTTCTTCAGCTGCACAATGCCCCCTCTCATAACTCACGAAGAACCATAGCTTGTCTCGATATGCATAGCCTCAACGTCCTGAGCTGTCCTGCCCAATCCCACGATTCTCCAACCCCATGGCGAATTTATGGGGCATTGTGGAACACAGACTCAGAGATTGCAAATCTCATTCTCGCAGCGAAATAGCATCTTCATTTGCAAAAATATGGAATCGAAATGGAGAAACTAAAGAAATGTGCACGCCTTTGGTTGAAAATGTACCAAGACGAATAGCTTCAATGATCGCTAACCGTGGTGGACACACTTAATATTGGTAACTTAGAGTTTCTAGTTTCATGTTTTCTTATCCTATACAATGTATTCTAAATAATCACGAGGTGTGTTTGCTTTTATATTGATTTGAAATGGTTATACACTCAAAATTCGCAAATTTCAGGCTTGATCCAAACTTGCTTCACCACTTTGTCCATAATTCTTGTTTTTCATTTTGACCGCAAACTTTGTCAAATTCCGCATCTACCGAGCACATTGCCACGGAAGATTCCAATATAATGGATTAAGCTTGTTTCATGTGTTCTTCAGCTCCCTGTCTGTTCGCATCCTGGGCATTTTTCTCAGTAAGGAGCTCATCTTCCTTTGTCAGAAGCTTCTGAAGATCACGAGTAGTCGCTTCCTCCGAGATTTCAGCTAGCAATCTTTCTTCTGCTTTATTTTCTTATTACTTCTTCCTCTGCATCTTTTTCTTACATACGTGGGTTGATCGGAAAGTTCTCGGACTCCACCTGCTATGTCTATGCTACTGACTTCGATAGCCATTGCTTTCTTCATATTCAGTATGCTTGAAGTGTAGGAAGATCGATTTCGTGATTTGATGTCATCTTCACGTTGACAGTAAGGTATTGTAAATTGATCATTTGCAACCTCGGCGATCGTCAGCATGACAAATAATGGAGAACAGCGAGCGTGCATCAAATTTTGTGTTAAGTTGACCAAGACAGCTACCGAAACTCTTGACATGCTTCGTCAGGTCTACGGCTCAGATTGTCTTTCTCGTACATCCGCCTTCGAGTGGCATTCGCGGTTCTGTTGAAGATGACGAGCGCTCAGGCAGACCGACAACCACCAGGACAGCCGACAATATCAACGAAGTTCGACAACTCATTCGTGAGGACCGCCGTCGTACCATTCGCCAACTTTCGCAGATGGTAGGAATTGGTTATGGAGTTTGTCAGGAAATCGTGGCCAGTGACCTGGATATGCGAAGAGTGGCTGCCAAGTTGGTTCCTCGAATCTTGACCACTGAGCAGAAACAAAGGCGGGTGGATGTGTGCGATGAACTCCTGGAACATGTCAACGGTGATCCAACTTTCATGTGGCGAGTGATCACAGCCCACGAGAGTTGGATCTACGGATATGATCCTGAAACGAAACAGCTGTCATCCCAGTGAAAGAGGCCTCGAAAAGCCCGACAATTTCGCATTGCAACAAAGACAATGTTGGTTGTTTTCTTTGACCAGAAAGGCATCGTTCATCGTGAATTTGTCGACCGGAGGCGGACAATGAACTCGGATTTTTACTGTGACGTCTTACGACGATTGAGAGAGGCAGTTAGAAGGAAGAGACCTGACTTGTGAAAGAACCGCAGTTGACTGCTCCATCACGACAACGCACCTGCGCATGCGTCCTTGAAAACAACCCAATTTTTGACCGATCACGGCATGACCACTGTTCCACATCCTCCGTTCTCCCCTGACGTCGTCCCATATGACTTTTCTTTGTTCCCAAAGCTGAAACTGCGGTTAAGAGGACGTCACTTCCAGACTGTTGAAGAAATCCAAACAGAGACAGATGATGTTTTAAGAAACTTTAAGCCGGAGTTTTTCAACGAAACTTTCGAGGAATGGAAGCGCCGCTGGAATCGCTGCATTCGTGCACATGGCGAGTTCTTCGAAGGCGATAATTCGAATTTACTTGATGATACTCAGTAATGCAATTATTTTGTAATTCTTAATACATTTTTCATTCCTGGAATACATCTCTATTTTTGATGCAGCATCAATCCGGGAACTTCACACATTGTGGCATGAGTTCATATCACCACGGAAATCAACTATGGGGTGATAGAAATTTGATGCGACTATATATCCTTTCACAACAGATGGTCTTCCGTGAAAAAGGACTTTGTTCAGAGTTGGACAATCTGTACCGGTTTTTCACACCAACAATTGATTGAATAAGCAACTAATTCAATAAGTTTATTGCGCAGAGAGGGTGCAAAAAATGCGCAGGAAGGGGCGTGAAATCATTTTTTTATTGCGCAATTGCGCAGGTCTGGCAACATTGAGTGGCATCCAACCGGCAATTTATCCTTCAGCATCTCAAGATAATTTCCAGCTCTCATCATTGAATCCTGTGGAAGGAAGAACGGGCCACCTCGTCCTGAAGCTGCAATTCTTCCCCAGATCATCACCTTTGGTGGATTCTTTGAGGTTGCAATTTCGTACCTTTGATCATTTCGCTGCCCTGGTGGGTGTCGAACATGTGGGCGATAACTGCTTAACTGAGATACCACAGTTTCATCACTGAACATGACTCGATGACATTCAAGGATTCCCCAATGAACATGTGCTATAGCAAAGGCCAAACTCTGACTCTACCAGATACTGAAAATTGAGTTTTTGATAACAACGATGTTCTATTTGTATTGTTTTTAATACATTTATTTCTTAGTTAAATTGAGAGAATATTTTAGTAATTCTAACTTTGAAGAAAGTTACAGTCAATTGAGTAAAATGTTTAAGGTGGCCAAATACTTATGGCGGAGTCTAAAGGCCTACATAATATTCAAAGCTGTTCTGGAAAACATGGGTGCTGTAATTGCACACTGACAAACACTGATAGACTTATTTAATGCTAAATAATGTCAGTAAACTGCCCACAGCTCCACATGGCCACACGACACCCAGTTCTCCCCTACTTATTGAATCCACACAAATTGCGAGCAGGATGAAAGATTCAAGAATGTTTTGTAGAAGCATGACATTCATAAAAACTGGAGAACTGGAAATTATAGTGGGTACTACTTAGAAATGAGTAATAATGAGAAAAGTAATGAAGGAAATGAGAAATATATTTAAGTAAAATATATATAATACTATATAATGATAATATATAATCGTGCAATTATTTCCATTAACAACTACTGTAGTGTCTGGTGCAGCAACCGAATCCATCGATGAACTTTCTAATGGGACTTACTCATGTAACGATTCAGAGCTTCTTGCAATGTTCGGCAATTTGTTTCACTCTCATTGCGCTTGGTCTTTTCATTGTTTAGAGCTGATTGCAGACGATCGTTGGTTTCACGAAGATGTCGATAATTTGTTTCACTCTCATTGCACTTGGTCTTTTCCATGTTCAGAGCTGATTGCAGACGATCGTTGGTTTCACGAAGATGTCGATAATTTGTTTCACTCTCATTGCGCTTGGTCTTTTCCATGTTCAGAGCTGATTGCAGACGATCGTTGGTTTCACGAAGATGTCGATAATTTGTTTCACTCTCATTGCGCTTGGTCTTTTCATTGTTTAGAGCTGATTGCAGACGATCGTTGGTTTCACGAAGATGTCGATAATTTGTTTCACTCTCATTGCGCTTGGTCTTTTCATTGTTTAGAGCTGATTGCAGACGATCGTTGGTTTCACGAAGATGTCGATAATTTGTTTCGCTTTCATTGCGCTTGGTCTGCTCATTGTTCAGATCTGCCTGCAACTCCTCGATTATTGATCTCATACGTGATATCGTCTTTTCTGCTTCTTTGTGCTTTCTCATTAGTGTATCGTATTCCAGTAAAAGCTTACTAAGCTTTTCTTGATAGCTGAGAACCAATTCATCAGCTTTGTCATCTGAAATGAATACAAAACGACCTCAATGATGGCAATAAAAGGACTGGATTGCTACGAAATGTCATTGAAATGCAGGTAACGGTACTTTTCCAAGTGCGTATCACACCAGATTGAATAAAACGACATGCTTGTAGAATAGGTTACAGTGAACAGTAGTGCAGAATGAACACCTTGAAAATGAAACTTAAGACTGACCACAAATTAGCTGCATTTCGCAGTTCCACATTTCCGAACTGCATCGTTGATTCAAGTCGTTTAAGAGTCGAAAGAAGCTTCACAACGATAATGTCAAAAATCATTTGTTTTTCAATGCAATACCGCTACACAATAGTTTCTGTAAATAGAACTTGTAATTATCTGAGGTTCTGCTTGATAAATCTTTGGGTAAAAACTGCTAAACTAAAATACATGTACCTATGTCAAGGCTTCTAGTATCACAGAACTATCACAATTGCACCGTTTTCAGCTTTTTACTGCACAAAACATTGCCCTAATAATGAGGTGTTCCTATTCGCTTTATACAAATAAAATGATTTCAATGTGAATGTAGAAGATTTGCTTTCGGTCATATGTGAAATCCTCATTGGCTGCCGGTCACGCACAGAAAAAAGGGAAATTGCAAGGTTGTGTGGCAGATCCGCCGATATCTACAAGTCAGTAATTCTGTTGCCACCAAACCTGAGCAAATCAGTCTGCGATGGAATGTAAATTTCATCTATCTCCAAATCCGGCAGTGTTATCGTCGAGATCTCGAACGTGGAAAAAATGGTCGAGATCTCGAGACTGAATTGACTAGATATCATACCATTTTATTTCAACAGCCCCATTTTGACGTGAGCCAAATATAAATCCTGATTTCGTACGTGTAACGTTATTACGCTTCAGATACAACGTTATAACGTTTCCTATGTTACAATAGTTACTAGAGAAATACACGAAATGATGATGATATGATCTTCAATTTTGATTTCATGGAATAATGGCATTGATCAAATCTTTAAATTCGCTGACTTTTACACATAAGTAACCACTACTCGATTTTCATGTGAATTCGTATAACGTTATTACGTCTGACCTCAATTAAGAATGAAAGAATGGTAAAGCAAAGTCAGCATGCAAACATTGATTTCAGGGAATCTGCTGACCATTTTGTCCGGTGGATCGATACCAACCTGCTAACATCTACAAAAATGTAATTGAGATGTAGTAAATGCGTGCGATGTAACGTTGTTACGCATGGAATTGCTCATAAAAGAGGCTAAGGAGAGAAGACATGAAGAAAACAGACAAAGTTTGCTTTGTTCTCACGTCGAAATTCATGTAAGCATACGTTTTGGTCTCGGATTGCAATAGTCTGAATATGGTTCATTCCACGAGAAAGTGGACATGGACATCATTTTTTTTAATTTGCTCCAATTTACATTATATTTCATGGACTGGTAGGGAATACGTTCAGTTTCAAGAATATGAGTGAAATTTGCATCAAAAATATCACAAATATGTTTTTTTAAATATTCAAGTACATGCTTTACACATTACTTAAAGCTCATTTTTTCAGTAATATATATGTATGAAGGATTTCAGTATGATACAAACGACCTAAAGCTTATCTAATGAATCAGAACTGTTTTTGAAGATGCCCTTCCTATCATGTGTCAGTATAAGATGATTCCGTGCAATGCAAAGGGAGTGGCGCCATTTTGAAATTTCGAAATTCTCCATGTGAATCCGTTACGCAAAAAATTGAAAAAGTTTTTTCCTGCGCTTGTTTTTGTCAAGGTTGGCCAGTGACTCCATGGAAAGTCAGCCACTGCTATATGTTACTTTGAATCAATAAGTAGTTTGCGGCTAATTTTTTTTATTGTTCCTCTAGAAGAATGACAATATTGGTGAATCCGTTACGTTGGGCATGTTAACGGATTCACATCTCCGTAACGGATTCACATCTCCGTAACGGATTCACAAATTTTCATGAATAAACCGGAGCAGTCACTGTAAGTTTCAAGAATCATTATGTAGACTCCATTATAATGTTCCTGTGCTGTCATATTTGTCTAATGTGTATTTTTATTGCTGCTAAATATCGGTAAGTACCACATGTCAATACAACAATGGCCTATTTATTAATTGTTAGCATTTATGAGAGTGCAGCACAAGTTCTGTAGCGACCACATTTTGATTGCGTCTTTTCGATTGATATATGCATATTAACAGTACATGCTTTGCAGAATGAAAAAGGAAAAAGTTGAAAATTCGACTGTATTAATCCAAAACAGGCCTACTTGCAATATGAGTACTTGGTCAATAGGAGAAAAAAAATACGGATAAAAAATAAGTAGAAAATCTATCAGTTCACATCTTTTTTGTTCCTGGAAATTTCAGCAGTTTAGCAAATCAAGGTTCTCAAAGGTCAACTGACCGCGTGTTCCGGCAGGGAAGGGGTCGCCTACAAGTCCCAGCACATCATCAGGCCGGTAGAATATATGATCAGGTGTTTCAGGCCAGAAAAAGTGACAGCCTCTCCTCTCAAGAACATTTATGCGATAGTCGCCTGTTCTGAGGAGCACTTCACTTATTACTCCGGGGAAGCGGTCCCCATCGTAGGACACAACAAACCAATCACCTGCCTTATAGATCAATAAGGAGCTTGGCAATAATGGGGTTGTGGGGGTCAGCTTTCTAGTTTGGAAGTCATCGGAAACCTGGTTCCAGTGATGAAGTCGTTTTATCGAGGGTACAGCTGGAGCATTCTCAATCGACTCATACGCGGTTTTGTACTTAGTCTGAATGAAGTCAGGAGAAAAGACCGCACATTCCACGTTGCTGTCGTGGCAAGCATCCACGAAATCCTGAGCGCTTTTAATGATCACTTGACGGGCCTTGACCTTTCGACACACATACGTATTTGATGGTTCTGAGTGAATAAAACCTGCTAACCAATGCAAAACAACACGAACGACTATTTTAGTCGTAAAGCAAAAAATGAAGTTGTGCGACAAAGATGTGAATCCGTTACGGTGATTAATTAATGATAACTCTAATTAGGTAATGAATTAAGTTATCATAGTACATCCACGCAATTTTGCATGTCTCCGGAATAATCAGTAAGAATTTCATGCAAGCATCGTGAATAGAAGCTGACGAAATTAACTTTGAATTTAAAAAGCGACATATGTCATTCTGTCAGGGTGAATCCGTTACGGTGACCTTTTGAACTCTCAAGACTGAACTATGATAGCTATCTGCTTTAAATTACATAATTGTAGGAGTGTCCACTGCATATGCACGAAAAATGTCAGCTAAATATCTGCAACCGTTTCTGAGAAACATACAGAAAAGTAGCCAGATGTGAATCCGTTACACTCGTGGAATGAACCATATTATAAATATAATGCATAATGGACAGATGAACATGTATCTGTAGAAACAAATTTTGATGCGTGCTGAGGATTAGTGCTATTAAGATTTGAGATAGTGTAAAGATGGAATTGAATGCGATTCTTCTCTGCTATTTCTACATCCACAATCGATTTCTTTCCAAAAGCAAAAGCTATATTACTAGCCGCGTTGATGATTATGGTGACGTATCGCGCCATCGACGTCCGACAGAACACAGTGCCGCAGCTTAGAGCTGGACAGGCTTCGGACCCCCCAATATGCTAGCCGCTACTCTGTGACAGTAGCTAACCGTTTTCTGCACTTGACGATGCTATCAGTCTTGAAGATATGTGCGAGCAGGTCAATCTACGATCAAGCCTACTGCTCTGGCAGTTCTTGGAGAATTTTCCTGAAATTTCTATGTTAAAATTTGCAGTTACATCACCGAAAAGTGTCTGTTTGTACACTTTACTTCATCCTCTGTCACTGAATGATAACTCATTTGAAAGATCATGATCTGTAGATGATTTCTATAATAACCAGTTCAACAAAATACCAATTTGTGTAACTTTTATGAGCAAAAATTCGAAAAAATAGAGTCAACACCTTAAATGTCACAATTTTACCATTGGAAATACATAGGATTGTGTTATCCTCTCTATTTCTGAAAAGCAAATGATCTGATCCGGCAGACGCGAAGTTTTGCAGTAGGTTAGAGGTGTACTATGCTATGTGAAAGTTTTATGTACTACCTCGTTCCCTGCACAACTTCACGCTAGCTCCCGGACTAACAGCGTATGTTGACTTGAAAGCCGCGTTTGACTAACTAGACAGGAATGCGCTGTGGTTTCTCCTTCAAGAGATTGGAATACCCTCAAAATACATCAACATATTGCGTGATCTTTACACCGACAATACATGCAGAGTAAGAGCAGACGGGAACACTTCGGACTCCTTCCCGGTGACTTCAGGCGTGCGCCAGGGATGTGTTGCGGCTCCCAACCTGTTCAACATCGCGATTGACTTCTGGCTAGGGAAGACCCACACTCGCTGTCAAGATTCTGGCGTTCGCTTCCATTCCCGATTCACTGATCTCTGTTACGCCGACGACGTCGTTTTACTTTCGTCTGTTCTGGACTCACTCTTTGAGTCTCTTTCAGTACTCGGAGAAGAAGCATCACCATTAGAACCCTCTCTCAACTATTCAAAGACGAAAATTCAGTCGCTGTCCACATTTTTGCCATCACCAACCAATAATCTGATAGTGAACTCAATCAGCATCGAAATGACCGAGAACTTAGTCTACCTCGGGACCCGGATTTCCAGCGAATGTACGTAAGACAGTGAAATAAATCGTCGCCTCAATTGTGCCAGGTCAGCCTTCAATCGCTTGTCAAAAGTATGGCGCTGCAGAAAAGTTCTTGCCCCAATGAAGCATCGCATATTGAATACCTACGTTCTACCGGTGCTGCTATACGGCTGTGAGACTTGGAGTCTTCCGGTTGCTCTTACCCGGCGTCTGGACGCTTTTCATCGATCCTGCCTTCGCAGAATTATCGGCAATCGTTGGTACCACCATATCACGAATGAAGAAGTCTACTCGAGGTTCGGAAATCCGTGTCCAATTTCTATCATGATTCGCCGACGTCGACTACGCCTTTTGGGTCACATTGCGCGCTCCAACCCACCTATTCCAGCAATGATTGCTCTAGAAGCATCGGCTCGCCCCCCGCCGCATGGTTGGAGTCGCCCGCGCGGTCGACCTCGCCTTACATGGATCTCCCACGTGCAAGACGCCCTCCCGCTGCCCGACCTTCTTGTCCGTGCCAAGGACCGACAGATTTTTCGCGATCTGGTCGCCACGATCACCTGAGATGGTCAAGCGCATCCAAGCACAAGTACAAGTAAGTAAGTTGATGATTAGTTACATAGCATGTATGACTATGTGCACACTACACAATAGTACACATGCAATCATGTACATGTATGTACATTTACGTCATGTCAATAACAAGATGAATGAAGACGTAAGCTACGTGGTGAGATCAAAATGATTTAGACCCGACCACAAGGCGTAATGCTACAGACTTGTTTCTTCGTACAGTGGAACTTATTAGTTTCATCAACATTCACATCTGCAGCAAATTATATCACTTTCAATCTATCGAATTTTCATCTATTTTTGATATTTTTATCAAGTTCTATCGTATTTTGAGAATTTTGTGTATGAGGAATAATAAGAACTACTATTGCAGGTCAACTTACTAAACCATGATAATATTCTACACAGGGTGGCGACCAGATTTCAAGCCTCAAATCTCCGGGTGATTTCCGACCTCTTTCATCGAATTTCCACACTACTTTCTCATATTGATCAGATATGTCATTCCAATTACACAGCTCAAAAATGATCAGGACACTTCTGCAAACTATTTCTATCATCAAATTTCAAACTTTTACTATTTGAATTTTGCTATCAAATGTTGACGGGAACAATAGTTGCCTCCATCGACCACAGTTTTCAAAATTTTCTGAATTCTCTAAGTGGTGGTTCTTCAGATTATGCACATATAGGCCTACTTTTCCTCAATGGCCTGCAGTCATTGAACTCCTTATGGGATCTAAATGATTTCATATCGACAGAAAAGTTCACTTCCTGAAATTTCCAACGATTAAAAAACACTTCCTTTTTGCCAATGAATTGCGCTTTGCGCTATCGAACAATAAAATCTATCAGTCCTGAGACTGTATAGAGTTTGGACTATTCGTAAAAATTTAGGACTTGCATATCCCGGTGCTCTAGATATCTCACAATGGATAGAAATAGAAGGTTGCAAGAAGTCCTTTCAAAAGGAATTACCCTAATTAACGGTCGTTCGGAGATAGCGAAAATAGACAGATAAATGGCTACTTAAAACAGCGCAACAATGTGTTCTCAGCAGGGTTTTCAACTTTCAAAAGAATTTTTTTCTTTAGTTTGCTTTCTCGTAGCGTTTGAGTGCTAGCAACATTTTCTGCGCTGCAGCAAAGAATGTGTAACAGATTAAGGCACCGATTAAAATCGGGCTGTTTTAATGTAGGATTGTATACACACATCTAATACATTAACATGCGTTTTTCTTCTTGTCAGGATGTTCTGTGAATTTCCATGTAATTCTATCTACATTTTGAATCACTCAAAAAGAAAATACAAGTAACGGAGACAGAACTGTTGACCCATAGCTGCCGCTATATGTAGACATGTATTGATATCTTAACTTACCACATGCTGCCGGAAATCTGGTCCTGATATCTGGTATGAGGAATTCTGCAATCCTTTTTGCAAGAGGTTGCCATTTTGTCTTTCATCTGTGCCACTTGCAAAGAAGCAGAATGTGCTGACTATGCTCCTCGAGCGCAGCAGGAGTCCTCTGTTGTAAATCACAGCAGTATTTAAGTTATATAGATCATACGAATTGGAATGGACGAGATTTGCTAATATTGGTCCAATCAGAGCTGCTGTCGGCATATAGGGAGAACATGCCGACACTTCCCGATTTTCTAATCATCATATCGGTGCAGCCGTCAATAGCCGATGGGTACCGACAACACCTGTGTCGGCATTCATTCGGTGCGACGACACGGTTGATAGCCGACACTGCCCGACTATTTGACGAGGCATCCCCGACGATTTTTTTTCACCGGGCCGATCTTCTGGCGGATGCTATAAACTCTTCCGTTACTCGCCTAAACATTCGTTTTGCAATACCCAAAATTGTAGCCCCCTACCTAGAAATCGTTCCCGCGTGCCTTCCTTAATGATGCAAATGGAAACTTTTCCAGAAAAATGTCCGGAAAATTTCCAATTTTTTCAAAATTTTCCATTGGAAAATTTTGAAATTTATTTTTTGGTGATTTACGTTGTTTCCTTTGTCTTGGAGACTTATTATGGTCGTTTGAAAAGACTATGTAGTATTCAAAGTCCGAAAGCTGCTCAATCATCCCTGTATGTTAACTTTTGGTACCAACTGCACCTTTTCTATGTCTATCAGATCTTTCCAAATGAATTTCAGGCTTAAGATGGATTTCAGATTTTAAAAAGATCTTTAATTCAAATGGAGATCTCCAATTCATCTGGATCATATCTGAAATTCTTGGGCAGATCTGAAATCGATTTGGAACTATCTGAACCATCTGAACTATAGAAATGGAGGATGTGTGTCCTAAACGAAGATATCGGACAATGCGCCAGAAGTTTGAAGCTATCATAGATATTCTTTTACTCATCACAGATATCTTTAGTTTCCAAATATCTCGCGAGTTTACAATCTTTATAGCTTCCAATATGGTCGCTCATGAATGCTGCGTGGACTGTGTGCTTATACTTCATCACATGTTCATCAACGCATGGAGAATTTGCATCACTATGATCACCCGCCGGTGATAAATGATGTCAGCGTCCCTGACGGGGCCCTTTAGGGCACTTGGGCAAAACTAGGGCACCAATAAACTTTCAAAATAGGCTCTGTCTTTGTAAATGACAAGATTTTTGATAATTTCCCTGAGAAAATCAATAACGAGCAAGTTTTCTCAAAATTCGATATCAGGGCAAGATTAGGGTAACCTTAGGGCAATATATAATTTCAGGGCATGTTCAGGGTATGCCCTGATTACACTAGATGATGCTGCATCTCCACACACATCATTCACATGCTTCCTTAGTTATGTGCCACTTCCTACTTTCTGTATTTTGACAGACTCGGTAATGTAATTTTACCATACAATTTTTGGGTCACGCCCCGGTGGGAAATGAACTTGCGGCCCGCCTTCGGCTGGGTGGTGGCCATCGGGGAACTTTCGGTCACATAAAAATGCATCAAGGACATTCACAAAACTTAAGCATGATAATTTGTAATCGAAATATGTACAATAATAAATCAATGAAATCCTATTCTATTCTATTCTGAAATGCTATTCTATATAAAACAACATTATGAAAGATGTCTGCAAGATAAGACATATGATTCATTAATAGATAGAAAATTTGGAAATTAATTGCGGTCATGTGATCTATACACCTGCAAAAGGAATACTTAGTTCAATCTACTCCGTCTCCCGGATCCACGCTGCAAAATAAAGCTTAACTTTCAAGCTATAGCAAACTACAAAATGAAGTACATTATTTTCGCTCCAGATCCTTCGCATTGCATGAAATTATACCCCTATTGTAAAGCAAGATTCACGTTATCCCAAACGGTGTCTGTGTGAAAATTAAAAATGCTAGCAATCTAGCAAGCCACTGGTGGCAAAGGAAATGTTCAAAAATCCGCGGACGGAAATCGTATTGCTACGATCGCTTTAATCGAAATAATGATGAAATCAAGAGTTTTAGACCCAATTTATTGGTACGCAGCTGCCTCGACAGTGGAAGCGCTCAAATTATAGGCCTATCAAAAAAATCAAAACTTTCAAAATTTTCCAATTTTTTCCATAACCTTCCACGGAAAATTTTGATTCAAAATTTTCCGGAAAATTTTCATCACTAGCCTTCCTTCAATTTGAAATGCATGCATACTCCAATGTTCAGGTCTAGGTATCTATCAGGTACTTCTTTTGAGATACAGAAAAAATGCGAAGACTCGTGTTGGACGTCTCAAGTTGCGTTATATTTATCTAATATAAAAATCTCACGCATAATTAGGTATCTATCAGGTACTTCTTTTCACGCATAATTGCACTCATCAAATGTTGGCAACCCTGCATTCATGATTGATGACTATAGAGTGAATGTTCCATAAGAACGGTGATGGATTCAAAATTATTAGATATCTACGATTACTATGTGCGCATGCTTATTTATCGTATAGTGTGGATGAAGATATCTATCCCTGATGTGTCTATTCTGTGCACAACTATGTAATTCATCTTGAATTCAAAAAAATCAATGATGATCAAAATCTTTCACAGATATCATTCATTCATTCACATTGTAACGCTTTTCATTGCCACTTGTTTGTGAGAGGAGAAAATGTTTTGATGATGGACAATTGGATGGAAAGAAATGTGAAACTGATTTGATGTGAAAATGAATCGGAAAGCACTTTCTCATCTATTTCATTCAGGAATTCTTGTCGGTGGTCATTTATTTGCAAAATGGAAATCAAAAGTTTTTTTCATTGAATTTCCAAAAATCGACGACATTTCTAAATTTTTGATGAAAATCTTCAATGAGGAAAACAATTTATTGGGAAATGAAAGGGAAAAGATGACAAATGCGAAATGAAAGGAAATTTGAATTTTCATCGGGAAAGGATTCGGAGCCACAGACAGTGTTCCGGTGGAAAGAGAAGAAGTTCCGCATCGTTTTCTAGAGTTTCATACTTCCCATCCTTCGTCTGCAGCCATGAAAATTCTTCCTTTCCATCAGCTGTTGTGTAATAGCCTCTTCCTTCCTTCATCACATGGAATAAGCATTTCTCTCCAACCTTCGACTTCGCTGTCTGTCGCACAATCTTTGTATTCTGCGGACGTCTCCCACACAGCTCCGCCACAGCATTTCGTACATCGCCGACTGTCGGCGTCTGTGGCAGTTTGAAGTCCTGGAAACCTCCTTTCCCTGCGTCCGTGAGGTCAGCCAGCCAGAACCGAACTGCAAAGAAGAGAAAATGAAAGAATTTCACGCAAAGAAGTTGTTTGGAAGGAAAATCAGTTGAAGGTTCCGTTCTGTTAATCGAATCATTTTTCACTGTTTGGAAACGGAGAATTGACAACTGCTGATCGTCCTGTGAACGTCTTTTCCATTCATTTCTTCTCTTATTCATCTTTTCTGTCTACAATTCATTTATTAAAAGAAAATCTTTCAAAAACGGATTCTCCGCATTCAAATGATTGAAATCCAATGAAAATGACAATCAAAAGTCATCGAAATATAAAAATATTGAATAATTTTTGTTTTCATTTCTTTCAGATTTAACTTGTTTTGTCGGATTTCATCTTTTTTATCATTCCCGTCAAGGAGGACGAGTCTGCGTTGTTCTAAATAGAATTCGGCTATCGTAGAATGTCAGTAGGAGACATCTAAGCTACAAATTTACCTTTTAAACTCCGTCATGTTCAAGCAGTTCATTCTGAGAACTTCAGATTTCAAAGAACTTTATAACTAGTAATAAATTTGTTCGTTATCGATATCGCGTTTCAGTTCAGAGGAACGAACAGCATTTATCTCAGTCTCTAAATATCAATTTGGAGCTTCAGTGTCGATGCATTCACAAATGATTGAAAAGTTAGTGAATACCAAGTTAACACATGTTTGTTTTATAACAAATAAAGTCCTATTAATGTCTGTCTTCGTCATGAATCCATCTGTTAACACATAAGTTTAGTTCCCTGAATCCAGCTTCGTGAGGAAGACAGATATTTGAATTTATTAGCTGTAAAATTCCTTTACTTTTGAAATATCAATGAGAATTTGAGTGCAGACTTAACCCGTGCTCACGTTCCTTTCGGTGATGTTTCTATGAAATTCTGTCTAGACTGAATGTTAAGTAAAACAATTTCAGCAGAAATTCAACTTACAAGACTGAGGAGGAGGAGAATATTGTACACTTGAATCCTTCTTGGCAATATCTGTAAAATAAAAATCAATTCATCAACGTTCAGAGCAAAACAAACATTAGGAATGAATGACAATCAAATAATTCTTCACATAAAACATGCACAGAATGAGCACATAACGTCTCCCATTATCTATATTTCGCAGGTCTATTGTCAACGTTCTCTGTCATCAAAAAGACATCGATAGAGCGGGAAATTCCTATATTTTCATACAAATGTGTGCTATGTAGGCTACTGCACGTTCCCTTGAGTCCCTCAACGTTTCTAAAAGAAGCCTCATGTGTGTGCTTGTTGCATTTTCACATAGTCGGCCGATAAACTTATCCATCACTGGATACAATTTGAATGACATGGTGATGTTATGCTTGAATATCACCAGTATCGATCACCATGCCGACGAAGTTCCCCGACTAAGGCGCTAAGTCGCTCTCCTTGTTCTGCCAGGAATATAAGAAATTTACAGAGCTTCCTAAATATGTCAAGGTTGCAAGTAGGACTTACATTATGCATAGAAAATCATGTTTATTACAATATAAAGCTTCATGCACCGTACGCAGAACGGGGTGACTTAATACAGTCTTTCCACTGGATTTTCTAGAAAATCTATTCTAATTTTGATAAATCAAAATAACGGGCACAAACATCGAATAGGTGACATTGTATTGTAATTCAAAATACTTATTTTGTAGTTATATCATTGAAATGATTATATCATACATGTATGTAAAAAACAATTCGACGCACGATTCTAACTGAATAAGATTAGTTGAATATGACATTGAAATCAGTGGTCGGATTCTTAAATTTTGAAAAATTCGTGCATCATTTTTGCGGATGTCAATAATGCATTTTTCAATCATTTTCACCCCACCTACCTGAATTAAATACTCTCACGTACATACATACATGTATACAGCATGGCTCAGCGAGTTTGCATCAAGCATCAAAATATAGCTATGACTCCGTAAATCTCTCCACTGCTGTTCTGGATGTTTACCATCAATAGTCGGATTACTTTCATTATGTTACATGTACATAGATACTATAGTCAACAAAATTAGAATATCCTGTTACTTGAAATAGGCATTACTTTCCGAAGATATCTAGAATAAATAGAATTTGGAATTCTACTCATTTGAAATGGGCAGGCCTATTCCGACAGTATGGCGACGTGATGACGGACCTTAAATAAATACGAGCTATCCTGGCTGACCATACTTCTAAAATGCAAAGACAAGTTGCCGAAGCTGTAGGAATAAACCAGTCACCCGCTCAACGAGTCCTCAAACAGTAGAGTGCAACTGGTGACTTCACCGCAAATTATGAGAATTGCGGAGGACGGAAGAAGAAATTCGACGAAAGAGACATTCGCCATATTCGTCAATTGTCTGAGAAAAACCCAAAAATGACTCAACAAATGCTTGAATGGTTTCCAGGTGCCTCAAGTGTTCTTCAGCTGGACAATGCTCCCTCTCACAACTCACGAAGAACCATAGCTTGTCTCGATATGCATAGCCTCAACGTCCTGAGCTGTCCTGCTCAATCCCACGATTCTCCAACCCCATGGCGAATTTATGGGGCATTGTGGAACAGAGACTCAGAGATTGCAAATCTCATTCTCGCAGAGAAATAGCATCTTCATTTGTAAAAATATGGAATCGAAATGGAGAAACTCAAGAAATCTGCACGCCTTTGGTTGAAAATGTACCAAGACGAATAGCTTCAGTGATCGCTAACCGTGGCGGACACACTTAATATTGGTAACTTAGAGAGTTTCTACTTTCATGTTTTCTTATCCTATACAATGTATTCTAAATAATCACGAGGTGTGTTTGCTTTTATATTGATTTGAAATGGTTATACACTCAAAATTCGCAAATTTCAGGCTTGATGCAAACTTGCTTCACCACTTTGTCCATAATTCTTGTTTTTCATTTTGACCGCAAACTTTGTCAAATTCCGCATCTACCGAGCACATTGCCACGGAAGATTCCAATATAATGGCTAAGCTTGTTTCATGTGTTCTTCAGCTCCCTGTCTGTTCGCATCCTGGGCATTTCCTCAGTAAGGAGCTCATCCTCCTTTGTCAGAAGCTTCTGAAGATCACGAGTAGTCGCTTCCTCCGAGATTTCAGCTAGCAATCTTTCTTCTGCTTTATTTTCTTATTACTTCTTCCTCTGCTTCTTTTTCCTTACATACGTGGGTTGATCGGAAAGTTCTCGGACTCCACCTGCTATGTCTATGCTACTGACTTCGACAGCCATTGCTTTCTTCATATTCAGTATGCTTGAAGTGTAGGAAGATCGATTTCGTGATTTGATGTCATCTTCACGTTGACAGGAAGGTATTGTAATTTGATCATTTGCAACCTCGGCGATCGTCAGTATGACAAATAATGGAGAATAGCGAGCGTGCATCAAATTTTGTGTTAAGTTGACCAAGACAGCTACCGAAACTCTTGACATGCTTCGTCAGGTCTACGGCTCAGATTGTCTTTCTCGTACATCCGTCTTCGAGTGGTATTCGCGGTTCTGTTGAAGATGACGAGCGCTCAGGGAGACCGACAACCAGCGGGACAGCCGACAATATCAACGAAGTCTGACAACTCATCCGTGAGGACCGCCGTCGTACCATTCGCCAAATTTCGCAGATGATAGGAATTGGTTATGGAGTTTGTCAGGAAATCGTGGCCAGTGATCTGGATATACGAAGAGTGGCTGCCAAGTTGGTTCCTTGAATCTTGACCACTGAGCAGAAACAAAGGCGGGTGGATGTGTGTGAGGTACTCCTGGAACATGTCAACGGTGATCCAACTTTCATATCGCGAGTGATCACAGCCGACGAGAGTTGGATCTACGGATATGATCCTGAAACGAAACAGCAGTCATCCCAGTGAAAGAGGCCTCGAAAAGCCCGACAATTTCGCATTGCAACAAAGACAATGTTGGTTGTTTTCTTTGACCAGAAAGGCATCGTTCATCGTGAATTTGTCGACCGGAGGCGGACAGTGAACTCGGAATTTTACTGTGACGTCTTACGACGATTGAGAGAGGCAGTTAGAAGGAAGAGACCTGACTTGTGAAAGAACCGCAATTGACTGCTCTATCACGACAACGCACCTGCGCATGCGTCCTTGAAAACAACCCAATTTTTGACCGATCACGGCATGACCACTGTTCCACATCCTCCGTTCTCCCCTGACGTCGTCCCATATGACTTTTCTTTGTTCCCAAAGCTGAAACTGCGGGTAAGAGGATTCCAGACTGTTGAAGTAATCCAAACAGAGACAGATGCTGTTTTAAGAAACTTTAAGCCGGAGTTTTTCAACGAAACTTTCGAGGAATGGAAGCGCCGCTGGAATCGCTGCATTCGTGCACATGGCGAGTTCTTCGAAGGCGATAATTCGAATTTACTTGATGATACTCAGTAATGCAATTATTTTGTAATTCTTAATACATTTTTCATTCCTGGAATACATCTCTATTTTTGATGCAGCATCAATCCGGGAACTTCACACATTGTGGCATGAGTTCATATCACCACGGAAATCAACTATGGGGTGATAGAAATTTGATGCGACTATATATCCTTTCACAACAGATGGTCTTCCGTGAAAAAGGACTTTGTTCAGAGTTGGACAATCTGTACCGGTTTTTCACACCAACAATTGATTGAATAAGCAACTAATTCAATAAGTTTATTGCGCAGAGAGGGTGCAAAAAATGCGCAGGAAGGGGCGTGAAATCATTTTTTTATTGCGCAATTGCGCAGGTCTGGCAACATTGAGTGGCATCCAACCGGCAATTTATCCTTCAGCATCTCAAGATAATTTCCAGCTCTCATCATTGAATCCTGTGGAAGGAAGAACGGGCCACCTCGTCCTGAAGCTGCAATTCTTCCCCAGATCATCACCTTTGGTGGATTCTTTGAGGTTGCAATTTCGTACCTTTGATTATTTCACTGTCCTGGTGGGCGTCGAACATGTGGGCAACAACTGCTAAACTGAGATACCACAGTTTCATCACTGAACATGACTCGATGACATTCAAGGATTCCCCAATGAGCATGCGCTATAGCAAAGGCCAAACTCTGACTCTACCAGATACTGAAAATTGAGTTTTTGATAACAACGATGTTCTATTTGTATTGTCTTTAATACATTTTAATGGATCATAAAGATATTTCTTCGTTAGGTTGAGAGGACTAATTAACTAATTCTAACTTTCAAGAAAGTTACAGTCAATTAAGTAGAATGTTTAAGGTGTCCAAAGGCCTACATAATATTCAAAGCTGTTATTGAAAACATGGGAGTTGTAAATGAACACTTTGACAAACACTGATAGACTTATTAAATGCTAAATAATGTCAGTAAACTGCCCACAGCTCCACATGGGCCACACGACACCCAGTTCTCCCCTACTTAATGAATCCACACAAATTGCGAGCAGGATGAAAGATTCAAGAATGTTTTGTAGAAGCACGACATTCATAAAAACTGGAGAACTGGAAATTATAGTGGGTACTACTTAGAAATGAGTAATAATGAGAAAAGTAATGAAGGAATTGAGAAATATATTTAAGTAAAATATATATAATACTATATAATAATAATATATAATCGTGCAATTATTTCCATTAACAACTACTGTAGTGTCTGGTGCAGCAACCGAATCCATCGATGAACTTTCTTATGGAGACTTACTCATGTAACGATTCAGAGCTTCTTGCAATGTTCGGCAATTTGTTTCACTCTCATTGCGCTTGGTCTTTTCATTGTTTAGAGCTGATTGCAGACGATCGTTGGTTTCACGAAGATGTCGATAATTTGTTTCACTCTCATTGCGCTTGGTCTTTTCCATGTTCAGAGCTGATTGCAGACGATCGTTGGTTTCACGAAGATGTCGATAATTTGTTTCACTCTCATTGCGCTTGGTCTGCTCATTGTTCCGATCTGCCTGCAACTCCTCGATTATTGATCTCATACGTGATATCGTGTTTTCTGCTTCTTTGTGCCTTCCCATTAGTGCATCGTATTCCAGTAAAACCTTACTAAGCTTTTCTTGATAGCTGAGAACCAATTCATCAGCTTTGTCATCTGAAATGAATACAAAACAATCTCAATGATGGCAATAAAAGGACTGGATTGCTACGAAATATCATTGAAATGCAGGTAACGGTACTTTTTGAAGTGCGTATCACACCAGATTGAATAAAACGACATGCTTGTAGAATCGGCTACAGTGAACAGTAGTGCAGAATGAACACCTTGAAAATGAAACTTAAGACTGACGACAAATTAGCTGTATTTCGCAGTTCCACATTTCCGAACTGCATCGTTGATTCAAGTCGTATAAGAGTCGAAAGAAGTTTCACAACGATAATGTCAAAAATCATTTGTTTTCAATGCAATACCGCTACACAATAGTTTCTGTAAATAGAACTTGTAATTATCTGAGGTTCTGCTTGATAAATCTTTGGGTAAAAACTGCTAAACTAAAATACATTTACCTATGTCAAGGCTTCTAGTATCACAGAACTATCACAATTGTACCGTTTTCAGCTTTTTACTGCACAAAAAATTGCCCTAGTAATGAGGTATTCCTATTCGCTTCATACAAATAAAACGATTTCAATGTGAATATAGAAGATTTGCTTTCGGTTATATGTGAAATCTTCATTGGGTGCCGGTCACGCAGAGAAAAAAGGGAAATTGCAAGGTTGTGTGGCAGATCCGCCGATATCTACAAGTCAGTAATTCTGTTACCACCAAACCTGAGCAAATCAGTCTGCGATGGAATGTAAATTTCATCTATCTCCAAATCCGGTACTGTTATCGTCGAGATCTCGAGACTGAATTGACTAGATATCATACCATTTTATTTCAACAGCCCCATTTTGACGTGAGCCAAATATAAATCCTGATTTCGTACGCGTAACGTTATTACGCTTCAGCTGCAACGTTATTGTGTTTCCTATGTTACAATAGCTACTAGAGAAATGCGCGAAATGATGCTGATATGATCTTTAATTTTGATTTCATGGAATAATGGCATTGATCAAATCTTTAAATTCGCTGACTTTTACACATAAGTAACCACTACTCGATTTTCATGTGAATTCGTATAACGTTATTACGTCTGGCCTCAATTAAGAATGAAAGAATGGTAAAGCAAAGTCAGCATGCAAACATTGATTTCAGGGAATCTGCTAACCATTTTGTCCGGTGGATCGATACCAACCTGCTAACATCTACAAAAATGTAATTGAGATGTAGTAAATGCGTGCGATGTAACGTTGTTACGCATGGAATTGCTCATAAAAGAGGCTAAGGAGAGAAGACCTAAAGAAAACAGACAAAGTTTGCTTTGTTCTCACGTCGAAATTCATGTAAGTATACGTTTTGGTCTCCGATTGCAATAGTCTGAATATTATAAATATAATGCATAATGGACAGATGAACATGTATCTGTAGAAACAAATTTTGATGCGTGCTGAGGATTAGTGCTACTAAGATTTGAGATAGTGTAAAGATAGAATTGAATGCGATTCTTCCGCGCTATTTCTACATCCACAATCGATTTCTTACCAAAAGCAAAAGCTATATTACTAGCCGCGTTGATGATTAGTTACATAACATATATGACTATGTGCACACTACACAATAGTACACATGCAATCATGTATGTACATTTACGTCATGTCAATAACAAGATGAATACATAAACTACGTGGTGAGATCAAAATGATTTAGACCCGACCACAAGGCGTAATGCTACAGACTTGTTTCTTCGTACAGTGGAACTTATTAGTTTCATCAACATTCACATCTGCAGCAAATTATATCACTTTCAATCTATCGAATTTTCATCTATTTTTTGATATTTTTATCAAGTTCTATCGTATTTTGAGAATTTTGTGTATGAGGAATAATAAGAACTACTAATGCAGGTCAACTTACTAAACCATGATAATATTCTACACAAGGTGGCGGCCAGATTTCAAGCTTCAAATTTCCCAGTGATTTCCGACCTCTCATCAAATTTCCACATTACTTTTTAATATTGATCAGATATGTCATTCCAATCACACAGCTCGAAAATTATCAGGACACTTCTGCAAACTATTTCTATCATAAAATTTCAAACTTTTACTATTTGAATTTTGCTATCAAATGTTGACGGGAACAATAGTTGCCTCCATCGACCACAGTTTTCAAAATTTTCTGAATTCTGTAAGTGGTGGTTCTTCAGATTATGCAAATATAGGCCTACTTTTCCTCAATGGCCTGCGGTCATTGAACTCCTTATGGGATCTAAATGATTTCATATCGACAGAAAAGTTCATTTCCTGAAATTTCCAACGATCAAAAAACACTTCCTTTTTATCATCTGATTCATAAAATTCTATTAACTTGCATTTTGCCGTATCTCTATTTTGTTATTCAGGCTTCACTTTTCGAACATGTTCAGTTGCAGCAATTATATTTTGGAACATGACATTCTGAACTGCAGCGTATTCATGCCATGATAGAAAACCATGATTTCAGGATGCACATGTTAATACAAGATGACACCCACTTATCCGGACGTATCGACAAGAGAAACCAGAAAAAACTGCCACAATGGACGAAAACCGCAAACGCCCAAAGAATTCCTAATTATCATCCTCTTTTCATCAGCCTGCGTAGAAATAATGGGCTCATGGTGACTGTCAGTCATAAAATTTGTGTCTCGAACTAAGTCAAGTATGATGCTGGAGAATCAATGTCTAGATCCTCCTTGATTCAGCGAATGCGGTGCAACGTAACAATGCTGCCTCAGTATTGCGGACATTACCATCGGGTTAAATCATGTCAGAAGTTTCCTTATCCGCTATCATTTGACTCAATGTGACTTTGCATTCTTCCTAATCAAATTATTCAACTTGTTTCTTCTTCACATTGTATGGATAATTCCGTCAGTTTCTTGTTGTTTATTGAAATAAAATTCAAAACATGCCTAAAATAATTAAAACGTCAATGCAATGAGTTGAGAACACACATCTTTTGAAAATATGACGTCTCAAAAACAATTTGCTATTTTAACTTTTGTTAAGATACGCATACGCGTATGCATCCAGGCCATAAATAGGCATGCATGTTTTTCTGAGCATGTGTCATCGCTTTGAACGGCATTTAGTGTTTATTTTTCGCGTTTCTGGTGTGGTCGTGACCGGAGCAAAGAACAAAATCTTTAACGACAGAAGAAGCTGCAGGTGCTCCATATACTAACGACCCCGATATTTGGAAGCGGTGGTTATACATAAGTCCCATTCGTTTGGGTGACTTTCTTGTCATGATTCGCAGTGACGTCTTCGAACACATCACTTTTTAGCTTAGCCATTGACTTTTATTCAAACTATCAACGAAACCTCTTCTGCACTATTTTGTCCGTGCAGTGTTGGTAGAATTTTGTTTGCATGATTTTGGATTGCTATCTTTCCTCAACTTGGTGCGGGTGAATGCTAGTGCAAAATTAAACTATTCTTGATCAGAATTCTTACTGATCAAAAAGTTCTGCACCTGAAAAAAGGTATTTTGCAACTTATGGAATTGATACCGTGAAGATAAACGATCATTTAGATATAACTTGCAAGATAAGACTCACAACTTTTATCACATCATTAGAGGCTGCATAATGTGACAACTTGCAATATTACGAGTCGCTAAGAAATAAAATTGCATGTAAGCCTGTTAAGAAACACAAAAACAAGGACGATTTTTGTCTATCTCTGTCGATTAATTGTGAGTTTGTGCTTGGAAATGCGAATTTATTTATAGTCAACCCATCGACTTCCATGTGAATAACCACACATTGCTTTTGTAAGACAAACATTAATTAACTGTAAAACTTCATCATTAGCGATTTCACTATAAGGGACGCGTTAACGACACAACCATCGCCTCACAGTTGTCATTGACAGTCAGATAGAAACGAAACAAATTCATGAGGTCATGAATATTTCATCCAGATGTGCAAGCATATTGGATATTTCAATTAAGCTTCAAAGAAATTTACTAGAAATGATTTGCTGCACGAATACAAAATAGAATGAATGAGATGACTGATGACAAGGCGAATCATTTGCTCTAAAGCATACAATTGCTGCTATCGTCAATTAAATTCCTTCTTCTTCAAATGTAATTCCTGTATGAAAAAGCTTCTTACATCAGAGAATTCACCAGACCACCCTTTATTCGATATAGTCCTGAGAATCCGTGGAAATCGAACAATAGTCCCTTTCTAGTATACAAGCCGACGTCAAAATAATTGTTTCACAATTATCTCCTCCATCATATATAATGATCTAAATGGACAGCATGCGTGCATCTTGTGATCAAAGTATTTTATTCACTTTACTTGACTTACCTTCTACGTTTACCTGTCATCACCATTTTCTGATCAATCTGCTTGGTTTTGATTCCTATTTTTCCAAATATAATAATAATAATAATAAATGATGTTTATTGAATCGAATACACCTCAATAATAGAAATCGTGAGGATATAAGGCAAACATTTCAGACAAAATTTAACATAGAAGAAAAAAGAAAAACAAGTAAATAACAAGAAAGAAAAACCAAACGAAAATTAACTCACACGAAAACCGCTATTGTATAGCTTACACATAGAAATGAAAAATGAATTTGAACGTAATGCTGTGGAACACATGGGAATTCTAAATTACTCCGAACGTGGCAAAACAGGCGGGATGCAATCATGTAAAGGATGAGTCACATCTCCAGCAATATTCAAAAAAAGCTTGAATGCTAAAATTGCCCTTCTATAATGAAGGGGAACAAAGTAGCAACAAGGACATGATTTAGCGGAGCAAATCAATCGATGAGACCTATTTTGAATGCGCTCTAACATGTCAGATTGATAGGCATGCATATCTGTAAACAATGGTGCACAGTATTCTAAAATTGACCTTATAGAACCGTAATATACTTGCACTAATGAAGCAACAGGTAAAAAAGGCTTGAGACGACGAATTACATTCAGGCGAGAATTTGCTCTCTTGATGACAAAATTCACATGTGAGTTCCAACTTAAGTTGGAATCAAACAGAACACCAAGAATTTTAGTCTCATTTCTTACAAGAATGTTCGGTAGCTGGAACTCAGAAAAATCATCATTGCGACTGCGATGCTTTAAAAACAACTGAACAGATTTGCTTCTATTTAGACACATTGACAGCGGACCATTCCAAGATCATATCATACAATGGACGTAGAGTCGAATCAACAGAATCTTTTAGCAATTTACCACAGATAGTTAAATCGTCGGCGTATTTTATCATAGTAACACTAGGTGCTGAGACACAAATAAGATCAGACATGAAATAACTGAACAAATAGGGCCCCAAAGATGAACCCTGAGGAACACCACTCGTAAGTCTTGTGTAGCTACTATACTCATGCCTCCAACGCACTCGCTGGTATCTATCACAAAGATAGTTCCTAACAAACTGAATCAAAAATGGAGGAAAATGATCATGCAACATCTTTTTAAGTAACAGCTTATGGCTAACACGGTCAAAACTCTTAGTGAGGTCCAGAGCACATACATGGCAGGCAATAACATTTGATGAATCAAGGGCTTTTGTAGCAAAATCCTTCAACGCTAAAAGAGCACAGGTAGTTGAGCAGTTAGGGCGAAAACCAAATTGACTGGCATCATAGCGACTCAAAAGTTCATGTTTATAATATTTCAGCACTTCTTTCTCAAAAATCTTCGCTGGACAGGGTAGCTTGGAAATTGGCCGGGTCTCCGAAATTTTGTGAGGCTTTGATTTTGGCAAGGGTGTTATGTCTGCATTCTTCCATGATCGAGGTAGATTAGCTGTTTGTAAACACAGATTATACAAAATAGTAAGTGGAAAAGCCAACTGAGGAGCAAGTTTCAACCATGCTACGGTAGGAATGTTGTCCGAACCTGAACCAGACTTGGATTAATGATATTCAACAAATGAAGCACCTCATTAGTAGAAAACATGAAGGGAACAATGTAAGGCTGCTCAAAATCAACCGAAGATGCACATAAAGGTTCATCATGATCGATCATATTGGAAGCATACTGCGTATTCAAAAATTCCAATTTTTCTTGCATATTCTGTTCTTTGTTACAGTTTACTAGCCAGTCATCACATGATGAGACATTTGTAACTTTCTTGTAAATAAGCCAAGGTGACTTGCTTTCCTTCAACATTCGAGCGCCCCAACTATTCTTCGCATCTTCTATCATGCTTTTTATTTTATCTCGATAATGGACGTACAAAGGCCAATTTTTCTTTCGATATGCATCGTAGCGCTTATTTATCATCACCTTAATAACACAAGTTATCCACGGCTTGTCATTCTTAGTTAGTTTTACATAGTTTGATGGCAATTTACACAATGCAGCATTCAAATGGTAATAGAAACTATCAGCAAACTCATCAAGACAGAGACCATTCGACAAAAAAGTCCAGTTAATAGATTCCAGATAATGAACAGATTTACATAAAAATGATTCACGAAAATCAAAAACTTTCACGTATGATGAATCACTAATATTAGCAGACTTCGGTTTAAGTAAAAGCACATCATGATCACTGGCGCCGAGGGGAGCAAAATGTTGAACCTCAAAATAACAACTCACGAGATCTTCTGGTACTAGAAGCAAATCTAAGACGGCATCTCCCCTAGTAGGATTCACAACTGTATTCACTAAACAGAGGTTAGACTCAATCATAGCTGAATCAACGTGATTAAAATCACCATTTATAAATACATGTTTGATGTTTGGATCGCTCGACAATGCTTGATCAACTAAAGACAACAAATAGTCACATGCTATAGTCTTGGAGGAAATGCTGAGTCTTTGACCATGAGGAAAATAAACAGTCATCAAAAGCAATCTTAGCTTGGGTTTGTTACAAGAGACATGCAAAAGTAACACTTCAACATCAACATTTTCTGATTTATAGAGCAAAATTTTCACACAAAAGTTCGTCTTTATCCAGATACAAATGCCTCCGCCTTTTTGAAGTAAACGATCAGCTCGGAAAACTGAGTAGCCATGCAACGAAACAGTGTCATCAGAAATAGTGTCGTCCAACCAACTTTCAGTTATACAAATGAAATCGGGAGAATAACTAGAAACAAATAGAGACAATTCATCAAATTTATTGTTTATGGACCGAGCATTAGTAACACACAGAGAGGGTACGATGTGACTGTCATATTTAGCATCACGTCAGTCCCAGTTTGTCTTTCTCCTTAATTCAATTTTTCCTCGTCTCAAAATGACATCTTCACCGCAGCCCTTTCTTCTCCGAAATTCTTCGACAAGTTTCTTGTCTTCTTCTTGTTGTGCTCTTGTCAAATCATCCCTGAGAAACAAGTTTAAAAACAGTGGATTTCCTGATTTAGTCAGGGCGCGCACATTTCGGAAACAACGGTGCTTATCATTTTGACTTGACAAACAAAGACGAATAGGCCGGGGTCGCTTTCCTCTCTTTCAAATTCTTTTGAACGAGTATACATTTTCACTGGGAAGATCGAGAGCAGTACATAAAGCCGCTTGAACGCTGGAATCATGGACATCATCCGTTACATGGTCATCACTATTTTCCGGTACACCAAAGGCAATCATGTTGTTTCGCCTCATCTCAACCTCTTGCTGCTCACGTATGGTATCAGCAACAACCTTTCCAATATCAGCAGCAAGACTGGATTTGAATTGTTCACGAAAGGTCGAGACTTCTTTTTCCAGCACGGTGAACCGAGCAAGTAAATCCCGTATATTCACTGATTTACACTCATTACAAGAAAATTGTAAATTATCAGTGGCCAATACCGCTTTGGAAACTGCAGCAGACAAATTGCAACATTCTTTCTTCAGATGAAATGATTTGGAACAGTAACTACATGAAATGCAATCACCATCAATGTTTCCATTGCAAGTTGCACAAGGCAATAAGGCAGCATCACTTTGTTTTCTTGATGAAGACATGACAAAAGGTAGCGCAAAAATTACAGATCACACCTGGGCTCGAACCAACCCAAAAAAAGGTGTCTCGCGATGTATGACACCAACACCACACGACTATCCCAGCAGATTGACGAACGGACAGTCTCGAATGCAGATAGGTTCCGAAGAACTGAAATGACCTTCAGAACAGGGAGATCTTCCGATCACGATATCTGAACACGTACACCACAACTCGGACACAGCAAAAAGGGAAATTTTCCAAATTGCGAAGCACTGCGAAGTCCCACGTAGTTGGTGACCACTTCAAAGTGTGCGGAAGGTGACGGGCTTGAAATCAATGTAAAATTTGATGCGGAGATTCTGGGAGAAATCACTAATAATCCACAGAAACTGAATCTTGATGTAAGCAGCTACATGACGATGCGACCGCACTGCACAGTTGTTAACACATAAAAGGTTATTAAGGTTAAAAGGTATGAGGTTAAAAGGTATATAAGGTTATTATTATTATTTATATGCTCCTCTATTCTACAAGTGAAGTATTTTCTAGCTCAAACAGTGAAACACTATCACATTCCGGCCATCGCGATGTAATGTGCTTCATTAGGATTAGCAAAATTTGTATTGATCCAAGATTATTAAAGCATCTGAAACATACGCACAGTTCGAGACTTTGAGCTAAAATTTGAATGAATGCTACAGTCGTCTTCTCTTAAAAACGAGTAAAAAGATCATATAACTTCACAAAAAAGTTTAGACTAAAAGGTAATCTGCCAAAACACAGGAAATAATCACGATTATAACTCACTTTCATGCACTGATTTCGTCTCCACCTTCAAATTCATCGAACGAACTGGGCAGCACTCGATATTTAACTGCTGGCTTGACTGCTCCTGCTTTTGAATGCGGCGTCCGCATCCACGACAAGTGTAGACATATCTCAATAGCTCCCGTCTAGAAATGCCCGACTCCTCTGCGAGGTAAGCGGCAAACTCCTCGAAAACCATTCTCCCACCTTTAGCATTCCATCTGTATGTCTGTTCATCAATGGACACCTCATATTCTGGTCTGCACACATCCAACTGCTGTTTGAAGTCCAAAACTTCACCAGGATGTAGGATCGTGTCCTTCGACTTCAGAAAGAAGTCTTCTTTCTCGAACTTCCTTAGTTCCTGCTTCAAATGGCAAGCATACGAGCCTTCTTGCACAGAAAGCTTCACAGATCGTACTTGTCCATCCTTCCGCGAGCCGTCTGACACTTCAACACACACTGACTTCGTGACTGTAATGACAGCGTTCTCTGGAAGTTTCAGTTGACGAATTGTCTTGTTGACTTGCAGGTCTTCCCCGTTAAACTGAAAAGTCAGTCCTCTTGAATTCGGAACAATGTTCTTCAAGCGTTGAAAGGGTTTCACGCGGCAGTGTCTATAACGCCCGTTACAGAGGACGTAAATGTTTCGGGTGGTCGCAGGTGTGGGAAGATCAGACAAAACTACATTCAATAAGACCGTTTTAGAATCATCCTTCAATTCACCAATGTCATTCAGTGAAAAGTCGATGTCGTACTCTTCCTTTTTGTCTTCAGATTTGAAGACATAATTGCCAAAAACCCCAAAATGCCCTTTCCAACTATGCATTACTTGGCTCAAAGCTGTGTTCGGTGGAAATAGGAAACTTTTATCGAGAGATACATTTTCCGCTGAGATAATCACTTTCCAAACTCCTGTAAAGAAAAGAATGCTTAAAAGTCAATGAACAAATGTGAATAACGGAAGTAGTTAGCAGGAATAAGAATCTCATTGTTTTCGAAATAAAAATCCTATAAGTTTCCAGGCGAAATCATGTAAGTCCCTTAAATTTGAACTTCTAAAATCACTGATTCTGAAAAAGGTACTTTTGAATGTAATATCAGATTGCGATTTAAGAAAGAGCGCTTCGTGATCACTGTGACCGATTGGTGGAAAATGACGGACATTATCATAGCTGGATATTAGCTCATCAGGCAATAACAATACATCTAGCACGGCACTACCTCTTGTTGGGTCAGTAACACAGCTACATAAGCAAAAGTTATTTTCAAAAATTGAGGTCGTAACATGATTAAAGTCACCGACGATTATCATATGGTCATTAGGAAATAACAATAAATGCGCATCTAATATTTCAATTCTTCCATTTTTAATCATGATGTTGTCCTCCCCATTTTCTTTTCTACGTTTCAACTCAGCAACCAGATCCCTTTCTTCCGCAATTTGGTAAGGAGTCAGATCATGCTTTATGTATGAGCGACTACCACAACATGTCTTCAAATTCTTTGAGCTTCTCAAACATCTCATCTTCTCCTCAAAACTGGAGAAACATGGACGAATGGGCCTGGGCTTCCTTCCCCTTCTGCCAACCCTAGCCAAGGATACCACAGATCGACGATTAATTCTCCTGACATCACAAATATTGGTAACTGTCGATTCATCTGCCGCATCTTCTTCGGACTCCGACTCGTCTACACCAAACAACATCGCATTATTTTTCTTTTCTTGGCGATCAAAATTCTCTCTCATTGAGTCATACATGATCCTCGTATGAGTATATGAGTCATACATATACTCAAGGACATAGTGAACTGATTTTTTAAGTTTAGCAACTCATTTTCCATTGTAGCAAACCTCAAGAACAAATCTTTGATGTTAAAATCTTTGCAACCATTGCAAAAATATGTAAGGTTTTGAGACGTAGAAAGGGTCTTACATGTACTTGCTGCCACACCACTAGTCTTTTCTTGCATGGAAAGCTCTATTGCAATAGCGATAGATCCAAAGCAGAGGATCCAGTAGACGATTGTGATCGCAAATTCATGGTGTTGGGAGAGTTTTGTAGTGAACTCATAGACATCCACACAGATTCTGATCAAAAGACAAGAATATTCCAACAGCCAAGACTTTGCACACAAAGAATTTGCAGTTGCTATGACCACCAGAAAATCGATATCTGTGAAATTCCGCGCGAGGGTCTGATTACCAAAGACTGAATAACAGATGATTTATACGACTGACAGTTCCAGTCGACCCAACACACTGAGCAACAAAGCGAAACAACGCTGAAAGAGATATCTATGCACGATTTCCGATGACAGCGCCACAGATTAAATCACACACGTGACTCCAATGCAATACGGAATGGCAGCAGACAAAACCAAGTGATAAACGCTCACTCCAAACCGCAGGCGGACAAAAATCGCAAAAAACATCCAAACCACCACACGAACTGGCAAAGACCGCCAACGACAAGTACGGGCAGACAGGGACGATCCGGTCAATCCAAAAATCAGCGAGAACGACCCACAAAATCCACCACAGAATGAGAATGTCCGCAAGAAATCAAGAGCCGCAAAATCGCACAACCGTCCACGTCAAATTAAGGACCTGTGAAGAGGTGCAGACGGTGTGGAGAACTGTCCGATCAAATCCTTTCATGGCGGACTGAAAGATATACACCTGGCCTCAAATGACGCCATCCTGCGGCTGAAGAACTTGAAATTTGGAATTGTTGGACTTCTGCTTTTCCGTTGTACTGTCTCAAAAGTTTAAATAACACACTTTTTCCCTCAAATGTTGTTGACTTCTGCCTTAACAAGGCGCATATATATGCATTTATACTTCTGCCCGGCTTCGACCTCGTGAAAGTCGGAGGCATTGAATCATTAGATCGATTGTCCGAGGTCGTCTGGAAGCGGCTGCAATTGTTATTCGCATTATAAGGTCTTACGAATTTTGTTTGAAGATAATCTTAAAATGAAGAAATATTGATAGTTTGAAGTAAACTCCAACATTTTTCTGTTTTTCAATCGCAGAATGACCTCGTCATAAGGCCTACATTGTATATAAAGGTCACGCATGTAGGCTCTAACTCGTTACAGAGCATTTGAATTGAAGCGATCCGGGTAATTGGCTTGCATAGCTAAATATTGAGGATTCGAGGTTCTACTGCAATTTTAAAACGATCCTGTGCTTGTTTCAGAAACATCTTTTAATCATTTTCACTTTCTCTATAGGACTTATGATGAGAAAATTCAATTTGTAGCTTACAGGTGGTCAATAGACTTTGAATTTCAATTACTCTAATGGTGAGATATCTTTCGCAACGAACCGGAGAAGAGCCCTAATGCATTTGTAACAAACACTATTTCAAAGTTGTTGTTGAAACATATTTTGTAGAAAAGGCATGCAAGACAATTCCATTGTGATAAAAATGATTTGGTTGTATGAAATATGTAGAGTCTCTTTCAATAACAGATGACTGACTTATACTCATGAATTACCATGATCATCAGTTTGGCACGAAATATTGCGCGAAGTTTATTTTTCATTTCCTCCAAAGTTTATCGAAGTTTTGTTTTCGAGCGTGATGTCGTTTTTCTTATGCACTGACATCATATCGAAGTTCTCCTTATGAAAGGAATACTTTAATTGATCATTTAAGAATTAATTACTGCTTTAAAGGCTGTGGTAAGTATGTGTTCATCAGTAGACTGATTTTTCTTCACGAGACAATCAAATCAAGGCACAAGCATATCCCGGTTAGCATGAATGCAGTTGCGGAAATAATACTGCTGCAACGCTCGCCATTGTTTTAATCATCGTTTAATGGACTTATGATTCGATGAGTACACAATTCATCAAATGATTATTCCGCTCTTTAATGTACAGTACATATGCTTATATGGCAGAGGACCGTTATTATTTCGTACTCTAAAATTTTCGCTAAAGAACTTATTCCTATAGCAATCTAATCTGAGTCACAATCACAACTCACAATGTGCTTCAAACGTTTGTAATCATATCATGCGTGTACAAAGATGTAGAACATTGGCATTCGATGTTGTGGTGTGGCGTGCGTGTAGTACTGCCGCAGCTGGTATCCTCAAAGGGGGATGGGGTACGGCAGCAGACCAGGAGGGGCAACATTTTCAGGTTGCAACTGATGATATTCAATAGAAAGGTGGAATTGAGTTTGAATTGCATATAATTTCAATGCGCTAAATGAAAGGTAATAGTCAGCTTGTGAATTACCGATAGGTTATTTAGTTATTTATTAATTGAGAACCCACAATACTCATAATTCTCAGCCTTGGAGTTGTTGTCAACACGTGACTTACAGCAACAGATAACTATTTTGAATAATTTTAACTTAAATATATAGCGTATACTTTCTAGAATGTGTTTTAGCCATATATAGTCATAGACCTACATAGTTCAATAATTACAACGTATGCGTAGATATACATGTAAAAATGGTGCATCAGGTAGTCTATTGTTTTCGTGATATAAAAATCTGATCAGCAGCAAGTATCTGGTCAGCTAAGATATTATGATGTACGAGCTTAAAAGCCACAGTCTACAAAGTACGCTGTGTAAAGACAACTTTCTACCTGAATTCAATCCTTGTCTCTGCATTAGATTGGATGCGATATCATCTTATCAATGTACATGATAATAATAATTATAATTACTATATTTGTCAATCACAAAGATATTACATGCACAGAACTGCAGGAACTAGGATGACAAATATGTTGACCAAAGCTATTATTCGTTACAAAAATCAGGTGAGTCGTGGGAGGAATTTTAAAGTCATCGCTACACTCTACCAAACTTCTATACGTGAAAAATAACAGTCAACACTATTTTTAGATTGAGGCAACGAAGTGGCTGAGGCTTCTTCGAGGGTCAAACTGTTCCAGTGTGATGACGTCGATGGCAAAAAAGTTGGATTGCCACTTGTGGATACAGAATAGCATTAGAATCATTTTTAGATGCTGATATGTATGCTAAAAATTGCAAAAAGCCTTTTGACTGGAGAAGTAGGTCGTACATGAAATGGAGATGGGCTATTCAAACGAAATGTGATATTTGAAAGTTTAAGAAATTATGAATTCATCAAAATGTTAACAATGCCTGTACTCCATTAATTTTGCCAGTGATCTCAATCGTCAATTTAAAGATCGAATATGCTAGTAGAAACAACAGTAAGAGAGTATCAAATCTGAAATCTCATCTACATGTACCTGTACATGGAAGTCGAAGTAGACTGCGGTTAATGATGCGTAAATTCATCTAGTATAATGAAAAAAAGAAGCGAGCCGACACAACGGAAAGTGTTGATATGGTGGACTTCTGCTTCGGTGGCGAGAAGGGAGTCGGACCAGAATTGGTGCATATGGGAAAGTGGTGTAAATACGGGGCAACGGTGGAGGGGAATCAGGAGGATGACGATGACTCTGAAAGCGCTGATGCTGTTTTCGAATGCCAATTCTATTGCTGATTAACATCAATGTCGTAGCATTAGTTTTATGTTACCCAAACACATGGTCTTAGTGGACAAGCATGCATTTAAATTGTTACTTGGACAAGAATGAAATGTACTCGCATGCCTTTTTACTACCAAATATGAAAAAGCATTACATTTTCATTAATTTTCAGAAGTTGGTTGGAATCCCGCTTTAGCTTGTTTTCTTTTTATGAATCCTATAATCCTGTGTTACTTTTGTATAGCGTGCAGTTTTAAGGAAGGCTTAAAAATTGATCTGGTTTAATTTTTCTATGAGCAGGAATAATTTGCTTACATTCGTATGAGTGATTTATGAATCAGAGGGATCAACAACAGCAATTGTTAATATCAAACGTAATCAATGATTCACATGGGATATTGATTATGATACCTAAAATATTTGTCGACGCCTGCTTCTACTCATTGGGAAGTCTTCACTTTTTAATTTCAATTTACGTAAGTGAATACTTGAAATAATTATTAGCTAAATTACTAATGTAAAATTACATGAAATGTCACTCAGTCGTCGTCGTACAATATCTATGTATCTTATCTAAACAAGCCTGCATTTCCACATGAAAAGTCTGAACTATTTTATTCAGGTGTGATTTAGTAATAGCGGTTCGCTAAATGCATAACGATCTCGAATATGATGAGTGAAACGCAGATGAGAGATTCTCAGTACCATTTGAAAATACGGAAGGGTAGCCTATATATGAGATCCGTGACTGATTATGCTTGCCAATCAGTAGCACCAATCAGTGATACCTGGGAAAATGTTGCTCCTACCAGAAAAAGATCAAGAAAATGAAGTTCGAAATTCTGTCGCCAATACATCAGGTGATCTATTAGGGTCTACTGGATTAATATTAATGGTTCGTGGGCTTCGCTCAGAAAACATTCTGCGATACTGAGTCAGTCAAAAACTATTTACACTATCACAACAGGAAATTAATGCAGTTTCCGTTTCTACGGTTTATTGCGAATGATGTCTCCATTAGAATAGCAGAAATTACTAACAGCAATTGGTTACTTTAGAAAACAGAAAGAAAAATCGATTCTGAGCATTTCGCGGAAACTTTACTATTCAAAAGTACAATGTAGATTGATAAAGCACATCTAGTCCAACAAAACTCGAACTTCGAAAGTCATATTTGGCTCTACTGCAATATATCAAAGTTTCATGTATAATATCTATCAAAGGGAATAATTTATTACCGCACACCAACTCAGCGTTTTCAAGTACTGTTGTACTATAAATGCTACTTCTCGATACTACTTATATAATATTGACATCAAATATTGAAAAAATGTGCAAAAATCAAAATTGGCCAATTTATGCCACTTTAACTATCGGTCACCTGATCAAATTTCCTCTACAAGTAATTGAGCATGCCTCTGAGTTTCACTATCAATTTGGAGTCGAAATTGGCATACCGAAAAAAGCTAGCCGAGCTTGAAAACAGCCAATTTCGGCATTTTTTGAAAAAACACGTTTTTTGAACGCCTGATGTAGTTTTCTAATTCATAGCAAACATATATCCGAAAATCGGCAAAATCGGAGACGACGTGCCACATGTCATTGGGTGAATCGTCGTGGAATGACCCATATATAATACATATCAACTACCAATGAAACATCAGCACAATCATAGGTATGCGATTCATAGATATCTCAAGGCATCAATTATTTACGGTAGCTTACGTTATCATTTTCGGATTCAAAAATATCAGACACGCTTTGCTTTTATTCTATGCATTGCTCAAAACCTGGTGTATGTTCAAGACTAGCAAAACACAAGAACCAATCCGCGAGACTCGCCAAGGACTGGACTTGGTCCACGGGATTCACCACGGACTAAACCTAGTGCGGGAGACTCGCCAATGACCAAACCAGGTCTACGAGACTCGCCAAGTCATGCTCTTTGCAATGACGGCTTTTCTGAAAACACACACATCGTTAATAGCAAACCTGACGGTGGTATAAGGAAAAACATTAACAGCTCTCTGCTTCTCAACCGAGGTGCATGTGGTCCCCTAGTGGGTAATGAGCTCCCAGCTGTTAGTTGGGTCCATCTGCATTAGGAGGATTAAAAAAGGGTGAAGGGTAGACTGGTTTATTGATTTATTCATACAGCAGTATGACGCCATGATTGAGAGCACTTGAGAAATTATCCCCTTTGAGTAGACCAAATTGAAGGAACTTACCAAGTGCAGCTGCCATTTTCCAGTAATTCAATCTTTCTTCCAAATGTACCTGAAAAAAAGTGAATGCAAAATCATCTCAACTCTTAATGAAGCAGAACTCATTAATGTAGAAATAGTAAAATGTATGCGTGCATGTACATGTCAACAGTATGTTGTATTTCAATGCATACTTGATTATGTTGTGTCACACCCTATGCTTGGCCATGCTGTATATCATCGTATGATTGATTATCTCATCTCTTGTAGGCATACAACATTCTTTGAATAGAAAATCACATTCCAAAGAAGGATTTTTGTTTAATTAATGGCACATCATTGAGATTCATAAGATCGTGAATAAACATGGTGCATATACCTGTCGTCATTTGATGTGTAAGATTTCCTGCCAGTGGTGTATGTTACGCAAAATCACTACATAACAACTCAATCTGACTTTGGGGAAATGCTCTTTTCGTAGACTTATATCCTTACAACACAAAGACATAAAACAAAAGTAGTGGCGAATATTGTAGCTTGAAATGTAGGCTTAAGTCATGACACAATTTAAGCAAGAATCACACCGAGAGCTCAAATTTCATTTAAAATTTTGGGCATACTGTGAAAATCTTTTAACCAGATGATAATATATCTTGCGAAGTTGCACGTTGAATTACAACCAGAAGTTTCCCCGAACGCCACTTGTCCGATGACTGTGAATTTGTTAGCTAGATGTTGCTTTACTTAAGAGTCCGCTGTAGTGAGATGAACTCGTTCATAATGCTCGTCATTAAGCAGACAATTATCTATCAATCAGATATGCAAACAACATGCTAATGGATTAAGTCAACTTAGAAATATAATTAAATATGTGCAACAAACATGACATATCGAACATTCAGCACTGCAACACAATTGTCTATATTTAATTTTCAAAAGATCTCCAATACTGATTTCATTACCTGTATGCAATAACATTATATCAATCATGCCCACATTTTGAAAGCATCAATGAGTCGTCCAGCGCGGCCGAGGCTGTAAGGATCATTGTTGCTGAGTAAGCAGGATTGTCAGCCGATATTTCACTTGTCATCTTTCAATGAAGGTCGTTTATATATCTCCAATTCCAAATTAGACGGCCTTATTTGCTATTTAATACTTTTCAGGTAGGAGCATTTCACCGTCCATCTTCGCATTCCCATTGAAAATGACATTGAGGTGTGAGGTGATTACTATGGCCTGTAATTTGGACTCGTAGATATCTCAAGCTTGACATGCTTAAGTGTTCTGAGATGCATGGGCTATGTAGAAAATTATCATAGATTTGAGTCTTCTACAGATCAAAATCTTGGATTAATCATGTCAATAAATCATATACCAGCCTTGAAATATACAACCATGGGAAAATTGTATGTCAAGCAACTACCTACGAAGAGTGTTGACTGTTGCATCGACGAGTTAACTATCGAGGTCTCGATGACTATAAGGTCTCTGATGAGTTAACACGTCATTGACAGCGAACTCGTTAAGTGGCGCCATTTTTCGGGAGAGAATTTCGCTTTTTCATTTGCACCTGATTTTAGACGTATGAATTGCAAGCCTCACAGCAAAGTATGCATGCAAAAATAGAAAGGTTGACTTGCATTTGCCAAAAAGTGTAAAAAATTGATAGTGAAAATGTCTTTTTAATTATTCTTTGTTTGATCATTAATATTTTCTTGAAGCTTTGTTCCTCTCTCAGTGAATTGCAATGAAAATCAAAATCAAAACTAATAAGACCAAAATATTAATAAATAGAAGCGGCTTCAACAATTTCCTTACGATTTCTGGCATTCGATTTACATGGCAATAGAATTTCGAATTCTTTAATTGAAGATCGAAATTATACTCAAGCAGCATCAATGGTTGGATAGATAAGTATCTGCCAATAGTCGATTAAGCTAAGTTTGCACAAGATCCACTTGGTGAATTTTGATCTGTGCCATAAACGTCATTGAACAAAACCTTTGGAACTATTATTGCTGTTTAACTGACTGAACCTGGTTTGATTTCTTGAGGCATTTCCGTCACGGAGTGTAAAACACATTTTCATAAAGGACTGTGAGGAAACCTTAATTCACATACGCAATTGTAATGTGTAGGCAGAGTAGACTCGTTGAACTATTCTTGTGTTCTTACATGAAACTAACCTACATCAGGGCTGCCAACCCGTCGGCAAAAAATCGGAACGCCCATACAGAAAATCGGGACACTAAAATCATACCTCTTTTTCCGTTTTATATGTAAATATATAGGCCTATAGCATTTTGATGTATTTTGTTTTTCATCTGCTTTGTTGGACCTAACCTGGCGATAATTCTTATATTCTGCAGTTAAACGTGCATGGACAACCGAAATTCTATCACAAGAAAAGTTTCTACATCTTATCAACGACTATTTCCGTTTCGTCACCTCCCAACCTATCTATTTCATAGAAAAATATCGTCTCGTACAAAGATAAAAATGATCGTATTGTGACTAGCAGAAAACGTAAGAAACAAATTACATGATTCATCTGGAATTTCAAATTTTATACAGTATGAATATAGAACTCGCACAACTCGATCGCCAGTTATCATATATCAGGCCTAATTGTCAAATCATCTAGTTAGCCGAGATACCTCATCCGAAAAAAAATATCCATTTTTAGTTGGCATTCAACGGAAAACGAGTATTGAGATAAACTTATCACCGAGTAATGCGAGTTCTAACTTGATTATGTATGAAGCTTTTTGTAAATGCAATTTTTAAAGCTTTTAGTGGTTCATGGCAATGTAATGTTGCACTCCTGCGTATGATTAGGATTTCACGTACTCAGTGGTCGCTCTTTTGCATCGGCGTAGAGTTTGTTGTCGATCTAGGGGGGGGGGAAACCGCCCAACTTCAGGATGATCTAAGAAATCAGTCTTCATTGGTGAGCGGGATTCCGCATGGGTCCTTCGGAGCAGAGAAAAAAATCCTGACTGCCCCCACATTGCTTTGTGGAATCGTGAGGATCCCCAACATCACGGTTGCTAACTGCGAAAAAGTGTTTCTTCAGGAAACAGAGTTTTTATGCACTTTCATCAAATGCCATGCGACATCTTCCCGCATTTCTTCGTTTATCTATTTTGAAAGCGGTTGTGACTTGCACAGTCGCAAGGCTTCCTTCAGCTCTATAGCAGGATGGGTTGCCTTCAAAATTCAAATTTTGAAAATCAATATCATTTCTCTCTAAGATGTCTATGGTGTTGAGTTGGACGATTTCTTGAGTTTGAATAAATCGAGTTTATTTATGCTGTCACTCATTTTCCCTAAAAGAAATCGAATTTATATTTTGTATCAGTGCAAGCAGTATTTCAAAAGAAGACAGGAGGCCCATGCACGTATAGATTGAGGTTACATGGCAACATTTCTGAAGATCATCCATCATGTCCGAATAATGAAAAAAATTAAAACTTAATACTTTGCCCATAACATACGGCATATTTCCCAACTATTTTGTATCAGACAAAATTCTGTAGGAGGCGCTCTAGACATTCTGATTTGAACCTTAAAAAGAGTTCAAAAACTGACATGTCATCCCATTGATGGAGTGACGTGGCAGTATTTAGTCTAACTTCGTATTTCTGTCAGTTATTATTCAAATATCAACCAGACTTAACTAGCTCAATTTGACCACAATCAGCTCATATTTGCCAGGAGACCTATCTATGCAACTTCCTAGTTTCTCAAAATTAGAAACCAGGCCAAAAATAATTGTTCTACTCACCATCGCACTTTGAAGGCCAAAGGCCGAAGTACAGTGCAATTATTGACTTCGCTGTAAATTTTCTTTTTTTAAATAAATCAAAAAATATACTTGCACGGAGGCACCAAGTATCTTGGTTTTTTCCTTTCATCAATAAAAATAATTTAAGAGAATATCACAAAAATGTTGCGCAGTCGATAGCAATGCATCCAAGCGAATAAAGCGATTTGAGCCTGCGCGTTTATCTGGAAATCTACGATTTAGAAACGACGCTGATATGAAATCATGCTTCATCATTTGCATTTTTAAGGGGGCCCGTGCTCGCCACCACCTCTCCCCAGAATGGGAAAATTATCAATTTCGTGGAATTTTTACAAAACTTTTGTTGCACTGATGTATTTTTAAGTGAATTTCTTGCAGATGCTTAGGAAAAATATAATAACTTTCAAAAATGAGAAACTTTTTTTTTGAAATGTAAACAAATTCATCTATCTCTGCTGAGCAGGAAAGTGAGGTAGGAGAAATTTTCATATCTTCCATGTTTGTAGTCCAAGACCTTCATATCGTGTAGTATTTCGGCTTTTCTTTCTATCCACAGATTCTGCTGTAGATGGTTACTACCATGTCACCGCACTCTAAGTAAATCTGACTACAGCACCTAACTTCGAGGAGTTAGCGGTAGACAATTCTAATGCTGCCCAGAATCTAGATAGAATAGGAGAAAGCACTTTTCCAAAAATTGCTCCAAAAATTAGGAGCGGAAAAAGGAAATGTCAGTCCTTGTCATGATCAATCGAAGCACATGTGAGTATCATTAATAGAACCGAGTTAAAGAAATTTCCGCAATAGGACCAGGAAAATGTCGAGAATTTAACGATCACGACAAGTTTGTACAGAATCTAGATATGATAAGTTGGTGCAATTCTCAACAAATATGTGGGTAAAAGAAAACGGAAACTTTTTTTCTTCATCAAAGCAGGTACTTCATATTGCCCATATAGAGTAACTGAAGAAATTAATGGACTATCTACCCAAGGAGGAGCGGGAAAAAGAACGTCAATCCCCCTTATAATAGTGGGCCTACATGTCAGTTATGGACCAGGAAATGCACTGAATCTAGATATGATGAGCTGGTGCAATGCTCATAAAATATGTGAGCAATTGAAAGGACAATCTTCTGTGCTTCATCAAAGCAAATCTTTCATTCTGCCCATATAGACTCGAGGAACTGAAGCAAGTCATACCCATAACCATCGAATGATCAAGACAAATATTTCAATCTGTCACCAATGAAGCACGGTAAATTAGAAAAGTTCCGGAAAATTTGGAAAAATAGGAGAAATCATGAAAATAGTAAATCTTATCCGAAAAAAAATTGCTGAAAAGTTGGAGTAGGTAAAATAGTCGACAATTAGATGAAAGACGTGTCTCTCGGTCTGCCCAATTTCGAATTTAATCAAATCTTTTCTCAATATCTGAAGGCACCAATACATTCGCCCACTTCTAGAATTTCGGCAGTGGTATATAGGAGTTCAGTCCAAAACAGGAGGTCTGCCAGTCATGACTTGACCCTTCAAATAGGAAATTGTGTAGATTTCATCATATTTCGGTTCATCTGTTCAACAGACAATACTATTTGTTGCTGTCTTCATTCTAAGAAAAGTTAACATCGGGCAGCCGGCTGTATGGTTTCTTGAACATGTGCACTATGAATCATGTTGTATTTCGAGATTTACCCTTATGAGAAAACATTCAGTGACTGCTACCTACTTGCAAAGTTACCTCCTGATTCGTGTTTACTTCCTATGGGAGTAATTTAAATCTACATAATGAGTTTAGTTATGATTAAATATTAAGCTGATGCATTTAAAGATTGAATTCCCAAGTAGTATCAAACTATGAGGCTGTTCATCAACTAAAATTCTGCCGGCTGAATATTAAACCGATTCAATTTTCTGCCGCTAAATAGTTTTTGAACGACAGTAAAATATCGAAACCGACTGAAAATTCTGCTGATTAAATAAATCGGCAGAATGTTAGCAGAGTTTTGGTATTATACTGTTGTTCAAAAACGATTTACCAGCAGAAAATCAAATCGGTTTGATATTCAGCCGGTAGAATTTTAGTCAAAGAACAGTTTCTAGCATTCATGTGCTCGAAAGGTCCACCATTCTATACTGTGATCATACTCACAAAAACTCAACAGAAATGCGAAGATGTGCACCATTGACATCGGATTACATTACTAGGACCATAGACATCGAACAACAACAAATAGGTCTAGACCGGACAGCTCCTATCTGCTTCATTAAAATTCGTGGCAAGGTAATTTGGTCGACCAGGAGAGGCTTTACTTCAGAATTTTGTTTTAAACCATTTATTTAAGTGTCCGCCAACTCAAGTTTACGTCAGTTCTTGGAACTAATACTTGGATTTAACTAATACATCAAAATAATTCACAAGATATTGATTATGTATGATTAAATCGGACACCAGTGGTTTTGTGTTCTGTCTTGCTCGCATAATTGGAAAGTTACTTTTAGGCGCAACTTTCCTCCGAATATTATGTGACTGACTTGACTACTGCAATCAGGCATATAACAAGATAAACATATCGGAGTATACATATTGCTGAGGCAGTATTGACTTCTTTCTTTTTTCTTGCTTAAACTTTGCTTGTCCTCACTTCATCCCTTTTTGGTTTTTCTTAGAAATTTAATGATTTCGCATGCGAATCAGACTCATTTTCTAGATAAAAGCCGCTAGAACGCCTCACACTAGACAGGAGGTTCGCTGTTCCTGGCTGATAGAGTAACTTTATAGCATAGTAAGGTAAACAAATTTCGAAATGGACCAGAGTTAACGAGAATACTATTGGAAAAATATATGCTGAATAAAATGAAATGAATTCAGGATTGCCACCCAAATCAAAAATCTAGAACCGGGAAATATTCCGCAATCACCTTGGATTTCCCGAAGCCACACTAAATTATGGCCAGTACTACAAGCAATAATCGCAGACTTTTATGTAAATGTACATGTACAATTCAGAGCATTGCCACTTAATTCGTGCATTAAATGAAAAAATTGAGAACGAAATACTTATATAAAATAAAATAAATATTAATGATGCCAATTCATGATAGAGAGATGGCTTTCATCTCAATGGTCAACCAAAATTCCAAGCTGCTTGTGCAATTTTATTTCTATTATAGGCCCATTATATGCGTGTATTTTTTTGGAGTGATTTATATTAAGGTTATGCGCTAGCCTCACCTTCTCGCACCGATAAACCGTTCGGTGCACTAAAAATTGTAAAACGTTACACCAAAGCATGTGTTAAAGTGTAACCGAAATGTAATTGTAATGTATGTGTGGACCCTACCTGGCACCCAAAACATCATTGAAGCAAAACTAAGCACTCTCTCTTTCTCTCTCAGATGCTACGATGACAGTCGGGTGGAACTCCGGACCCACGGATGCTACGATAGGCCTACATCTTAGCAAGATGGGCAAGTGCATCGTACGGAGCACCGGTGTTTATTAACGGAGTACTCACTATGAAATTCCGAATTTCTGAAGTCGGGGGTATTGAGATTTTGTGGTCTAAAATGGTCTATGAACATGAACTTGAATTATATAAAATATGTCTACTTCTAAGTTCAGCTATACGTATCATAAATATACGATAAATACAAGAAATATGTCATTACTGTAGTTGAACACTGAAGGTATTTAAATACTTGGAAAATCAAGCGTTAGATGAACTAGAGCAGCTTGGTTCTCTTCACTTTCTAAATACATCACATAAAAGCTATCGAACTCCCTATCCAATTACTAGGTAAAACTATCAGGTTCGACTATCTCTAATTTTGTGCGACTGTCCTTCAGCTTGCTTTAAGTTGAATTTAAACTGCAGTAAATTAGTCTGTGATTCTAGTCAATTTCTGACTCAATTTTACATGAAAATTTTCAGTTTTTACTGAACCTAGAATAAGCTAAGGTCTGCTAAGTCAAAAATGCCTAAAACACAAGTTTTGACTTAACAGACAGTCGCTTGTAAAGATGATTTTGACTGGGTTTGCTGCTTTTGAAGATGATTGGTGCAAGAAATGATTCAAGGATCAGAAGTTTTAATACCTTTCATGTCCATATAGATATGTCTCACAATGAAAGCATTAAAATCTGAAATAAGATTTCACAGAATTAAGCCTACATCGTGAAAGCACATTTTCAATGTGCATATGTAAATATCTCACCCAAATCAACTTGTATTAACTGAATGTGACTAATCAATAAATTGATGCAATATTTCTATACATCTAGATTATTGAACATGGCGTATAGCCATTTTATAACTTTGTCAGTAAATGTGACTTGCATGTGTTGCTTTAGATTTAAATTTGATTAAATATCATACCTATTCTGTTTTTGCTGTGTGTTGCATATGGAGGTCAGTGTATTTGCATCGGAGTTGAAAAACTCCACTCCGGTGATACAGGAGTTCTCATGCAAATGCTGACTCTGGATCTACACAGCGACAAGCGGGGAATTAATCCAGACATACATGTATATGATAGTGATAAGTCGCAAGAATAGAATTTTCTGTGGTACTTTGTTTTCGCTTACTTGGACATCAGTACAGTAAATAGCCGTTGTTAAGATACGATTTAAGCGTGCGTTTGTCTTTCAAAAGCAAGGTGCTGTATAAATTCTTAAAGACCAACTTATACTTTCAAATTTCTGTAAAACACTGAACACATCTACCACAAAATCACGGAATGTCATATATTGACAACATACGAGTACATGACCACTACAAATGAAACCTCAAGATTTGAAATTGGTCATGAAAGCATTGATGACACATGTATACATGTTTTGATGATAGCCAAGTCTTTCAGCTTTTGCATCTTCCAAAATCTCTGTTGCACTGAGACTGGAGATTCGAACTCCAGATGCAGGAAGACCGACATGCTGATAGATGGCAATTGATTATCTCATATAACCCTAATTGTTGGAATAGTGCGCCAAGGAGTGCTAAGATTTTAAAGAATTCTTTGTTTTCTCAGGAGAATTTAGGTCTAAATCAAATATTTTAGATAAAATAAAATTGAAAAAAATTTTTAAATAAAATCGTAGGGAATGATAATGTGGTAACTGAGGCCCCAGCGCCTTTTTTTAGGCTTTATTGTAGTTACTTCCTGGCTTGCTGCCCACTCTTGTTATTATCTGTCCAACAAAATGTGGAGTGGGCCTCCGATGATAAATTTGCAACGGAATAAGGATGCGAGAAAGTTGTTGAAAACAAATCCTATCTGTAACTCGCGCTTTAGGTTGAGCATGCACCTATTTGGGCTTTTCGAAATGGCAGTCGCCACCGAACTGTGATCTGTACAGGGGTGCACCGAACTTACTTTGGCGCACTGGCGGGTGCTTGGTTTCTGAAAGTCTAGAAATAGATCACACGTCTGCCGCGCAAGTCACGTTGTATCTGGCGCGCTCGGCTCTGACCTCGTCGCGCCTGGTCCTGCCTTCGGTGCGCCTTGCCCCGTCGTCGGCGCAATTTTTTCAGGTATGCTATAAAACATCATACATCTGGCGCACTCGAAATTCGGAAGAATCTAAAACTGAAAACTCTAGTTCCCTCTAAGTTCAGATTGCAGATGGGAGTGGCCATTACTACGCCTGGTCTGATGCAATTTTGGTCTTGCGGCTAATGCACCGGCAGATCAGCTGAACCGTTGACAGTGACTGCTGTATCGGCAAATAAGCAGGCAGGAAAAACAAATTATCTGCAAAAAATCGCTTAAAGATGGGAAATGCGTTTCCCTTGCTACAAGGGTCACTAAGTTTTTCAAAACAACTTAGCAGACGAAGAAAAACAAATCAGCTTTCAAGACACACTGATGCTTATTTCTTGCTATAGGCCTATTGAGTACAGACATGTACTCTGTAATATCTTTACAGACATGTCATTACCTATTGAGTATTTTGTCAGCCACTATGTGTGGTACCCCTCTCGTCTGGGTTTGAGTGTTCAAGTCAGGGGTCGAAACACAACTAAACGAGTACCTGCTCATGACTGACGGAGGAAGTATTATGTTTTATATACCTCAATCGGTAGCTGAAGCAGTGGTCGAAGTATTGCAATTCTAATCATGTCATTGTGGATGTCGACAAATGAAGAAATGCTTGATTCCATGAAGTATTGCCGGCGGATTAAGAAACTGGTGATAACAAATTCAAGTGGAGAAATTGTATTTTCCATGTGTCTTAGGTAGTGTGCATAGTTCAATTGTTCTCGGAGTAGTAGGTTTAGAGTGTTTACTAGAGAGTTCTACTGCTTTCCTCCATTATCCACTTTCCACTTGTCCACTACTACCATTAACCACCGCGTATACTCTCAGTTATTGTGTAGCACCAGTCCACTTGTAATCGATGTAGTAGCATTTCGGGGTAGTATTTCCATTTTCTACCTCCACTTTTCCAATTTTTATCCATTGGTCGTCTGTTGTTTTATAATATCCATTTCTAATTTCCTCAACACATGGTGACCATTGTCCTTTTTCTATTTCCAATACCAGCATCTTTAGTCGGTACAGACATCTGTTTTGAGCGTGTATGCGGAAGTGTTTGGAATCCATGGTAGTACAGTATGCTAACAGTAAGAATGAGTGGTGTCACAAGTCTTAAGATTTCAATTTTTACCAGTAATTGTGCTAAAGCTGGTAAATTTCAATTCGTTGCCATCAGAAAGATCCATTGAGTTCTTTTTTGAACTGATTAATCCAATGGCTACAACAGCATTTACTTTACTTTACTTTAGCACTGTATTTGGGCATTTGCTGATTAGAGAAGTAAATGAGTCCTCATCAGGACTACTTCACTTAATAATTTAGATTAGCAAACACTATATTGTAAATGGCTGCTGTGATGATTTTCATCATCGCATGAGAATTAGTAGATTAACGACATGAATCTCTGAAGCCTGATAGACAAGAAATTTAATCTAGTGCAAGTGATAATAAGTAGACTGCACATACCTATTTTCTTCGCATTCTTTGATGATCAGCAATGTATAGGACAAACCACGTGTTTCATGGAAACATATGGAAATTTCAAAACATTTCATGTAATAAAACAAGAAAAGTGGTCGACATAGTGTGGCTTTAATTGCCGTCACCTTGACCAGCTGTCCAGTCTAGACCTTAATGATTAATGTTCGATGTCTATGACTAGGACAACAGAGTAGGGATATATAGGAAGAGTGTCGACTCAAAAAGTATCTGACATTGTGAAAATTTTTCTATGAAAAGATTCAGTTCTTTGCCGAGATTGCGTTCCTGTGGTCCAAAAATTTTTTTGAGGATTTTTTAAAAAAGTCAAAATTTTGCAAATTTAAATAAGACCATGATGACGCCCTCTTATAAGTAGTGTGCAAAGATTGGTAGTATGAAACAAGTTGGATATCAAAAGGAGTGGATGTTTGCTAACAAAGGCGCCGCGTGCTCCCTGACCATAGGCCTTCACTCGGCATTGGGATAATATTTCTATACAAAGCACTTTTATATTACAACATTAATTTTCATAAAAGCTGAATTTTTAATAACAATTTCCGAACACTTTTAATAGTCCGGGAGCTATCGTGAAGTTGTGCAGGGAACGAGGTAGTACATAAAACTTTCACATAGCATAGTACACCTCTAACCTACTGCAAAACTTCGCGTCTGCCGGATCAGATCATTTGCTTTTCAGAAATAGAGAGGATAACACAATCCTATGTATTTCCAGTGGTAAAATTGTGATATTTAAGGTGTTGACTCCATTTTTTCGAATTTTTGCTCATAAAGTTACACAAATTGGTATTTTGTTGAACTGGTTATTATAGAAATCATCTACAGATCATGATCTTTTAAATGAGTTATCATTCAGTGACAGAGGATGAAGTAAAGTGTACAAACAGGCACTTTTCGTTGGTGTAACTGCAAATTTTAGCATAGAAATTTCAGGAAAATTGTTGATATACTATAACGAAAAGTGTCTGTTTGTACACTTTACTTCATCTTCTGTCAATGAATGATAACTCATTTGAAAGATCATGATCTGTAGATGATTTCTATAATAACCAGTACAACAAAATACCAACTTGTACATTTTTTATGAGCAAAAACTGGAAAAAATGGAGTGAACACCTTAAATATCACAATTTTACCACTGGAAATACATAGGATTGTGTTATCCTCTCTATTTCTGAAAAGCAAATGATCTGATCCGGCAGACGCGAAGTTTTGCAGTAGGTTAGAGGTGTACTATGCTATGTGAAAGTTTTATGTACTACCTCGTTCCATGCACAACTTCACACTAGATCCCGGACTATAAAGGTCAAGTGAAGGTGCACATGAGAAGTGATTGCTGATGTCGCTTAGCCGCCTTACGCAATTGGAGCTGAGATCACTATATCCCCTTTTCTGTCCAGGCCACATTTTCTCGAGAAAGAGGCAAGGCCAACAGTTTCTTGTGTTTCTCACGGCCGGTCAGCCATTCACATGTTTGAAATTTTGATGCATTAAGATGTCTTGTGTATTTCTTTCTCCGTGAGTACTTTCAATTTTATATCAGGTGTTGATCTACCTATCTTTGGGTGCTGACCTACCTTGCTTGACGACTGTCATCTTTTCAGTCCCTTGGGACGAAAGGCATGGTTATGATCTCATCTGCAGTACTAAACATAGCGTCACATCAATCACGTAAAAACAAATTATGGAATTCTACCGAATCTGGGTGTTCAATATTACTCGAGCTGGGAGTCTGTATTACTCGAGCATTCATTGGAGAGCGCTCATCATATGATTGCAGTCGCTGAACGTCAGCCATATCTGCTACAACGTAGTGGCTTCTCTGAGTGCTTAGAAGGTCTAATGGTGGTTATCAAGTTTTTGAGTGTACCAAATGCACATAGACTTTCTCTAGTGTTTATTCAATTTGTTCTGACTATTTCTGTTCGTTTAGAATTATAGATTTTGTTGGTGTCCGAATAACCCTTTTTTCATTTTTCCTCGTAGAAATTATCCTGACAAATTTCAACAAGGTTTGCAGTTACAAACTCACTATAAATTGGAAGTAACGTCCGATTTGCGGTTTATGTCGGCTTTTAGGGTGCTTGCATCAAAATGAGCAACTAAAACTATAAAACTTGGCTAAAAATGGTGTCCGAGTTGCCGTATTTTACGGTATGACCGAGTAATCACTGTTGAAACTACAAGTGTAATTTGAAGAAGAGTGAATGTTCTCTGTGTACAATCTGAGCGTTGGGGTTGCTGTCCACACATCAATCAAGAAGAATCGATTATGACCACTTTGATTTATTAGTTTGATGTTAAAAAATCATTCAAAAAGGACCATCTGCCACAAACCGATTAATCGCTATTTTTTGTGCATCCTGTCACTGGCCGTTCTTCAGACATTGTAAGTTCAAATGGTAAACATTGACACGAGTTGCATGCAGTTGACCCATGCACATTAGCTACATGTGCTTCGTATTGACGTTTGCCTTTTGAACTTCTATTATTTCCTGAAGAACCATCACGGTCTGCGATACATGTGTGATTAGGCGAGGCGGTTTATAGAAGTTTGGTCCTATTTCAATAATTACATACACAGAACACAGAATTAAATATTTTGTTTATCTGCTTCGGTTTGCTAGAAGTGTGATTAATACGAAATTGACGGCAGATCGAGGAACCCATTAGGTGGCAAAAAGGAATTCCTAATAGCTTACAGAGATAGGAAAAAAGTTGTGCGTCGCTTGCGGATTAATGTGAGTTCCAGCGAAGTGCTTCGATTGCCAAAATTCCTTCAGATTCGAAGAATTCAGATCATTGCGCACAAGTTTTATCCATAATGTTGACCCTTCCGATCATTATTAAAGAAAGTAGCAGGCGTACGAAAATTAGTTCACTTGATGATTTCACATCCTCTCCTCGGCATTGCTCACTGTATAGTGCATACACTGAATCGAACGTTAGCCAGAAATCGATGTGTGTTTTGGTGTATGCGAGGTGATATCACAGCACGCACGTATCTCTCACTGGCTCTACTGTCCTCTGATGACAGTTTATTGCTTGCCATTTCCAATATCAAGCGATACACGAACTGTCCATTCCAGAAGGAGCAAGTTGTCTAATTCTGTGATGTGCAATTTCGATATTGAAGCTACATACAATTCTTCCTTTCTAGGAAGCCGAAGCGCGCATAAATGAATCTAATCCTGTGATTACATACATCTGCCTCAACACCCCATCTTTGCATTAATTCTCTCTCTTCTCGCTCTCTCTCTCTCTCTCTCTCTCTCTCTCTCTCTCTCTCTCTCTCTCTCTCTCTCTCTCTCTCTCTCTCTCTCTCTTTTCTCTCGCTCTCTCTCTCCGCCGCGCTTCTTGCACAGGTATTCCGCAAATGTCACCTGTAGAATGATGCCAAACGTTTCTAACCAAATGCAGTCGCTCCAACATCTCCGAAGAAAAAATGTTTCAAGGGAACAACCTTTTGATGTCAACAAAATGACGCTATTGCGAAAAATCCAGTTCTCAAGTCGTCCATTCTGTAAAAAGACGTGGCGCTAACCTCTTGAGCCCCGATGACGTACGGTGCAGTATTCAAGTAGCACCTGACAATACAACCCCAACTCCCCATGACGCGCTCATCGCTAGTGATGAAAATTTTCCGGAAAATTTTGAATAAAAATTTTCCGTGGAAAATTATGGAAAAAATTGGGAAATTATGGAAAATTTTGAAAGTTTTGATTTTTTTGATAGGCCCTATAATTTGAGCGCTTCCACTGCCGATGCAGCTGCGTACCAATGAATTGGGCCTAAAGCTCTTGATTTCATCATTATTTCGATTAAAGCGATCGTAGCAATACGATTTCCGTCCGCGGATTTTTGAACATTCCTTTGCCATCAGTGGCTTGTACTAAAATTGTTAGCATTCTTAATTATCACACGGACACTGTTTGGGATAACGTGAATCTTACTTTACAATCGGGGTATAATTTTATGCAATGTGAAAAGTCTGGAGCAAAAATAATATACTTCATTTTAGAGTTTGCTAATTGTTAGTTTGAAAGTTAAGCTTTATTGTGCAGCATTGATCATAGTGATGCAGATTCTCCATGTGTTGATGAACATGTGAAGTATAAGCACACAGTCCACGCAGTATTCATCAGCGACCATATTGGAAGATATAAAGACTATAAACTCGTGAGATATTTGGAAACTAAAGATATCTGTGATGAGTAAAAGAATATCTATGACAGCTTCAAACTTCTGGCGCATTGTCCGACATCTTCGTTGAGGACACACATCCTCCATTTCTAGTTCAGATGGTCAGATAGTTCCAAATCGATTTCAGATCTGCCCAAATGAATTTCAGATATGATCCAGATGAATTGGAGATTCTCCAGTTGAATTCAAGATCTTTTCAAAGTTGAGCTTATGACTGAAATCTGAAATTCAGCTAGAGAAATCTGAAATCAATCTTATGTCTGAAATTCATTTGGAAAGATCTGAAATAGACATGGAAAATGTGCAGTTGGTACCAAAAGTTAACATACAGGGATGATAGAGAAGTTCTCGGACTTTGAATATTACATAGTCTTTTCAAACGACTATAATAAGTCTCCGAAACAAAGAAAAAACGTCAATCACCAAAAAATAAATTTCAAAATTTTCCAATGGAAAATTTTCCAGAAAATTTTGAAAAAATTGGAAAATTTTCCGGAAAATTTTCCGCTGCTCCAATTGTTCATTCAGCATTAGGTGAGTTGGCACTATGAGCGAATGACGTACACCAGGATTGGAACCGGCCGGGCCAGCGTCATCAAAACCGACCGGCCGGGGATGGGACGGTGGCTGGCGTCTTTGTACCGGTTGGTTAAAGCTTTGATCGCCAGACTTATGCCATTGGACACTGAACCTCACATAGCATACATGTAACATCAGAAAATCAGAAAAGTAGATTTGCAATGAATGAAATCACGCATAGAGCAGATTATGTGATGATAAGCATGAAGTACATAAAATGGCAATGAAATCAGGAGTGAGATGTTTACAAATTATGATTTGAAGCGAGGATGACAGATGTTGATGAGATGTCTGGAAGGAGAGGACAATTCATTTAATACTGTACATAATTTGATAGGTATTTTCCGATACCAGCATCAATTGGAATGTCATACATCACTAGAGTTGCAATCATTTAGGACAAAATGCACAATGTTGATAAACGGCATTAATAAATGCTTGCATAATTAATAATCTTGACACCCTTCTCGCCTAGTTAATAAGTCCTTATGTGTGAGGAAACATAAAATGCATAGATAGTAGGCCTACTGGTACTCCGTATAAATGAGAGCTACCTATTATACAACATCATCTGCAGTTATTCACACTTTGATAGTATGTTTTGTGCGATAAACAGCATTATGCTTAATGACATATTTGCTAGTCTAATGAGTTGAAGGCCTACTTTATAATTTACGATAATTTTAACTGCATTTTTAAAGTCAATCAAACACAAGGAAATTGAAACAAGATAATCAAAATAGTGACGCAACCGGGCATTGATGTAATAATAATAATGCTTATAGCTGCATCTCGCCTCCACAAAGCGGTCAACAAATTCTAAGTTTCAATATAATAAAAGTTTTTCCATTGACCAAAGTTCTGAGATGAACAATTCGATCACTGATTGAGTGTTGATATTGTGAAATGTTCTGTCTACGATGCGTAAACTTGATTTAAAGTGATTCACAGAAGCGAGATTCAATTCTTCAGCAGTGATTTGCGGCGTCAGTTGAGAACTGTCTCCACTACAGTTAAATTTCAGATCTGTTGAGGCTACATTGATGACGTTTAAGAGTCTGGAACAATGAGCTTTCCAAACTTGTCATCCATTTTTCATTTCAATGAGTGTCTCTGTATACCGTCAATCAAAATTTATCGATCCACCATCCACTGTCAAATGTTCGGGTAGTAGGCCCTAGGTTGCATTGAAATCCACTGTTCATGGCCGGCGTATTTTTTTTAGCGTGATCACATCACAAACTGCCACTGAAAGAGCAAAACATCGCATTCAAAGAAGCTGATCACAATGAACTTCAAAAGATGTAAATGGGTCCACATTGCTATTCAGATTCAAGAAATGACACCTTGTCAATCATAAAATCATGCCACCGGAAATTGAATTAAAAACATGACATCTCAACCAAGAAGTTTTCAATAAGATCTCAGCATTTCCTTGAAGACATACAGCGATTTGCTATATAATAGAGCTCATGAAATTCCCTTGATCATCTGCTTACTTTTCGCCTATTTAAGATGCTTTGTAGCAAATATTCCTTCGTTTTGATATCCAACTTGTTTCATGGTAACACTGTAAACTGTAGGGCACTAACTTAGGCACGAAGCCGAAATTTCGTGCCAGTTAGTGCCCTTCTAGTGCCTCAAGGCAGCAGTGGGCGTCACTAGGCACTAATAGGCACCAAAAACCAAATATTTGTTTATCCAATGAAATCGAAGGAAAACTCAATGTGCACGACCTCTTACACCACGAACTTCGTGCCTACTCTAGCCTTGTGTTAGTTAGAATTGATGCCTAAATTTCGTGCCTAATTCAAGCAAAATTTCGTGCCCTCGAGTTTACAGTGTACTCACAAAGGGGCTTCATGTCGGTAGTATTGGCAAAATTTTAGCTTTTTAACAGCTGCTCAAATAATTTTTTGGATCACAGGAAAGTGATCTCCGTAATAAATTGAATCTTTTCATATAAAAATTTTCACTGAATGCAGATACTTTTTAGAGTCGACAAATCACTCTATGGTGGGTGCGACCTGCATTTCAAACACGGCGCGAGCTCAGTGAATTTGAGCAACTTATTCCCCATCTTTCGTCGAATGACCGTGAAGTACAGGGTGGCGCACGTAAACCGCCAGATTTTAAACTTTTATTACTTCTCAAATATTCATCCGATCGTCATGAAATTTCGACTCATACTAGTTTGGAGTATAGGATTTATGATGATTATACCTGTTGTACTGAGAATTGTCAGAAAATTCTGATTCTATTGACCGAATAACATGTACTCATTTTGTTGACATACCAACAATGTATCTTAACATGTAAAATTTAATGATAAACTTTTCCCTTTATTTGCCCCACGTCTTTATCAATAATGGCCAAAACGAATTAAGGTAAATGTTATAGAAAACATATATTAAATGAAAAACATAAGAAAAAAGTGTTAGTAGTCATCGAACTTCAACGTGTCCTCCTCCATTCTCGAGGACGGATTCGAGTCGCTTTTGGTAGGCCAGAGCAGTTTCTCGACACATCTCAGTTGTCACTTCTTGAAATGCTTGTATGATGCGGTCCTTCAGGTCTTGCATGGATGTTGGCCGTGTATGGTAAACCTTGGACTTGACAAAACCCCACAAGAAGAAATCGCAAGGCATCAGGTCAGGTGAACGCGGTGGCCAGGGCATGTTAGGAGATCCACGTCCCATCCATCTGTTAGGCATCTTCTTGTTCAACCACTCACGCACAGGAAGTCCTCAGTGTGGAGGTGCACCATCCTGCATGAATATGATGCTCCTGCCTCTTCCGTCCGACTGCACCGCTGGCCAAAATTCCTCCTGTAGCATCTTGAGATACCGATCCTTGTTGACGGAGGTGTCGAAGAAGAACGGTCCGTAGATACCTGATTGGCTGATTGCCGCCCAGACGGAGGTGCGTGGCGAGTGCATAGACTCTTGCTTGATCCATTGAGGGTTCTGGTTGGCCCAATAACGACAATTGTGGCGATTCACACCAGTATCCAGATGGAAGTGAGCTTCATCGGACCAGGTTAGTTCCACTAAATGGCTCGGGTTGGCTTGAATGCGCTGTAGCTCCTGTTCTGCGAACTCGAGAACTCCTTCCACATTCTGCTCCGTTCGTTCTGAAGATGACCGGTTCCGCTTGACAGTCACCACACTACCACTGGTCATCAGGTTTGTGTGCCACCGCTTTATGGTACGGGCATCCGGTGCTCTCGCGTTCTTGCCATACTCTGAATGATAAAGCCTTTGTACCTCCATTGGACTCTTGAGCCATTCGTACCAAGCCGCGCATTTTGCTCGTTCTGCAACCGAATAATCATCCATTCTTCTATGTTCGATTCTTTTCAGATAGTGATTTAATCGTCGAATGGTATTTTATATGACATGGAAGTAGCTGAATAATATTCACTTCAAGACTGCGCACAATTCGTTGTGATGAATACGATTCATGTTAAGTTAATTAACTTAATCTAGATTTTCGATGTCAACAAAATGAGTAGGGGAAGTCAGTGCAGGATGGGACAGCGAGGCAGGATGGGACAGTGCAGTTCTCGCTTATCTTGAGTGATTCAGTAGATTGCTATCTATCCATATGAACCACCACTGGCTGTTACTACCAGCCAATAGGAAGCACTCGGTTCATCACGTGTTATGCCGGAGATACAATGAGATTGTAAAAACGACCATGTTCAAAATCTATCTCGTCAATTGATGCTTGCATGATCCCCACACTGTTACACCAACTTCTGCATCTGATCTCTTCACCAATCCCGAGGTAAGTGAAACCATTTATCACATGCACAAGCATTAGCAAAAGTAATCACGACTAGATGTCCTCAACTTTGAGTTTTTTCATTGATAACTGATGGGGCAGGTCGGGACAGTTATGTCCCATCTTGCCTCATATAGAAATGTACCGAAAACTTCATGCTTTTGTTTCATATGCATTACAAGCTCAATGCTTAGAATACAGCTAATTAAGATATTTTTTGGCAGACTAGAACTAATGTGTGTCTAATGAGGGCTTTCATGCTTCGGCCTTTTTCATTTTTCAAAAGAGGCTTATTTTAAATTATTTCACTTTCAGGTTGCAAGATGGCTCGAAGCTACAGAAGAAAATCCAATCGATTCCAGTGGTCAAATGAAGATCTAAAAAGTGCGAAGGATGCCGTGGAGTCTGGATCTCTGTCCATAAGAAACGCGGCTGTTCAATATTCCATCCCCAAGTCAACTCTCCAGAGAGCTCTAAAAGGCAAAGTCGAAAGTGGTCGACGCGGAAGGTTTTCAACTGTCTTTTCGGAGGATCAAGAGCAGGAGATTGAGGATCACTCAAAGAGACTGGCAAGTCTCATGCATGGATTAACTTCGCAGAAACTAAGGTCATTAGTTTATGATTATGCTGTCGTCAACAAAATTCAACACCCGTTCTCCAACATCAAGCGTGAGGCAGGGAGGGATTGGCTGGTAGGATTTTTAAAGCGACATCCCACGCTCTCTCGGCGAACAGCGGAGAACACTAGTTTGACCAGAATAACCGGCTTTAATAGACAGAAAGTGGACGAATTTTTCAAAAATTTGGAAGCCGTCATGCAGAAGCACAAATTTATGCCTACTGAAATTTACAACATGGATGAATGTGGAATATCAAAACGTTCCACAAAGAAATCCAGTGGTCATAGCCTCAAAAAGGAACTAGGCAGGTCGGCATTGTAACCTCGGCCGAAAAGGGAAAACCACGACAATAGTCTGTGCAATGAGCGCCGCTGGGTACTTCATTCCTCCAACAATCATTTTCAAGAGGAAAAATAAGTCGGATAAGCTCATGCGAGGAGCGCCATCAGGCTCTATACAGCTTGTTTCTGACAACGGTTGGATGACGGTAGATTTGTTCACGCAATGGCTTCAACACTTTGCAAACTCAACTGGTGCCTCGCCCTCATCTAAAAGGCTTTTAGTCATGGACAATCATGTGTGCCATGTATCACTACAAGCTGTTTTTAGAGCCGAAGAACTAGAATAGTTCTTTTAACCATTCCCCCTCATACAAGCCATAAGTTGCAGCCTCTCGACCGCAGCTTCTTCGGACCTCTGAAGGCTCAGTACGAAAAAGTTTGCATTGAGTGGCAATTGTCTCATCCTGGAAGGAGAATCTCTCAAGACTATATTGCAGAACTATTTGGTAAAGCATTCGTGAAAGCTGCTTCGATTGAAAAAGCCATGAATGGATTTAGAGCAACAGGGATATCGCCTCTAGACTCGCAAGTTTTCACCGATGATGATTTTGCGCCATCCACGATCACCGAAAGGTCACACGTCGAGTCAGATGGGCCTACTCAATTGGACTCCACAGCTGCAGTAGCAAATCATCATCCGAACTCAACCACTTCAAACATGCCTCCTCTTCGGGACTCCACTGCCTCAGCCATGCCTCTTGGTCAGGACTCTGTCACAGTCAGGCCTCCAGTTCAAGACTCAACCACTTCAACCACACCTCTTCGGGACTCCACTGCCTCAGCCATGCCTTTTGGTCAGGACTCTGTCACAGTCAGGCCTACAGTTCAAGACTCAACCACTTCAACCACACCTCTTCGGGACTCCACTGCCTCAGCCATGCCTCTTGGTCAGGACTCTGTCACAGTCAGGCCTCTTGGTCAGGACTCAACCACTTCAACCACACCTCTTCGGGACTCCACTGCCTCAGCCATGCCTCTTGGTCAGGACTCCAGTTGAAGACTCAACCACTTCAACCACACCTCTTCGGGACTCCACTGCCTCAGCCATGCCTCTTGGTCAGGACTCTGTCACAGTCAGGCCTCCAGTTCAAGACTCAACCACTTCAACCACACCTCTTCGGGACTCCACTGCCTCAGCCATGCCTCTTGGTCAGGACTCTGTCACAGTCAGGCCTACAGTTCAAGACTCAACCACTTCAACCACACCTCTTCGGGACTCCACTGCCTCAGCCATGCCTCTTGGTCAGGACTCTGTCACAGTCAGGCCTCCAGTTCAAGACTCAACCACTTCAACCACACCTCTTCGGGACTCCACTGCCTCAGCCATGCCTCTTGGTCAGGACTCTGTCACAGTCAGGCCTCTTGGTCAGGACTCAACCACTTCAACCACACCTCTTCGGGACTCCACTGCCTCAGCCATGCCTCTTGGTCAGGACTCTGTCACAGTCAGGCCTCCAGTTCAAGACTCAACCACTTCAACCACACCTCTTCGGGACTCCACTGCCTCAGCCATGCCTCTTGGTCAGGACTCTGTCACAGTCAGGCCTACAGTTCAAGACTCAACCACTTCAACCACACCTCTTCGGGACTCCACTGCCTCAGCCATGCCTCTTGGTCAGGACTCTGTCACAGTCAGGCCTACAGTTCAAGACTCAACCACTTCAACCACACCTCTTCGGGACTCCACTGCCTCAGCCATGCCTCTTGGTCAGGACTCTGTCACAGTCAGGCCTCTTGGTCAGGACTCTACCACTTCAACCACACCTCTTCGGGACTCCACTGCCTCAGCCATGCCTCTTGGTCAGGACTCTGTCACAGTCAGGCCTACAGTTCAAGACTCAACCACTTCAACCACACCTCTTCGGGACTCCACTGCCTCAGCCATGCCTCTTGGTCAGGACTCTGTCACAGTCAGGCCTCTTGGTCAGGACTCTACCACTTCAACCACACCTCTTCGGGACTCCACTGCCTCAGCCATGCCTCTTGGTCAGGACTCTGTCACAGTCAGGCCTCCAGTTCAAGACTCAACCACTTCAACCACACCTCTTCGGGACTCCACTGCCTCAGCCATGCCTCTTGGTCAGGACTCTGTCACAGTCAGGCCTCTTGGTCAGGACTCTACCACTTCAACCACACCTCTTCGGGACTCCACTGCCTCAGCCATGCCTCTTGGTCAGGACTCTGTCACAGTCAGGCCTCCAGTTGAAGACTCAACCACTTCAACCACACCTATTCGGGACTCCACTGCCTCAGCCATGCCTCTTGGTCAGGACTCTGTCACAGTCAGGCCTCCAGTTCAAGACTCAACCACTTCAACCACACCTCTTCGGGACTCCACTGCCTCAGCCATGCCTCTTGGTCAGGACTCTGTCACAGTCAGGCCTCCAGTTCAAGACTCAACCACTTCAACCACACCTCTTCGGACTCCACTGCCTCATCCATGCCTCTTGGTCAGGACTCTGTCACAGTCAGGCCTCTTGGTCAGGACTCTACCACTTCAACCACACCTCTTCGGGACTCCACTGCCTCAGCCATGCCTCTTGGTCAGGACTCTGTCACAGTCAGGCCTCCAGTTGAAGACTCAACCACTTCAACCACACCTCTTCGGGACTCCACTGCCTCAGCCATGCCTCTTGGTCAGGACTCTGTCACAGTCAGGCCTCCAGTTCAAGACTCAACCACTTCAACCACACCTCTTCGGGACTCCACTGCCTCAGCCATGCCTCTTGGTCAGGACTCTGTCACAGTCAGGCCTCCAGTTCAAGACTCAACCACTTCAACCACACCTCTTCGGGACTCCACTGCCTCAGCCATGCCTCTTGGTCAGGACTCTGTCACAGTCAGGCCTCTTGGTCAGGACTCTACCACTTCAACCACACCTCTTCGGGACTCCACTGCCTCAGCCATGCCTCTTGGTCAGGACTCTGTCACAGTCAGGCCTCTTGGTCAGGACTCTACCACTTCAACCACACCTCTTCGGGACTCCACTGCCTCAGCCATGCCTCTTGGTCAGGACTCTGTCACAGTCAGGCCTCCAGTTCAAGACTCAACCACTTCAACCACACCTCTTCGGGACTCCACTGCCTCAGCCATGCCTCTTGGTCAGGACTCTGTCACTTCGGCAAGGACTCTTAATCGAGAATTTGTAGGTCCAGACTTGGTCCAGAATGAATCAGACACTCTGCGACAGAAGTCCTCCACTTCAACCATCTATCCTCAACGCAAATTAGTGCCAATATCAGCACTATCGAAGATACCGATAGTAGACCGATCGACTTCGTCTAATGGACGAAAGCGAAAAGCTGGAAAATCGATGATATTAACATCCAGCCCAGTTAAGAGAGCTCTTCTGGAGAAACAAACACACACTGGCAAACAGAGGAAGCCAAAGAAATCAGCCAAGAACTCTAAAAAAGCAGGACCAACAAAGAGCAAAAGTGACTGGCATGAAAAGGAGAATTTGAACATGAAGTATTTTTGTCTATTTTGTAGTGAAGAATTTATCAATCCGCCAACTGAAGACTGGATAATGTGCAAACTCGGCCGAGGATGGTTTCATGAGGCCTGCTCAAATGGCCAACCAAGTTCCGGTGACTTTATATGTGACTTTTGCCACTGAAGCTCTTTGATTAATAGATTTGATGATTCAATCAATTTTATTGCACCATGTAATTTTCTAAGCCACTTGTTGTCGTTTTGACATAGTCTGACTAGAAAAAAGAGTCATATTGTGTTCATAACTGAAGTTCTCTCATTTTTATTACAGTCTGAGCATGTCAATCATTTTAGATTAGCTTAAGCTGGCTCTACATTCTCTTTTGCGCCAATTCGATTTCTTTTTGAAGTCATTCTATATTAGATATCATTCAAAGAGCAAGCAAGAGTTGCTTTTATTATTGACATTATTAAAAAAAATTGTCTGACCCATCCTGCCCCAACCGTTGGGGCAGGATGGACCACTTGAACATATTTTTTGATTCTTTCTAGCGAGATAAAAAATCGGTAAACTAGGCTACAACTTCTCAAAACACTTCCTCTAACATAAAGATAGTAAAATATCTCTAAAATGCGGGAAGAATCGCTTGTTTGCAGTGGTTTCTATGGCATCTTAGAAATGAGGCCCATCCTGCCCCGACTTCCCCTACATGTTATTCGGTCAAAAGAATCAGAATTTTCTGACAATTATCAGTACAACAGGTATAATCATCATAAATCATATACTCCAAACTAGTATGAGTCGAAATTTCATGACGATCGGATGAATATTTGAGGAGTAATAAAAGTTTAAATCTGGCGGTTTACGTGCGCCACCCTGTATAATTCAAATATCTGAGAATGACTCCTGTCACATTTTATCATCTTCTGTTATTGGTGACTAATCAGTTAACAAAGGAATCTATTCGAGAACCAGTATCGACCTTATCGTCCAGGTGTTCCGAGAAAGATCTATCAATCCGATTTCATTGAAGACAGTCCACGGTCAGCAACGTCGTAAGAGAAACACGTGCTCAAGAACAAAGGGAGAATGACTCGGAAATTCGAAAGTTTTAGTTTCCGAAGCTGGTATTTCAGCTGTGAATTCAATAGTCTCGGAATCAGATTGTGGCAGTAAAGACAAATCGATTGATGTAATTTGTGATGGTAAGTGCCAGAAATCGACGATGATAAACAAAATATTGTACCACTGCATAGGATAACTGAACGAGGAGCGCATGAGACACGTCCGTTCGCTACGGCGTCAAGACTGCTATGAACTGCAGTACGAAATTGCTGCATTCCGATTGTTAAGGCTGCTTCACATCTATCAATGTCATTTCGTGACTAAACATAAACTTGGTTAATGATTTTAGTTTCATATACAGTCACAGAACGTAATCAAAACAACTTAAACAACTTGAAATTCTGTAATTATGCGATTCACATAATCATTTGCATAACAGCAACGCACCTACTTTCATGTTTCTCCAAGCAAAGTGGTTCGCGACGTTTAGTGCACAATATAAAGCACGGACACGAATAGGAAGACTGCATTCAAGCGGTACTTCTGTTGATATTCGAGGAAGCTGCAGAGGATTCACGTGAATGGATGGATCGGATTAGAAATCCCGGTGTAGAATTGCCCGTAGTAATTACAATTTACAACACCAAATGGAAGTGTTGAAGTTACTTTATTTTAACGCCAATGCTGCTCTTGTGCTTGTTTTTAAGTCAAAATTGTCTCAAAATGGTCTTGATAGAGCTGCGCCAGGGAGTGCCCAAAAATTGAATTTCAAATAACAGAATCGTTCTCAGCAGCATCTAAAGTACGTTTCTGTGCTATTTGACCGTTTGAAAGTCGCGCCCAACTCCAGAGTCATTGAACGGCATTGATTTTCCTGTCATAGTCCGGGAGCTAGCGTGAAGTTGTGCATGGAACGAGGTAGTACATAAAACTTTCACATAGCATAGTACACCTCTAACCTACTGCAAAACTTCGCGTCTGCCGGATCAGATCATTTGCTTTTCAGAAATAGAGAGGATAACACAATCCTATATATTTCCAGTGGTAAAATTGTGATATTTAAGGTGTTCACTCCATTTTTTCCAGTTTTTGCTCATAAAAAATGTACAAGTTGGTATTTTGTTGTACTGGTTGTTATAGAAATCATCTACAGATCATGATCTTTCAAATGAGCTATCATTCAGTGACAGAGGATGAAGTAAAGTGTGCAAGCAGACACTTTTCGTTGGTGTAACTGCAAATTTTAACATAGAAATTTCAGGAAAATTGTTGATATACTTTAACGAAAAGTGCCTGTTTGTACACTTTACTTCATCCTCTGTCACTGAATGATAACTCATTTAAAAGATCATGATCTGTAGATGATTTCTATAATAACCAGTTCAACAAAATACCAATTTGTGTAACTTTATGAGCAAAAATTCGAAAAAATGGAGTCAACACCTTAAATGTCACAATTTTACCACTGGAAATACATAGGATTGTGTTATCCTCTCTATTTCTGAAAAGCAAATGATCTGATCCGGCAGACGCGAAGTTTTGCAGTAGGTTAGATGTGTACTATGCTATGTGAAAGTTTTATGTACTACCTCGTTCCCTGCACAACTTCACGCTAGCTCCCGGACTATCACTGAAACCGTGTATCATCGAAATTTTATTCTTAGGCTTTTCTGCACGGTTTTATCAGAGCCGAATTTCAGGGCCTTTGAAATCCCGTGTTGACCTGCAATGCACATGAGTGGTAGTCTGTACATCTCAAATGCAGGCAGCATGATTGCCAAATGATGCACATTATGTAGGCTACAGACGTTCGCGAAGAGCACATTAATCGCAAATGAAAGCTAGTAAGCGACGTGAAATTTGAGTAATAATTCACGTTCATGCTTGAGAGGCGCCTTCAAACTTGTTGTCAATCATCAGAGATAACTTTCCATAACTTAACAGGTATCTTTCAAACTTGACAGCGGGTTCAAGCGAGTTCAAGAACTTGTCATTGTATTACATTATATATTATATTATCTGATGGCGAAAACGTTCGGGTGTTAACCTTTTCATTTGTCTTATTTTACACTTGAAAGAGTATGAATTCGAGAATAATTGTGTCTGCAGTCTACAAATTTACCAGCGACAGACATTGCTTTGATTATTTGAAAAGTCGGTTGCCCCAATCTGAAGAGCATAAATGCTGAAAATGTCATATTCTCGCTGCAATGTGATCCGCAAACAATTAGCGGAAGGGTGTTGTTGTTCTCTTAACGCACCCTGTTCGTTATTCAATATGTTTGTTCATTAATTGGATAGAATTTTGTGGACATGAGAAAAATGTGAAAGGAGTTCGAAAAGACTTATTTAGCTGATTTTAATGAACCTTGTATATTCGCACTTATATCGCTGTGATTCTAAAGACACAAAACACTAACGCGTTTTATGAAAAAGTGAGAATATGACAGTTTCAGTCTTTATACTCTTACGTCAGCACTGTTTCTTTCCTAGGTCACCTAATTCGAAGAGCAAAAGAAAGCTCAGAAAATGGTCGTTCTTCTCGTGCCTCATTCATTGTCATGCTCACATGTCTTCTTACTGAAAAATGCTATTTGCAAACTGAGCTTGGACGCAGTGTCCATTTAGAATGCCCGTTCTACGACGAGGAGACCTCATTTCAAATGCGTGTCGAGTCAAACCTAAGGCTCCAAATATAGATGCACTTCACTTTCTAAATATCGAACGCAACGGAAAGACCATTGGTTAATTCGAAAATGTCCAGCCTCATGGAAGAATAGACGAAAGCTCAATAATCTTCCGAACATTAGCAATTACTTAAAGGCAGCCTCGACTAGACTTAACTAAGTTCTTATCCTGCTTACTCTTTGAGCTCCTCCATTTGTTGTTCAACTTTTGTTTGACCAATGTGATCAGATTTCCTGAAAGATTGCCATTAGCTTCGATATTTTCTTTCTGGTAGGATTTCTGACAATCTGATGCAATGCTGATGACAATTGAAATGAATTGGAAATCGAAGCCAGTTTGTTCCATGAGAAACGAGGGATTACTTAAGGGCAATAAAAGTGACCGATTTCTGATGCAATCTTCAGTAACATTGATGGGCTTTCATTATTGCATCATGAGGATTAAGTTTTCCATTGCAATTTACATGAACAGATACCGGAAGACCGCAGGGCCAAGTCAAGAACTTTGACATAACGGAGAAGTTGAACGGCGATAGTATTCTCTCCTGACAATTTTGTTGCGATTGAAAAGCTTTCATCTACAGACCGATTTCATCTGAGAAAGATATCAAATTCTGATGACATTTACATAATTCCTTGAAGAACTGACCACATTTCGGGGTTTTTGAAGATGAAAGTTGCGAGAATGAACTGTTTTTAACTCTGCCAATAGTGAAAGAAGTAATCTGGTTATCTGAATTAACCCTAGGATGCACACAATGGGTCCCCGGTGACCCAGCGCTTGCTTTTTATTAGATTTCTTCAAAGCACAAGCTTCATTTTGAAAGTGCTTTTATGTATTCCTCGCACGTCTCATGCTACAGCTGGAAATACAACAATATCTTGTGTTGGTCATTTTTTGTCAAAGTAATCAGCTCAGTCATAACATGAACTGCTGGGTCCCATGGGACCCATTGTGCGCATTACACATTTAGACCACCGAATGAAACTTATTTTCACAGCAGACAGATTACCAATGGATATGATAGCTACATCAGATGCCATGACTAGATGACTATGGTAGCCTGCTTTGCGTTGTCATGGATATCCTCTTCCCTATGCTGTATCTGTGGTGGCAAGCAATCATTTGACATTGAACTTTGTCAGACTTCAGTACATCGTGTGAACAATGAGTGCGAGTGGTAGGAAGAGATTCTGTGCGATCGAGGCTGCTGCACGAATGCAATTGCTCTTGGACGATTCTAGTGAAAGCAGTGATTCTGAAGAAGAAAGTTTTGACAACTTTGATGAAGCTATTTTACCCGAAGAGAAATCGAAGGGTGTTGAATGTGACACAAATGACAGTGATAGTGACAAAGAAAATGAAATGCCGAGTGTTGATCAATCTGATTCTTTCACGGTGAACAGTTCAGAAAGTGCATCTTCTGATGCTTCTGGTGACTCTATGTCAGACTCTGGTGTCATTCGAGATCCTGGTAGGGATTCAGATCCACAATATGTAGCTCCTTCAGGAAGAGTATGGAAAGGTGTGCCCCCTGCTACATAAAGAACTCGTTCAGCGAATCTATTTACAGCATCTCCTGGTCCCTCGGTGCATGTCTGCAGCGAAAGGGATTCTTTGGCTCAATTTATTACAGACGAGATGTTGAGTGACAACATCAAATGGACAAACAAATATGGGCGACGAAATTGCAAAGATTGGGTGGATATTACTCTAGTTGAACTGAATGCATGGATTGGACTTTTATTTCTGTCGGGAGTTTCAAAAGGGAATCATGAAAACATACGACAAATGTGGCAAGATAGTCCTCTTTCCCGTCCAGTTTTCAAAGCTACGATGTCTGTAAAGCGCTTCGAAATGATCCGGCGATGTTTGCGATTTGATGATGCGAACAGTCGAAAAGCTAGAGTTGAGAGTGGTGACAAGTTCGCTGCATTTAGAGAAATTTGGAACAAGTTTATTGAACAATGGAAGATCACTTACGAGCCATTTGAAATGCTTTGCATTGATGAACAATTGACACCGTTTCGTGGAAGATGCTCATTCCGGTGTTATGCTTTTCTTTTACCTCTTTTACCCTCAACTGTTTTGCTGATCGGAAAAAGAGAATCAGAAATCTGCGTTACTAAATGACCCCCTAGGTTAAAGAAAGTCACAACATAATCAGCGTATTCTATTTCCGTCGTTTCTCTGTTTCCGCCTGCATGTATTGGTCAACATTAGAATTTCTATGGCATGTACTGTTGCTCTCGAATGGCAGTAAGTTAAGGTCACTGAGTTGTAGACACTGGCCTATAAAATACATGGGTTACGGTGGTCTTTCATGCAATCGTTTACTGAAAATGAATGTAATGCTACAATCTGATGGTGCGGTCTCTGCAAAGAAGACCCGTGGTCCGTCCAAAGTAGGGACAGACCAAGAAATATCTGACAAGCATATCCTCATTTATTTGAGAGATGGACCTTATCCAGAACAAGCGGATAAAGCAATGAAAAGAAGAGTAAGGAGTAAGGCCAGCAATTACTCCTTTTCAAATGGTACTTTGTACTACTACACAGTACGGAAATCGACAGGACAGAAGATTGATTCTGGAAAAGTAAGAAGTACCGAGAAAAGAGTCGTTCATCTGACTGACGCAGAAAAACAGGAGAAGCTGAAGGCATTGCATTGTGGCACAGAAGGAGGTCACTTAGGACAGATGAAAACTCTGCATAAGATAGAGCAAAGATACTATTGGACCAACATGTCCAAAGATGTCAAGAAATTCGTTTCGAAATGCCATACTTGCCAAACAGTGAATAAGAAATTCAGCAGCCGCAGCAAAGAGCTCTATCCCATCCCTATCGAGAAGCCTCAATTCTTCCACTTCGTGGCAATTGACTGCATCACGCATTTACCCGAGTCTTTTGCTGGGAACACAAACGTAATAGTTGCCACATGTAAATTCACCAAGTTCGCCTTCGCGAGAGCAACAGTAGATATCAAAGCACCCACTGTGGCGAAATATCTGTATGAACTCTTCTGCATGTCCGGTTGGCCTTCAATTTTGTTGTCGGATCAAGGGAGCGAGTCTTGCAACCAAATAGTTGACACCCTGACAGCAATGATTGATCGAAGACACACCTCCAGCTACCATCCTCAAGCAAACGGTCAGGTGAGATTCAAATTTAAAAAAACTCAAAATTCAAAATGTACTCAGAACTCAGATTCAAAATGTAAAATGATAATGTTATTAATGGGTTTTTCATTCACATTCAGGTTGAACGTTTCAATCAGACATTGGAGGCAATCCTACGGAAACGTGTCGAAGAAGACGGACTTGTTGGTAACTGGGATCAAGATCTTCCAGGCGCACTTATGGCGTACAACTCGAGTCGACACATCACAGCGGGCGTATCACCATTCCGAGCAGTTTATGGACACGAGCCGAAACTTCCCTCTGACCCTTCTTACGAGGCAGCTGATTCGCGATCTACGATTATGACCAGCGAGGAATTTGCGGATTACTTAATAGTCAAGAATGAAGCCAGGAGGATACTTCATCAGAACATGATGGTTAGGATAAAGCAGAGCCAAGAAAGAATGAGAAGCTACCATCGCAAAAGGAATGCACCGCCTGAGCACTCGGTTGGTGATAAAGTGCTTATCAGGAACAAGCGGAGAGACGACCGTAAGGGCAACAAGTTGGAGACATCCTGGAGCACTACAGTGTACACCATTGATGCTGTTAAAGGTAGAAACACGTATTATGTAAGCAACAACGGTGTAAGACTTAAGAAATTAGTAAACGGTTGTCACCTTAAGAAATATAATGTATAATGGAAATTTCGTTTTATATTCTGATCTGGGATTCAATTGATAGCTGAAGGGGGTTAAAGAATATTGAAAGGGGTAAAATACACACATGAGATAGTCATATTTACTCTCGGGGAGTAAAAGAAAAACGCGGTTTTTAAGTAATGGTCATTTAAACCCACTTTCTATTTCCGGGGGGTAATTGTAAACACCTTTACAATTGCCGACCGGTAAAAGAAAGTGACGGAAAACGCATAGTGTAACACCGGCAATACCTTCCTTCAAAACCTGACAAGTATGGGCTAAAGATATTCTTGATTGTTGATTGCACTACTGGATTCATTTGTGATGGCATTTCTTATAACGGTAAGGAAAAAAACAATATCCGCGCGCAGGGATTGGCGAAAAACATCGTGAGAAGGTTGTGTGAACGTTTTTACAACAGTGGGCAGAAACATAACATTTGATAACTTTTTCACTGATTTCAGTCGAGATGAGGAATTGTATTTGAAGCGACTGACTGTCGTTGGCACTGTGCGAAAAAACAAGGCAGATTTACCAAGGCAATTTTCTGACCCTAAAGCTAGAGTTGTCGGATCAACTTTGTTTGGATTCGACAAAAAACGACACTTGTATCTTTTATTCCCAAGAGAAACAAGTCTGTTGTGCTTCTCTCAACAATGCATGATGACCGCAAGATTGATGAAAAACAGGAAAACCGGACATAGTTCTATTTTACAACAGCACTAAGGGTGCTGTAGATACGGTAGACCAACTCTGCCACTCATATTCGCCACAAAGGCAGACTAAGCGATGGCCACTAACCTACCTCATGAACCTGCTAAATTTGGCATCGATCAATGGATTCATCTTGTTCCGCATGCAAAATCCAGATAATGTTTCCAACAGGAGTTGCAAGAGAAGAATTTTCATCCAAGATTTGGGACTTGAAATGATCAAACCATTGATGACAGAACGCGCAAGCTCTTTCCAAGGTCTCTCAGTTCCAATTCAGAACGCTATGATTGCCTGTGGAGTAGCAAGAGTGGCATTTTCTCAAGAGCAGTCGGTCAGTAGACTTGCAAATGATGGCGGAAAAGCTTCGAGGAAAAGGTGCTACCGCTGTGTGCAGGAACATCGCGATAGAAAATCGTCTCGTGTCGGCCAAAAATGTGATTGGTGTGTTTGTGCCTCCCATTCTACAAAGATGGACTCATTCGCTTGCAGTTATCCCAAGTGCTCATAAACAGTCTATTGTTAGAGATTCCATAGCCCTACGAGTTATGCAGTTACAATGTGCTCTCATCAATGTTTAGGCTATATTGGTTGCCACTGCTTCTTTACAGAATGCTAATCTGATTCATCTCTTGAAGTCTAGAAAAATCCATTAATTGATTTAATAACACGCTGTTTTGATAGTCATAGCATCATAATTTTGGCTAGTTTTCCATTTGAGTCACCGTGGGTAATGACAAACAACATAAAAATGATAGTTTGGTAATGTAGTGTCATACCTTAGTGTCATACAAATTACCAACTTGGGTCCCCGAGGACCCATTCCGCGCGAATTTGGAAGTGAAATCTTGTGTGCATCCTAGGGTTAATAGCCAAACTGAATTTAATTTTTTGACAATCGAATCGCATTGTCGTTAGCCGAAACTGAATTGTTTTGCTTATATTAACAGGTAGTTCGATTTTCCGTTCACCGAGTCGGTCTCTCCAAGTGGAGAATCTGTTGCTCTGTAATGAAGCTTTCAATATTTCAATGAATATTTAATATGATAATCACAAACTTTCGAAATTAAACCCTTTGCGATTAGAATGGGTTGGATCTCAACGACACCAAGTGCCTCAACTTGCCAACAAAACTGCTGTCTATGTCGAGAAACAAGTCTGTACAAATAAATGCAAGAGGTGATGCAACATGTGAAAGTTCAGTGTGTGGACAACATCTTTAGTATTTGCTAGTAATAGGCTTCCATAAAGTTCTTATCAATGTTTCTTTCAATCATCCCTTTATGGTGATCAGACTGATATCAAAATAAACAAGTCAGCTGATATTAGTTCAATTTACTGATATTTATGCCTACAGTTAGGAAAATCATGCTGACAAAAATATTTAAAAATAATCATCCAACGCCTACATGGAAAGCTTCTGTAATGAATCAATTTTTCTCATTCACTTCCCTTTGAAGCCTTTAATTTGATACATTCACATTCTTGGCAAAATGTTATTTTTAAAATTTAAATCTACTGTGATAGCATGAAGAGTTGGATGAATTTGAAGAAGGGCAGATGGGTCTACATTTCACAGACAATTAAATACCTCCCTTCGCTACGACCACAGATCATCTGCGCGCGCTTCGGTTTCCTAGAAAGGAAGGGTTGTATGTAACCTTAATATTGAAATGGCACATCACAGAATTAGACAACTTGCTCCTTCTCGAATGGATAATTCCTGTATCGCTTGCTATTGGAAATGGCAAACAATAAGCTGTCATCAGAGGACACCAGAGCTAGTGAGGGAGGCGTGCGTGCTGTGATACCCTTCGCAAACACCAAAACACGCATCGTCTAGCTAACATTTGATTCACTACGCATTAAGGAATGGTGAGAAGAAAATGGTGAAATCATCAAGTGAACTAATTTGCGTAGCCTATGCCTGCTATTTTCTTTAGTAGTGATCGGAAGGGCCAACATTATGGAGAAAACTTAAAAAGTCTACACACCAAACGATTAGAAACACACTGAGGATTGTTATGATACCAAAACGTATTAAGTATGTCTATCTAGATCTAATACTACGGTGAAAATTCTATCGACGAGAGTTACAGAAAATGCAACCACACGTACACGAGTACACTAACAGAGTTTTGGTTCAATAATATCAATTACTCCTGCGCATCATTCCAGTTGGTGCAATTTGACACCCAATCATTGTTAAGTTATTTGTTTTATTTCTACTTGAATTTTCTGAGGATATGCAATAATATAATGGCCAGGATGAGAACATCACGCTTCTCGACATTGCTCTGGTTTTGTATTTATTCTATCATGAGTATAACGTCTGCTGTGAGGGTACGCAACATCCATTTTATCAAGCATGAAATTATATTATCCAGCAGCAAACTTAACAAGCCGTTTGCTCAATTCTTTTATGTTAAGACAGTCACAAAATGTGCCACCCTTTGCGCTAGTGAAGGCAAGTGCATTGCGTTCCGTGTAGAAAATTCATGTGACCTCCTATCAAATATCAACACCGCATCCACAGGAAAGATGTCTCAGATCTGGACTATCGCTTTAGACTTGTATCACAGCAAATGTCCGCCCGACCTCAATCTCAAATGGGGAAGATCAAGATACAAATTCATAGGAGCATATGTCACATGGCCCGAAGCAGCACAGATTTGCAATGATACCGGAGCGAAATTGGCTGAGCTATCTACGAAGGAGGAACTATGGGCTGTTGCTGCAATTTTGAGGCCTTTTTATCCAAGACACAAATTTGTATTGGTAGGAGGTATTCAGAAAGCGGGCACGCTTGATCCAAAGGCCAATTGGAGGTGGTATAAATCCAATATCAAGCTAACAATACCCTCTCCAGGATATCGATGGACCGATGGTGAACCAAACGATAATGGGCAGCCTGAAATGTATACAAGTTGGCATTACCGCACAAACTTGTTTTATGATACAGCTTTCGGGAGAGGGGCAATTATTTGTGAATGTCTTGAGTCAAATGAATGAAATGCATGCATGGAGAGCGAATAATTAGCAAAATTATGTACATTTACTGCGCCTCGATCGAGACATGCAATGAAAATTACTGAACATTTGAAAGATTCTCATTTCGTTTCATTATCTCAACGATCACCTATCAGTTTCTGATCATCAAACGGAAGCTGATGTGTTTTGCTACATTAGAGGTACAGTTTCATGTTGTGCAAACATTCTTGGTGTTTTACCCACTTGTTGACTTTAAGTGACTTTCATCAAATATTTGTATCTGATTGTTCGATGTGCGCTACAATAAAACCGTCATCTTTTTGGTGGCAAAACTTTGTGCATTCATTAAATACTTAGTGGATGAAATCTTAACAAAACTGACCAGACGACGGGAGATCATAATGATTTTCAACAAAAAAATGCAGCGAAAGCTCCCCAAAGGTTACGGTCGTCGATGTATTGAAATTAAATTAGTAAACGACAGATCTTCGGCGTCCAGCGCCTTCAATGGTCGATCTAACAATAAAAGCCGTTACGAGGCAAGGCAGTCGTGTGAAGATCTTCATTGCTACACAAACTCAGATGTTAGTCACCGATAGTAATGTTTCCATTTCTTTGGTTTTTCAAAATTTTCCATTGTGGGAAATTTTTCAACACTGTGTATACTAGGCCTACTAATGACTTGTAATTTTTGAATCACAAAGAAAAATGCAGAAATATGCAAATTGCACATGCTATCGACTTCCTGTCATGGCATCATAAAGGAAAACGAATACTTCAATTAAAAACGAACGCTCACCAAACTCGATTTCGCTAACAAATGAGCGACTTTAACAATTGTTTGGTGATTAAATAAAAATTTATCAAAACCTTCACAGTTTAGAAAATTTGAAATAAGCGATGTAGTAAACAAAAACTGACTAAGAAATTAGAGAAATAATTAAATCTTTTTGGCATTACAATGACCCAAATGGAGTTTGATGTGGTCTTGCTAATTGAGGGCTTCATCAGTGAGGAAGGAAGGAGTGTGTGAGAATGATGAACAAAGATATTTAGCATTATAAAGGGCTAGATAGAAAATAGACGTGTTTTTACCTTGTGTGCAACAAAGCCAGAGAAATTCAGCTGATATTGCATGAATTTGAAACTATTTGTAAGTGAGCAACGAATATTCCTTTTCATTGCCTCTTTTTAGTAAAGAACTAAAACACAATTTCATAATAAATCGACATTTTTATGTCTAAAAACAATTTCCAAATTGCGACAAATAATAGTCTAGCATTGTACTTTTTCAGATGTTTTGCAAAACGCAGTTGCAAATAAGAGTACTACTGATATAATTCTTTCAATAATTCAACGTAGGAAGTGCGTCAAGGCAACAAAGTTAAAAAGAAACAAGCTAATGACTAGTTAATTTTCAATAGGTACAAAATATGATTTAAAAGAAAATTATTACATCCTAAAATGTCTAAAAAATTTAAAAATACTTACTAGAAGGACAAACAACGCTTCTCCTCTCCTCATGTGTAATGAATTGTCGAGTAAGTCGTTCTGCTCAAAATTATGTTTAACACTTATATATTGAAAAAATTTTATTTAACAGTCTGCCCATTCAGATGATAAGAGGACAGGTCTGTTTCCAATCAAAATACCAGATCTAGCTAACACAGCGGGATTTCGCTATCTAAAATCTACCAGGTGTGTAAGAGAATTAATATTAGTTCCTTGAGCTAAAACGTGAAATAGAATTCTACAAAATATGCATACAAATTATTTGACTATTTTTAATGAGGTCATCAACAGGAACTTGGTCAGGACGATCGCGTTTCGACCGCTTAATCCTGGACGCTCAAACCCGACCAAGCGCGGTCCTGCACATTGAAGATGCACAGCCTCAAAAATTAAATTTATAATAGAGAAAGATTAGCATCTATCAAAAAAAATAGAGTCACTATTGATTGAAATGTACCTCAGGCATTTGAAAGAAGGAAAGAGTCTAGCCAGTAGAGATCATTAGACAATATTGCATTATTTTATGTCAGTTGATTATGTCAGCACATCGCACATCGCACAGCCGACAAAACAGCAATTTCGCACCATTGCCGTACTGCTTTTTTTGCCACGACAAGGACCGCACGAAATGGGTTCAAATTTAGGTAGGCCTATCTATTTCTCATCTAGCCCTTTTAAACAATTAAATATCTTTGGCGCAGACAGTCATCAACAAGTTTATTTTTCGCCTTTTGAACACGTCTATTTTCCTCAGCACAAACCTCTTGCTTTGACGATGCATCTTGTAACACATTTTGAGCGGCTAGGATCATTTCTTCTGCTTGCTTTCGTTTCTCAGCAGCCTCCTTCTCCTTTTCAAATAGAGATTTCTCCTCTTCATCAACACTTCTACACCTTTTATCCTTCAACTGGCTTTCTTGGAGTGTTTTAAGAATTCTCGTTCTCGTCGACAATTTTCATATCCGCCTTCAACTTCGCTTCGGCTGCTGCTCGTTGTTCTTCCAGACGGGACTCATAATATCCCTTTGAACTTTTCACAGCCTCCAGTACAGAATCACTAACTGGACAGTCATGGCAGCCCATGTGATATTGAGTGTCTGCAAATGAGATTTTATGGTCATCAGTGACGATACTGTATATTCAGAGAGTCTGTCCTTCCGAATGATGCGTACTTGTTCGTTGAAATTCCGCTCAGTCGCTGAATTTCCGAACACTGTCGCTAAAGAAGCTTTAACCACGTTCGCCAAATTGGAAATTTCAATTCGCCTGCTTCCTATTCAGTTGTCATCACATGCGTCCAATAATCGTCAACTCGAACATGTCGCTGTTCTCCCATATCACTCATCGATAGTGATGCAAATGGAAAATTTTCCGGAAAATTTTCCAATTTTTTCAAAATTTTCTAGAAAATTTTCCATCGGAAAATTTTGAAATTTATTTTTCGGTGATTGACGTTTTTTCCTTTGTTTTGGAGACTTATTATAGTCGTTTGAAAAGACTATGCAATATTCAAAGACTGAAAACTTCTCCATCTTCCCTGTATGTTAACTTTTGGTACCAACTGCACCTTTTCCATGTCTATCAGATCTTTCCAAATGAATTTCAGACATAAGATGGATTTCAGATTTCTCTAGCTGAATTTCAGATATCTGTCACAAGCTCAACTTTGAAAGGTCTTAAATTCAACTGGAGATCTCCAATTCATCTTGATCATATCTGAAATTCATTTGGGCAGATCTGAAAGCGATTTGGAACTACCTGAACTAGAAATGGAGGATGTGTATCCTCAACGAAGATATCAGACAATGCGCCAGAAGTTAGAAGCTATCATAGATATTCTTTTACTCATCACAGATATCTTTAGTTTCCAAATATCTCACGAGTTTACAGTCTTTATATCTTTCAATTCGCTCATGAATGCTGCGTGGAATGTGTGCTTATACTTCATCACATGTTCATCAACGCATGGAGAATCTGTATCACTGTGATCAACGCTGCACAATAAAACTTAAGTTTCAAGCTAACAATTAGCAAACTCCAAAGTGAAGTACATTATTATTGCTCCAGATCTTTCACATTGCATGAAATTATACCTCTATTGTAAAGCAAGATTCACGTTATCCCAACGGTGTCTGTGTGATAATTAAAAATGCTAACAATTTAGTACAAGCCTGGCAAAGGAATGTTCAAAAATCAAGCGGACGGAAATCGTATTGCTACGATCGCTTTAATCGAAATAATTATGAAATCAAGAGTTTTAGACTCAATTTATTGGTACGCAGCTGCCTCGGCAGCGGAAGCGCTCAAATTATAGGGCCTATAAAAAAATCAAAACTTTCAGAATTTTCCAATTTTTTTCACGGAAAATTTTCATCATTACTCATCGAATGACTCGATTCTGAATGGATATCCTCCATTACAGAGACGTCTCCAATCCATCTTCAATTCATCTATATCCTCTTCTACAAAACCACAACACGGCTAAAGTCGTTGAAAACATATACAACTGTCAAGAATCGGTGGATCTTTTCGCAGGTGGAGGTTCAAAAATCTAAAATGAACTGCCATCAAATTTTTCCATCTTAGGCTTCAGCTGCAAGTATTTGGTTAATGCTTCAAAGAATCTGTGAAAAGTATACTTTTCTCATCGTGTGACCTGTGTCAACTCATTCATCCTTCAAATGATATTACATTACTAATGATTCGATTTCATTTATGGGATCCTTCAGTCCGTCAAAAATCTAAGATACAAATACATACGAAGCATTGCCTGCTCACTATACAGCTCGTGTATCGTGTATACAGCACGACAGCTACTAAGAGGGAATTAAACAGTTTTCATTTCATATAAAAGTACATTCAAAAGCAATGAAATGCGCATCCTTATGTATCCTGGTTATGACATTTGAAGCAAAAATGCATGCACACACATTTCTGACATCATCCTAAAATTCAATCCTTCATAATGAATAAGTTAAAGCACTTTAAAGTATCTTTACTTAAATAAAGAAACTTTATTGTCGGATTACAAGAAAAGCACTTTAAAGCACCTGTGGCAACCCGGGTGAGAAGTGTTTTAAACAAATTGTCTAAAAGTGTTTAAAACACGCTGAAAAGCATGCTTAAAGCATGTTTTTTTAATAAGTGATTCTTACTGCAGTTTTTCAATCATCTACCAATGGTTCATAGCCTTTTAGTTCAGTTTCCTCCCCACGCGTTGAAAGCATGTTTAATGCCTCCCTACTGCAAACTGTAGGGCACGAAATTTCGCTTGATCTAGGCACGAAATTTAGGCATCAATTCTAACCAACACAAGGCACGAGTAGGCACGAAGTTCATGGTGCCGAGTTTTTCCTTCGATTTCATTGAATAAACAAATGCTTCGTTTGGTGCCTATTTAGTGCCTAGTATGGCGTCTACTAGTGCCTCGAAGCACTAGAAAGCGTAACTGAGCACTAACTGGCACGAAATTTCGGCTTCGTGCCTGTTAGTGCCCTACAGTTTACAGTGTATAATCTGGTAGGTCCCTATTCAAGCTTAAAAAGAAGTCAATGGTAATAGCAACACATATTTTAAAATACAGACTTTTCATGTAACTAATCACGAGGTGAGTTTCGACGCGCATGCCGATGTTGAGTCGATTGTTCTTCTTAGTAACCTCATCTGATAGCCTACCGACGTCAATTGCAAACTTATTTCAATCAGTAACCTTTTACATGACTATGCAGTAGCAATTCTTTATCTAGAGGTCTATCCATACCGGACAATCAAAATTCCTGCTCTCACCGACGGGCGTGGCGACGAGCGGCAGAGGGACGCAACTACAAATGCCACATCATTATGGACACTTCTTATTGCTAAATAATTAACATATTCACATTCCTTGTGTTACATGCATTCGAACTAGCCCAAACAAACACTATAATATGACACCTTCCCGAGATAGTTAAATGACGTAGTCAGTTTCAGAATTTAAATGAAATCATGGACGCCGAAGGCCGGTCTTGTAAAGTGATTTTTTAATGAAAACAATATCCGACCGAAAATTTTGTAGAGTTCTTTATATTTACATCTGGGTGCGTCAAAATGGATCACCTGTCGAGTGGTCAACTGCATCATGCAATAATTGGAAGGATCATGAACAAGATGCTTTGAATCCTGTTTCAATTTTCTTATAATACGACTTGTATGTCTGTAGACAAGTCAAAAGGACGATGGAATTATTGGAGAAGTGGTAGATAAGTGAAATAATCTGCACGACGTCTATGAGCATGTGATCGAAAAACAATCACGACAAGGGCGGTGCGACCACCGTAGGCCTACATGCTGCGAATCTGCATATACGAAATTAACGATGACCGCCGAGCAAACGAAGCTTCCTCGGAATTTTATCGCTGGTGCTGAGCGTTTTGCCTCTGGAGCACTTACCCAATGCGTTGCGGAAGCATCTCCTTCGAACAAGGCAACGTCCATCTTAAACAAGGATAGAAGAAGACGGTGAGAATAGGTTTTGAGAGGGAACCATCGGGTATTGCCAAAGTATTATTCTCCACTCATGCAGCGCGGCAGCGCTAGACAGTCAATTTATGTACAATGGGATTGACGTATGAAATATTACGGAGGAATTTATCTCGCAACAGAGGCGAGAAAATGCGTTTTCTTTGCAAACAACTGAACAGACGAACTACAAACTATAAGGCCTACTACATAACAATGACGATGGATTTATTGCATCACGAACTTCTTATAAATTATTTCCGCATTACACACTTTGTTAAAGTACAAAGGGACATTAAATTTACTTCATGATTAACATTTCCATTATTTCTTAAATGCATCAACGCGCTGTGGGCTTATATAGTCTTATTATCTAAACGTGTAGGGGAGGATGTGGCACATTGAACATGTTTTTGAACTTTTCTTGATAGCTCGAATATGTTAAATTAAATGAACCAAAATCAAACTCAGATGAAAAGTTGAGCGTATGCTAAGTAATCTGTGAATGGTTGGACGTTTCTGTGACATTTCATCTCCTCAGAATTTGAATTTTAAAATGTTTACCAAAGTGGTTCAATGTGTCCCATGCGTGGGGCACTCATGTCGCTTTATTTGACCTGTAAAGCAGATTATTGGCCGCGCGGGAGACCATGTTCACTCCAATGCACTGGAAGGAGCGCAATCTATGCCAATTATAAGTGCTCTGGTTCTGCTTTAGTATAGACTAGATCTGTGAATAGATATCATCACCATTGATGAAGCTAAATTTCTATTCAAATACTCATTGCCAATCATAGACATCTCAATCACAATCTGTCCTTGATCATCATAGCACGTCGTCGAATAAAATTCTCTACGCAACTCGTGCATAAGATTGCTTCATCATAGCATTCGAACTCGTTGGATTTAAATACACCTGACCCTGCAGGTTCGGGCATTTAAGATATCTAACTCGTGGAATGATATAAAGAAGCAATCATGTAGTACTACACCTTTTTCAAGTTTGATTTCAGAGCTTTTAATGTTGATCTCAGAACTTTTAACTTTGATCTCAGAACTTTTAGCTCTACACTGTAACTCTTAAAAGCAACTCTATAACTCTGCACACTCGAACTTTTACTTACATCTGGTCTACTGTCTGCATCATTCGATGTCTGTGGCAGTGTACGTGAATTGCAAAACATTGTGTATGAGATACTCGCACATCGCATAAGTAGATCCCACATTGATATCTTTGGTATTATGGAACGGTAATTCAATTCATTTGCAGGTGTGACATTCAAATTTTTGAAATATATCATAGAATACAATGATTATTGATTGTCCATTTATTGTATTCGCAAATATCTATGTTTGCAATTTGATTATCCAATATGTCTTGAATTCTAACTTCACTTCTCACTTCGACTGAAAATGGCAACGTCACCGTTCGATCGCTAAAGTGTAATAAATTGTGACGAAGAAGGATGCGATTGGAAATATTTGAGTCTTAGACAGTTGGGAATCAACTATAAAACAGCTTATACATGGGTGCGCAGTGGAGAAGCAAGTAGGAAGGAAGAGTGAGAATGATAGATGAGCTAATCAATGAGCAAATTTTGATTTGGATTGAAGAAGATTCCCAACTCACGCTGAAACAGATGGCTGAAAAAGTCTATGAAAGATACGATATAGCTGTTTCACATGTCACAATACACAATTACCTTAAATTAAGATGTGTCACATTGAAAAATACTCATGCAGAATTTTCAACGATAAATTCCGATAAAAACAAGCACCTTCGTCGTGAATACGTTGAAAAAGTGTCCCAGTTCATGCAACAGCAAAAAACTGGATGAGTGAAACAAACTACAATCTTTTTTGTCGACGCAGTCAATGTCGTTCTCGCGAAGGCGAGAAAGCATTAGTGACTTTGCCTGGCTCAAAAGGACCCAACGTCCATGTCATACCTGGCATGTCATCTTTTCGTGTCATCCACGCAACTCGACGTAGGGAGCCTTCCGTTCTGATGCCGTCAAGCAATGGGTGTCAGGCCTGCTTTCACAGCTTCCTGATGGAGATGCTGCTCGCACGGTACTTGTTTGCGACAATGCTCCGTGCCACAGCAAGATTGAGAATTGTGAAATGAGTATCCTGGATTCAGAGTTGACTCGGACCACATTCTCTTCAACTCAATGCAGTTGAAACTCTATGGTCCAAGATGAAAAGCATTGTCAAACACAATCTCCGCGTCCCTGAGGTTGTCGCACCTAGAGTTGGCGAACAAGGATTGATCTATCTTGAATCAAAGATTGATGAAGCCCTTAGTCAATTGACATCGCAAGACTGTGTCAATGCCTACCAGCATTCTTCCTCGCCGTCTTGAACGGGCAAAACCTAAATATTGGAACTTGACTTACTCGTGAGTATTTGCTTGTATTTTCTGTTTGCTGAATGTTCGAAATCGATAGATTATGCATGTAATGATACAACAGTTTGCTCTGTATTAACACCTGATTAAATGAATCAAATTAACGAAATCAGATGTGGATGATCAAAATTTAAGAAAGACATTTATCTTTTTTGCTATACAGCGTATCAAAGATGAATGTAGCAGCAAATTGTCAATTTCTGAAATCAAAATTAAAACTTCTGAAGGCAAACTTAAAAAGGTGTAGTCTATTATTGCGCTCCTTCATTGAAATACATTAACCACAGAATTAGACAGGTCGTCTCTTCTTCTGTTTGACTAGAAAGGAAACATTGGAACATGTAACGTAAATGAAATGGCACAATCTCCTGACTAAATACCATAGCAATCGAACAATGAGCAGCCAGTTTAACATTAAACACGCCAAATTGTGCAAAGTTTCAGTGACTGTTATCAACCGGATCACACAGCAAAGAGACACAGGCGATGTCAAGTTCTACAGAGAAGTTTGTGAACGTTTTTTCATCCGCCTGCTAACTTTTTTTAAAATGATCGGAGGGCCAACATTATCGAGAAAACTTTTGAGCAATGATCTGAATTGTTCGAATCTGAAGGAATCGTGGCGATCGGAGCATTTTGAAGGAATTCAGAGCAATCCGCAAGCGACGCACGACTATTTTTCCTATCTCTGTAAGGTATTAAAAATTTCTTTTTGCCCACTTATTAAGTTCCTGCATGTGCCATCTGCTTGAATCAGTTTGCACTTCTAGCAAAGTGATACGATTAAACAATCTAATTCTGTGACATTAGCACATAGAAAGTTTTTCATCCTCTAAAACGGTGAATTCTACATGGAAATCTCCAGAAATACCGTTGATATCTACAATTCCACAACAAAGAGAGGTGGATATTTGACAGCTATGAACTTCTGATGGTCATAGATTCTGACGATCCTGTGAAATATAAATTTACTTCCGCAACTCGTGCAAAGATATCCATCTTAATTGCATTAGTCTCGATCAACAAACTGTGGCCTCGGCCTTCGGGGTCGTGCATAGACATGTTGAAAAATGCGATAAAGATGAATACTCTGCGCTTGTTGCGTAAATAAATTTTGCGCTCATTCAAATCAACCCTAGATATCAATGTAGACCGTCGACATCTCTGCAAATCCTTGTTAACTGCGGAGTTACAGACTTACAGGAAGTAATTTTTGCGCTCATAAATCATCAAGTCGCTAAATGTAATAAGACACGGAATGTAAATCAAGAGACACCTCATTGTTCTATTTGTTTTTTACATGTTACTGTTTACCACAGAAAGAGTAAAAGATAGTTAACCCTATGCTTTAACAACACAGCTGGAGTCTACAACTCCATACAATCGATAGTAATCAATGTCACTTATGTCGGCTGATTCACTAAAAATAGCTGCATTGTTTAATCTTTCTTTATCATGTTCTCGTCATGTGATATTGCAGAGTTTCGCCTAGAGGGATTATTCTGCAGTTGGTTGCTGTCAGCTGTGCGGGATATATCCTAAAATTATTATGACAATCGAAAATTTTTCTTCAAATAGGAATTCCCAAAGACTATGCAATATTCAAAGACTGAAAACTCTCCTATCTCTGTATGTTAAGCTTTTGGAAACAACATTTTGTCCTCAACGAAGATATCGAATAATTTTAATACATTAGAAGATAGGAGCTACCATGGATATTTTTGTACTCATCATAGATATATACCGTTTCCAAATTTTCTACGAGTTTACAGTCTTTACATCTTCCACTGTCTTTGGGAATTTCATTCCTCAAACGTAGGCCTCTATCTCAAATGACTCTGATCAGAGGGTCTTCATCCACAATTCAGGCAATACTGTATCAGGTTTCTAGCATTTAATAATAACAATAGTGTATATATTTCATAAAGAATAGTTCGAAATATAAGTCACAAAACAGTAATGACATTTTTATTCACTCCAAGTAAAACCTTTTCTACAGCTGCCAGTTGATATGCACATAAGAGTAATTAACTTGTAAATCAAACGAAAATCGGGTGAAAATTATTTCCGCGCACAACTAATGTCACTGTTCATGAGCATTATTGATTAAGGAAAGAAAGATCGCTTCCTCTTCTTTGAGCGACAAAGGTGCATTTCAAAATGCCTGGAGCACTGCAAGCGTTTTGGTATGAATTTGAATAGAAGATGCCGACCATTCACACTTCTAAACAACTTTTTGCTCATAGTCTCTCTCTTCTTTTTGATGGATTCAATTTGACTTTCGTTCTCAATTTCAATTAGCTCAATCTGTGTATTCTCTTGAGCTTGTTTTTGAGTCCTTTTGGTAAACCAAGTAACAGTGGACACGTATATTCAATTACAGATCGCATGTATGCATTGTAAATGCATAGTCATTCATACTTGCTGATATAATATTTCATTTTTCGAAGTATAAAAAAGCGACGATTGATATTACTGACGATATTTGATTTGCAATCAAATTTTCTGAACTGAGATATATCCATCATTTCTCAGAATCACTCTCTAGCTACTTGAAGTGGTCTTACAACTTTATCTTTTGATGAAGTCCCAATTGATTTCCCTTCAAAGATCGACAGGTAAAGGATACATTGTATTTACAATTGGACGGTGGAGATAACTCAAAAATTCACAAATGCACAAATAACTCCGCAAGAAATGCATCACTCGAAGAAGGCAAACAAAGATGGCGATTGTGGATGTTCCACTACACCACATTCAATGATGAGTGAATTAATTTGTGTAACAAATGGCTCACAATGTTGGACAAGTCGTTCTATGTCGCTGTAAATGTCGTAGTTTTCATCTATGTTGCCTGCTAAGTTGCCCAGAATAGTCGATCTGGACGGACCGACACTCAACAAAGCCTTTACTGCATGACGATGTTGAAAACTGTGGAATTTCTCCATTGTATCCGCGTAAATTTGAAGATAGACACTTCGCAGACTTTCTCCCATTTCGTGTCTTTGAAAATCTCTGAGAAGACGGAAGAGAAGGGCGATACAGAAGTCCATCATCCGTTTGAGACGCAGGAGACCGTCGCAGAAGTCTGGGACATCATTTCTCATAACGTAATCACGCAACAATTCGTCTTCTGACGGAGGCGATTGTTGTAGCGTCTTCTGCATCTTCCCGACATTCCGTGAGATGTCCGATTTAATTGGATTTATGCTGGAATTGACGACAGTGGCAATAAATTGAGGATAATTCTCCACTACTGTCATAAATTGTGACACTGTTGGCTCCTCTTCCTCCCTCCAGGGAAATCGTAGAAGTCGGAGAACAGGAGAGATTACCGGCAGCTCCTCCCCTTCGTTCGCCATGCGCTTGACTGATAAGCAGCCGCGTGACAGAGACTTTAAATGTGTGACGCGACGCAGTGGCCGATGACGTCTTCAGAGCCCGACTTATGGACGTGTTACGCAAGCCATACGCCTGAGACTTACGTGAGAGCAGCCGCCGTCGCTAAGGACACTTGACAAATGGAGGGTAATTATCACGAAGATGCTCAAGGCTGACATTTAGAGTGATTTCGTCATTTTCATTGTCATAGTTGCATATTAGAGAACGGAAGAGATAATTTTCTATTGCAAGATGATGGAATGTAAATTTCTGCCAATTCCATCAATAGTGCATTGAAAATGTGTGACCAGATCGATCTGCACTCTATGGATCAGGGATGCGGAGTCCTATCATTTTGATAGGACTCCGACTCCGGTTGGCAAGTATATAAAGGCCAGTTTTTTGAAAAACAAACCGGTAACCTACATCATAGATCATTATAGGCTTAGCTGAACCAATGTTGGTGATCATTGCTGTATCAATTATTATTGATGAAAGTTTATCAAATGTCGCTTTAAGTTGGATGCATACGATTTGGCTCCTCCCATCTTTTTGATGTGTGCTTCACACGGTTTTTCTCCAATCTCTACCAGGCAGGAAAATCCTCCATCCTTCTCCAAACAAATATGAGTACACTTTCGATTTTAATATGCGCTTTGGAGGAGAAATCACACACGATTAACGTGAGGGTAAGAGGTAATGTTCTCAAACAAACTATTATTTCATTTTTGTCTCCGATGTGACCTTTGGCGCGCAGGTGTGATCGAGGCTAGGAAGGCTTGTCTTTTCTAAATCAGCGAGTGAAAAGACAATCCCTTTTCACTATTACGGGTCATTCCCTCAACTATTACAAGCTTTGCATGCACTGCTGTCTCTGTACTTTTGTTTGACGGAGGAAGTTGACATCAAGACACTGACAGCTATGTACGAGGATAAATGATTTGTTTGTATTATATTTCGGGTCTAGTTATAGGCCGGCGTCTGGAGTCATCATTTGATAGGACTCCGGGACTCCGACTCCGCATCCCTGCTATGGATACTTACAAAACCCAGCCTGCCAAATCTATGAGACGAACAGTTAGCGGCTGATAAAGGAAAATATTTGAGAATTGCAAAAAATCGAGTGACCCATTACGTTAGAGAGAATTGGATATCTACAGCAAAAGATAGTCATTCTGGCCTGAATTATTTAGAATTATATGGTTTTGAGAATACCATGAAATCATATCTGAATTTTCATATTGAATACAATGACATAGATATATTATTAAAATTTCGAACAAGAAAACACAAATTAGATTTCGTAACTGGCAGTTACGGAAATCGATTGCGATATGAAAAGCGTTTATGTGAGCTATGTGATAATTCGAAACTGGAGACTCTGTATCATTTCATGATAGAATGCTCACTATATATCAAAATTTACGACAAGAAACAGTGCCTTTGTTATGCAACTGTAGCAATACAACAGAATTCAATAAATTGATGAATATCTTAACTCCAAAACTGGTAAAATCCATCGCGACGTTTCTCAAAAAAGCAAACGACTTGCGAACGATGACTAAGGAAATCACTAATCAATAAATATGAAATATGGAAATTTATTATCGTCAATTCTCCTCTCCTTCCTGTTCAGAATATGTTTTTTCCAACAGCACCGACTGCACGCTGTTATCTGCCATCAAGCTATGTTTTTGTGGATATAATAATAATAAAGCGTTTATTTCGATATGAATGAAAATCGGGGCTTACACGGGAAGATACGGTTCATATGTTCAAAGTAATTAAGACACATTTTATACATAAAAATCAGAGTAATTGACATTAGAAAATAGTTAATCGCTGATGCACTGAATTATAGCGCCGACACATGCTGATAATAAAAGTATTTGCTCTCCTTTGCGTTCGTAAGCATGGCATCAGAAAACGCCCAGTTTTTGAAATTGGTGGCAAAAGACTGTTCAAAATGTGTTCTTCTGCTATGCGATCAAAGAAATTTGACGCCTTTACCATTCGACGCTCCATTAACGTAGGAAAACATTGCGCGTCACATTCATGTCCACAAATGATTCTATGGAATCTTCGCTACAGCTTCTCCAATCGAGTAGAATCTGTCACAGATAGACCAGTAAATAAAGGAGCACAATACTCAGCCATCGATCCAACAGAAGCGCAGTATACATGTTTGAGCTGATGCTTGCTTACAACCGGTTTCAAAACTCGTGTAGCATATATGCGCTTTGAAGCACATTTTACAATGCTATCGACATGGTCGGACCAATTTCCGCACCTGAGTTGAATTAAACACCTAATACATTCAATGCATCAACCATGGTTATTCCAGTTTGGTCGCTGTATCCCATCATAGTTTCGCTTTGGAATAAACAAAGATTTACACTTGCTCTCATTTATAGTCAGATGCATTTCATGTGTCCATCGTAGCAGATTCTGGTACTCAAGACTGATGTGGTTGTTTGCTGAATTAACATAAACAGGAAAGCGAAGTGTGGTTTCATCCGCGTATTTTATCACATGACAATTAGCTGAGTTTAAACTTCGGAAAGTAGAAGTTGTCACAGCGTATAGATAGGGGACCAAAAGAGACCTTTGTGGGACACCAGATGTAACATCTACAAGACTGCCTTTTGTGATACCCACCGACACATATTGCTTCCAACCGGTTAGGTAGCTCATAATCCATTTGATTGAATTTAATGGATTACAATCAATTAACTTTCTTGCCATCAAATATGTCTTCAAAGAATGAAACGCTCTCGAGTAATCATACGATATGATTTGCACTCCACAAGTCTTTGGATTATCAATCGTTTTTGATATGAAGTCATCAAGAGAGATCAAAGCACACTGTGTCGACGATTTGGGTCGATAACCAAATTAGCAGGGTTGCCGTGGGTATGGGGATTCTGTGGGGATCCCCATGGGTATGGGGTGGGTATGGGGATTGAGGCCATCCCCACAGCTCCCATAGGGCTTCTATGGGGATTCTGTGGGGATTCTGAAGATTTTTGACATTCACTAGAAACAATCGAAAATGACATAATATCACACAATCAACTTCGATGTTGAATTACAAAGTATCACGCAGTTTTACTTATCTCACCACTTGAAATGCATGAAATATCAATGTTGATCATTTTCACATTAGTAACACACGTTCAATAATTTTGAATGACTTATAATGATAGTTCCAGGGGTGTCAAGGACGTCTGAAGTGGAAGAATTCTGCAAGTCTCCTTTGCTGCAGAGCCGAATGGAGACTTACAAATATTTACTCTAATTGTTTAAATAGCTGATAAAATTATTTGTGATAATATTTAGCTTGCGCGAAAAATGCGATTAATCTTATTAACCTAGATTTTAAACTAATTACGATATAGAAGACCTGTTCGTTCCAGCCCACAAAGCAAGACACATGAAAATGTTGAATGATTTTCGTCAGATACATGAAGTGTGATAAAGATTTCTCACACCAAATCATTCAACTGCAAGCCATCTACTCGCATTAATGCAGTCATGGTTATAATGAAAGCTCAGATTTTCACTTGTCCATGACGGTTAGGCATCCTTAACCGCACACTTAAGTGTACTTCCATAAATGGTTCATTGTGCTGCATTTCATCACCAAACACAAATGGGTCAACATCTCCCAATTCTTGTGCAATAATTCGATGACATGAGTGGTCGAGAATATCAGGATGATTTTCGTCGAAGTCTATATCTATAATAGTAGATTAGATTGATTCAATGCTTTTTCCTTCACCACGTGTAGGCCTACATAGTCGATTTCTACTGCGAAACAATTGTAGACTTGAGATGCATAAAGGCCAAACTCGCTTTGACATTTTACTTCTTTATCGGCATTAATGGAGATAAAATTATCAATGATTGCTAAATTATATCAATTAACGAATATCAAATGGGAATATTCACACACATGAACATAGCATGATCCACTGAGCAATAAACAATGGCTATCCCTACCAACCGGCGAAATCATGGATATTGTAGCAACTAATTAGTGGTAAGTAGTAATGTTCGTATATTACCTTCACATGAAAATATATTGTATACTCAGTCTGATCTGATAAAAAGGGATCTTTTTTTAATTCACGAAGGCTTAAACTAAAAAAAGTATTTGTCTTCCATAAATGTCGCAGTAAATACTATGATATTGTTCAAATATTTGTCATTGTTGTAAATTATTGAATGTCAAGAGATGTTATGAAAATTGATATATGCGGATTCTCTATATTCTTATCATTATCAAAGAACGATAGTCTGCACTTATATCTTACATAGGTTAGCCATATGTGAGGGATAGTGAGGAGGTGAGGGAGAGAATAGAGCCTCGACTGTAGAGGCGGATTACTAAAGAAAACAAGAGAGAAAGTCAAAAGTAAAAGGTGACATATAGAGCGCGAATTGTCGCCGGCGAACTTCGCCAGCGAATATCCCGCAAATATGACTGAACTTTAGCATGATATTCTGCAGCTGACATTCGCCAGTTTTTCGCAAGATTCGTTCCCACAGGGTAGCACCACTATAAGCAACCAAATGAATGAAAAACTTACATTGGGAACCCCAAATACCAGCTTACAGGACAGCCCAGGATTATATTCTCACAAATGGAACATGTGAAACTCGTATATAATCTATCAAAGCAACCAAATACATGCACTTAAAATTATTTGCCGCTGACTAAAAATATTGTGGGGACACTAAGGTCCTTCAGGACTTAAACTGAGTTAAAATGTCAATAGATACTCGTATATTGATAAATATTCATGCTTGCTTTTGTGAAACATGTTGTACTTAATTACGATTGTCTACAGCGAGGAATTTAAGTATAGTTCTTTTGAAATGAGTGTGTGTATATTTCATGAGAATGCTTCGCATAACATGTATACGTGATGTAAGCTTAGGTTTGATTTTACTTGATGTAGACTGGTTGATTAGTGTTATAACAGGGAACGGTAAAAGGCGAATAAAAGAAAAATTTTTCGTTACAATAATTTCTAGGTGGCAAATCAGAATCAAGGCTCAATAATGATAGAAAATGGGCGACTACAATTTTAAAGAGCAATAGGCCTATACCGAAGATAGAAAAGAAAAGTCATAAAAGTTTCAACACGCAGTCGGTGACTTTTTTCAAGGACTGCCATTCCGAATCTCTGGAGTCAAATACGGCCTTCGGATCGTTGAATGTGGTGCAGAAGTTCCACTGAGATGGATATATTGGACATCAAGCATATATACGAACAGGAGCAACATATTAATCAGGAGCCTATCCTGTGGGGGCGTGCAGATTCTGTGGGGATACCCACAGGTTTTCTGTGGGTATGGGGTGGGGATTCAAATATCCCCTGCAAATTAGGTCTCATCAAAATTATACAAAATGTACTTCTTGATAGACCTCAATACAATTGCTTCTAGCAGTTTGGCAGGGAATCTTTGGAAACTGATTGGTTGTATGTCACTTATTATCGGAGATGGCTTCTTCGAGATCGGGCAAATAGAAGCGATCTTCCAAATTCTTGGAACAATCCGTTCCTTGATTGACTGGTCACAAAGTTTATAGAGAGGCTCACTAATGAATACAGCAACGTACTTGTAAAATGATATTCTTACTTGAACTTCTTTGTATCAATTGGTAAATCAGTTCAGGAGAAATATCAACGTGCCAGTCATGATCTTCTTTGTTGTCGTCCATTGATACCTCATCAATGTTCTGAGGCTTAAATACTGACGTAAGTTCTTGATTAATTGAGTGAACCCCATCTTCAATGGTTCGGTATTGGGATAACAGCGACATCAGTGGATTAGTAGATTCAGTTCCCAAGTGAGTACTCACAGCTTGCCATAGATTCTTTTTGCCCATTCTCTTCGTCCAATATAACTTTGACTTTAATATTTCGGCTTTCACTTTTAACTTCAAACTGTTGTAGGTCAAAAAATCACGATTGCCTCCCACCGCTTGTTTATGAGGTCCTTTATCAGGGGAATGATCCATGGTTTACCACGCGAAGTTATACGAACACATGTTGTCGGAATGCTATGATAAACAGCTACCTCAATGAGCTCATGGAATATCTCTACTTCTTCGTCAAGTGTCAGATGATCATAATCCAAAAATCTCCAGTCAATCCTTTGGATGAAAATAGCAGAAGAATACAAATTAGATTTACGTTGTTTTCAATTCAACACATACATTAATTAACTCGCTATTAATAAGAGTCTATGCTATTCAATTAATTTGGTTCCTCTAGGCCTACCTATTAACCCTTTTCTGCATGAATTTTTTTCAAAATCAAATTTTTTTTTCAAGTGCAATTTGCGGGCGTTCTAGGAATCGCACGAAGTCGGGAGAGGTAGCACTAGAGGCGCATTGATCTCTTCTTTCTTTTGGTTACAAATTGTTTTTGCCGCTTTGGGGTCAACACTGCTGAAGATGTAGGTCAAAATTGTCTGTAACCCGCAATATGCATGAAAGAGTAAAAAAATTCAATCTTTTGATAATGTTGTACTTTTTACTTAGTCTAACTGGTTTCTAATTGTGATTGGATTACTTCATATTCATTTTCATTGCTATGGAATATAATTATTTAGTAATTCACTAATGAATTATTCAAAGTTGTTATTTATAATTCAATGAAATCAAGAACGCATTTCCATTGTGTTTGTTACAGTCAGACAGATATAATATCATTGCAGGATCAATTATATCCAAATATGAGATAACTTCTTCACGACAAGAATATGCTGTTCATCCATTGATAAAGCGCTTAATCAAAATCGTCGCTTGTCTGTGAGGAAGGCCCTGAATTCAATAAGATATCCATTTGCTGTCGCTAAAAATATAGTATTGACAGTGTTCAACATTGCCTCAGTTCCTTCGAATATCAGGTGATCTGCTCCTCACACTCTCTGTGGATGCGCGCGTTGGAAAAAATTGCATTATTAATTGTTAGCAGCTGAAGAGACTAAATCTGTTCGCTAAATGAGCAGACAAATGAAAGATGCTTTTTTGATTAATACGTAATAATTTTTATTTCTTTGTGCTATTTATTTCCTTTTATTCCTATTTATTTTTATTTATTTGTGGTTTTTATCCAAGTATCTATTCAATTTTTTCCTATTATTTTTTGTTACAATTTCAATATTCCATCAAAATCGTATTTCACTGATCATTGTCAGAATTTATATTCCTTCTTTCTTTAATTGTCAGTACGATCTAAACTTTGATATTTACTTGGTTAGTTGATTTTCTATATTAAGTTAGATAACAACGTGAATCATGGAGTAGTGATATGTAGAGTGTCGACTCAAAAAGTATCTGTAAACAGTGAACATTTTTATATCAAAAGATTCAGTTTTTTGCGGAGACTACGTTCCCGTGCGCATATCTCACATTTGGCAACAATTACAACTGTATCACCCACGAGTTCATTTAACAAAATCGAAAGTGTATACACATTGCGGATTTAATAAATGCGGAGTTACCACTCTACCTAGTGTATTTACTCTATGACGTGAATGATTTCCTTGATACAGATGATCTTCTTTCCGATCTGCAGTGAAATAGGTAATTAATAATATCTTCCCTCGTGTACAGATCAAACGTGTCACAAATTGTTTTGCGAATTAAGACTAGATAGTGATGCAAATGGAAAATTTTCCAGAAAATTTTGAAATTTATTTTTCGGTGATTGACGTTTTTTCCTTTGTTTGGAGACTTAACATAGTGGTTTGAAAAGACTATGTAATAATAAAGTCCGAAAACTTCTCTATCATCCCTGTATGTTAACTTTTGGAGCCTGCAACTGCACCTTTTCCATGTCTATTTCAGATCTTTCCAAATGAATTTCAGACATTGGATGGATTTCAGATTTCTCTAGCTGAATTTCAGATATCTGTCACAAGCTCAACTTTGAAAAGATCTTAAATTCAACAGGAGATTCATGTGGATCATATTTGAAATTCATTTGAGCAGATCTGAAATCGAATTGGAACTATCTGAACCATCTGAACTATATAGAAATGGAGGATGTGTATCCTCAACGAAGATGTCAGACAATAGGCCAGAAGTTAGAGGCTATAATAGATATTGTTACCCACCTAGTGTGTAGATCTCTTTGCTATAATGATTGACAGACATATTACGGACCAGGAATTTTCTACCTTAGGAATGGATGGCTATGCATGTTGGATTCAAGATCCTCAAGTCTACGAGGACGCAAGCTAGCTATGATGCCATGCTTGGACTCTTGGTCCTGTCATGATGATTAAAAAAATCCCATTATGAATCAGCTTCTTTTTACACCATGTGTGAGGCAACACATGATGACAGATGCCACTCAAATTGCATAATTAACAGACAAGAACAGTTCGATCAGGCAACTTGTTGAATTTAGTCCTCATTCAAAGTGAAATTCAATGATGTTCTCATTTCCTTTGAATACCACTCTAGCCTTCTTTTCTGCAGGTCCATGAATTGCTACGTTCTGACAAATTTCTACGGATGATGTGCGAATTTCATCATGACTTTCAATTGTTGTGCGTGATTTCTGAATGAAACTGTTGCAGGACGCCTCTGCTGACGATTGCAGGTCATTTTGGTGCAATGACTTGTATAAGCATTGGTTTAGTTTATACATCTCGTCATCACTGCATCTTTTTCTTATGTAGGAATCGATACTGCCTGCATTTTTGTGGCCATGACTTTGCATATTTGTTCCTTTGTAAATCCTTGATCATGGAGTTGGTTGATAACAGTTGCTCTCACGCAATGATTGGAATAGATCCTTGATAGTCCAGATTGTGTGGATATATTGTTCATCATTTTCCCAAGGGCATTTTTGCCAAGAACCAGCTTGGGGTGATACCAGGCTCCACTGCATCCGACCACTTCGTCAGATTTTGGCCTTGGCCAAAAGTTTCCTTGATCCGGCAGAAGTGACACATATAGTCGAAATGCTGCGACTGGGCAATGCTTCTCATTATCTTTTCTTTCGTACATTTTTGCCTTCTTTAGATCCTCGTACTCCTTACACGACAAGGCTGCTTTCACATTTTTTGACAGTTGTGTTTCATTTATTCGGATGTATGTTCTTCCACTTGAATCTTCCTCTGTTACAAATGCGTGTACATTGAGGTATCGCATGTTCTCTCGTCCTCTCATTCCGAAGTTGTACTCAATATTATACCAAATTTCTTGTTGCAAGCGTGTTGGTGTTGAGCGATCGAAATATGATGACAAAATACTCAAATCCTTGGGCTCAATTTCGATCGTCTGCTTCCGCGGCTCCGCTCCACTTCGCAGATACTGTCCCACCTTTGTCTTCAACATGGTATTAGCTGACATGAAAGCAGGACCGTCGATGATGTTGACACACCGATTGTTTGGAGCTTGTGTTAGGTATCGGTGAATTGCTGCTCTGATGCACACTAATGTTGAAGGACGGTAGAAATCGCCACTTGCTTTTTGTAGATTGTGATAAAAGAATCTCAAATAATCGGCTAAAATGGCTTCAGGCATTGTCTCTATGTTATCAGGAAGGTTTTTTGATAAAAGAAAGTTTTTGAACTTTTTAGAATATTGCATGGTTTGAGAGACTGATGACTTGGGCTTCTGCATCATTTCTGTTTGGTTCAGCTCATCTTTGATCTCTGAACTTAGTTGAGGATAGAGCTCACTTGTGACTTCTGAACTTAGTTGAGAAAATTCTTCAATTGGTATTTCAGGATAGTGGCACGAGTTTTGCTCCAATGTCTTCATTGATGTATCTGCTGTTAATTGGTTCAATTCAGCAGTGCTCAAGCCAGATACCAATCCATTTGGAACAAAGTCAAAATTGATCATGTCAAGAATGAGATTCTCATCGTTAAATGAATATTCACTTGGTTGTGTCGACATAATTGGTAGTGACCGCTTTCAAACTTCAATGGTTAGTCAAAGTGATGGTTCACGAAGATAAGTTTGAATTGTTATCTATGTATACATAGCATTCGATGAGTCCACTGTGATCATCAATTTGCATTACAGAATTAGAAAATGCATGGACATTGGTCATGGACATAGATCCTTATATAATGATTTGAGGAGCTACACATTTCTATTGTCCCCGGTCCGTAATGAGATTACGGACCGCTGACATGTTTAACACATAGTGCCTTTTCATGAAGCCATGCCATTACGGACCGCTGATCATAGAGAAGTGAGACTGTAAATGAGGTGGGTAACAATAGCAAAATGGACCTAGATGTCGGTCCATATTGCCACATTCTAACCCAAAAATGATGAAATTCCTGTCGATTTCTACATCAATCAGCGGACAATAATGCCAGGGATGTCTATGATCAATGATCATCTATATCATATATTCATAGACATCCCTGGTGATGCCAACTACGACATAGTGTCCGCTGATTGATGTAGAAATCGACATATATTTTTTTCTAATAAAAAGTATATTCAGATGAGACCATAAAACACTGTACAAAATATGATGGCCAATTACCTATAAATATGATGGAAAAACATAATAAAAGTCACACTCAGGAAAGGTGTTGCGAATGCAGTGAGCATTGCCACGTATGATTGCCAAGCTCAATCTCTGCTACAACCACATCCCTTCCCTATTATCCCCAGTGGCTGTCATCACCTTAGACCCAATGATGTCGGTGAAAGATTTCGTTATGGGCACACATGAGGGCTCAAATGCGCAAGTGTCTGTCAAAGACTGGTATTTTCTCCTTTTCAGGAGTTCAGCTTTTTTAGCTTCTCGCCCTGATTGAATACTTGCGTCGTTGACCTCTGATGCAGCGAAGGTGTCTGTCGGCGTAACATCCCAAACGAGACATTTACCAGAAGCGAAAGAATTCATTGGGTTAGAATGCTGAGTATGTCTATATCTATTTTTAGATGATGGCACCATTAACTATAATGTCATTGCTGATAACATGCGGCAAATTTCCAGTGCGATAAATCTTGCAAAAATAAGTTTGGTTTAATGCGAATAGTCAATAGGGATAAGCGAGAAACTTTTCTAGAGTTAACTTTTTTATATTTTATTGAAAGTGTACAGAGCGCCCTATAATTTTAGTATAACATTTTTCTCAATCATGTCGATATGACACCGTCGCACAGATAATCAATCCATATTGTAGTTATAGATGAAGAACAACTAGCCCTACATGTACAAGTAACAAGGAGTTTCAATTCATCATAGATATCAAATGAAGATGGGAGCGCGCTGCGTACAACAGCGACTCCCATTATAGGGCGCTTGGTACAAATCGCCTACTATTCACGCCATAGTACCAAGCGCCCTAATTATTATTACATACATGTAGATACATTCGTAGATGAATAAGCATAATAACCATAAATACATTTTGTACTTTGTCAATGGCTTATAAGTCAATTAAATTTATTAAGATGCCTATACTAAACTTGTAGGATATTGACAAAAAGCTTGATTTTCAAGAAGTACATTGCTTTGAATTAGGCCAAAAAATCAAATTTTTAACGTTCCCATCGGCCAAATTTGACAAAATTGTCACGCAAAACTTGAATCGTAGCCATTATAGTTTTGGAGCAATATCAAAAACTGTCTAGGTAAGATCCTGGATCCCCTGGCTTTATTATGTTGTGAGAATAGAAGCAATAAATCAAATCAAGTTTGTTTTCTAAAAAGCTTCCATCTTTATCCAATTGAACAAATAGTAGAGCCAATATCATTGTTTCAAGATGGCAAGACGTTGTAGTTCAAAAGCAGATGAGAATCATCAAAATATCATTGTAAAGAAAGCTTGGTGATTTGTAGCTGACTTTATCTTCGATTTCATTGACAACACAGGACACAGATCACAGAGGCCCACTTGCTTCCTCTCATCCAACTCTGTGATTTCCATCATTTGCATAGAGATATCATTTTGTTCATCTCTCTATGTTTCTTCCTATACAAGTCTCACTGTAAAATCCTTCCTTCTGATGATAACCAAAGAGCTGGTCGAAATATATGAAGGTTTATAACAACAACAAAATATTTTACAATACTTGACTTCCTAACTTAGATATATAACAAAAATTCAATTTACACTTCGACTTTTTACCTCATTTACGCAGAAAAATTGCATTTTACGCAGCCGTAGGACCACTAGTACAAACATTTTTTACCATCATCTTCAACTAAATGTCGCTCATGACTTACACTTCTATGCCAAAGATATTCATTTCATTTATATATTAAAAAGACAAGCTGATGTAAAAGAAAATGTCCTACATATCCAAAAGTTCAAGTTATCTGTAACTCTAAACAAAAGGAAACAATCACAAAATCACAGCAAGTCCATTCCATGATATTTCATCGATATCTTGGTTACATATCTCTTAATGATGACATTAATGATTAATAATTAATCATTAAATGATGACACTTTGCATTTTTATAATTGTTGGAAAATTATTTTTGAGGATGCGCCGAAGGCCTCGCCACTGATGTGATTTTTATATTAAAGGATTCAGTTTTTGCGGAGATTACGTTCCCGTGGTCCAAGAAATTATTTGAGCAGTTTTAAAAAATCAAAATTTTGCCAATTTATATAGCCTTAGTGATGCAAATGGAAAATTTTCCAGAAAATTTTGAAATTTATTTTTTGGTGATTGACGTTTTTTTCCTTTGTTTTGGAGACTTATTATAGTCGTTTGAAAAGACTATGTAATATTCAAAGACCAAAATCTTCTCTATCATCCCTGTATGTTAATTTATGTAACCAGCAACTGCACCCTTTCCATGTCTATTTCAGATCTTTCCAAATGAATTTCAGACATTGGATGGATTTCAGATTTCTCTAGCTGAATTTCAGATATCTGTCACAAGCTCAACTTTGAAAAGATCTTAAATTCAACAGGAGATTCATGTGGATCATATTTGAAATTCATTTGGGCAGATCTGAAATCGAATTGGAACTATCTGAACCATCTGAACTATATAGAAATGGAGGATGTGTGTCCTCAACGAAGATGTCAGACAATAGGCCAGAAGTTAGAGGCTATAATAGATATTCTTTTACTCATCACAGATATCTTTAGTTTCTAAATATCTCATGAGTTTACAGTCTTTATATCTTCCAATATAGTCGCTCATGAATGCTGTGTGGACTGTGTGCTTATACTTCACTTGTTCATCAACACATGGAGAATTTGCATCGATCAACGCTGCATAATAAAACTTAACTTTCAAGCTAATAAGCAAACTCCAAAATGAAGTACCCAATTAAAAAGATGACGTTGAATCAACGGTGAAAAAACGTTGATGTTCAACGAGATTTTGGTTGATAAACGGTTGATTCAACGTTGATGGATGGTTGATATCGTGACGCTTTGGCCGCTGATATAACGTTGATTCAACGTTACTTAAAAACGTTGAAGAAAGTGGGGTGATCAACGTTTTATCAACTACTTTCTGTTAATAAAATAAAACCTTCTTTAAACTGATTTTCAACCTTACATCCTCATTACCCGTTCAACGATATAAGTAAGGAAAATATCACAATTGTTGATAGGCATATTTATTTGCATTTCAATGACGTAATTTGACATGAGCAAAATGACATAAAACTGGAATCACAAACTGCTGGGTCACTTGGAACATCCGCTGAAAATATCGGGCTTCATGCAATATGGAGTCATGCATTAAACACATAAAATCATCCTATATCCGTACCTATTATGGTGATTGAATATAAAAATGCAATTAAGTAATTTGCAGCAGAATTGAATTAATCTTGCAATGTTTTGACCGGGAATTGGTAGAATAGCTGTAGAAGAAAATGTTTCATATTTGAGGTTCATAAACTCTTACATGCTCTAAATTTTGCTGATCATTGCTTATATGACGATTATGTGACTTAAAACGAAAATGAAACAAGGTGAGCTACATAAAACGGAAAATCGGGAAAAACCAGGGTTTGAATGCGTAAATTTGAAATATTTAGCCTACATTAGTTTAATTTCGTAAAAAACGGAAAATTGCGATCCCTGATAACAAACCTATATAAAATGGCAGCGCAAACGATTATTCGGAAGATGCTACTCTGAAATATTCTTTAGATTTTTCTTGATGGAGCTTTGTCGACCGCAAGGGTGCCATCATAGTTTATTGAGTAATATAGTTAGATATTTGAAATTTGAATAAAAAACGATTGAACAATCATTCAGCTTATGGAGTTTTCTTCTGATTAAAACAAATACATTATGACACGATGCGCTTCTTTTTAAGCTATAGGGCCTACAGAATATAGCGCTTTAAACTGAAGTAAGTGTTCTTTATTCAAATTTCAAACATGATCGTCTTTCCGTACAATAGTAACCTCGCAGTAAAACAGTGGTTAGGCCTACACATTTGGTAAAATATTCCTACTAAAATTTTACTTTGTAGGATAACATCGAGATTACAAAAACTGAGCCCTTCTCTCCCAAGTAAACAGCAGAAGGGATGGACATCTTTCAAAAACACAATTTTTCATCCGCTTAAGAATTTAGCAAATGAAGAAAGCTTTACCACCATACAAGATGACGTTTATATAGTAGCACACATCGAACGATCAGATACAAATAATCTTGATGAAAATCACTTTTATCAACATATATGGGAAATTTCTCTATCCGGATTTGATCACATCCTTCATTTGAAAATCCTTCCAAACAGAAAACATGCCCACAGCCCGAATGCGTATTTCACGTCATCTGGAACACTGTCATTTCGAGTCGAACACCGTCGCGCCGCTATCAGTCGCATTTTAAAGAATAGAGGTGATACCATTTTCTCTGTTACAATTCAACAGAGAAACATTCACTACTCAAATGAAATTTGAGGCGATGATGCGAGGTAACTCAAAAGCATCTTTGGTTGGATCACAAGGCGGTTGTCCGAATCTGATGATCACTTGGACGCTGCGAGTATGAGAAACTTATGGGTAAATAAAATTCCAGTAGCTTTCGGGGCTAATTAGCTCAAATAACAAGACAGAAAAGCAGCCGAACGTAGGTCAGGTCTTGAGTCATCGATGCACAGATAAGACGAGTTTGCACAGCCTCAGCAATCAACACCTGTAAAATGAAGACAACTTTTGTGCTGATGTGCAGAGCAGAATTATCAAACTTAACTACCCTCAATTTACATTCCATGGGTAGGCCTACTCAAAGTTTAAAAAAGAAATCATTTATAGTAATATTAGGCGTTATAGTAAAGATAATTAAGAAAATTGCTTTTGGATAATTTAATCTTCGACAATGTGGCATGCGATATTCACTGGAATTTTGATAGCAAATGAAGAAAAATTCAGGAGTGGACAAATTGTGATTATTATCAATTTATTAACAATTTTCTAATCAATACTCGTAGTATTTATCAATTTCATTCTGATATTCAAGTAACTTTTTTTAGAAAAATGTGATCTGCAAATAAAAACGGAGTATGTAGCCTATTGCCGACCGCTTTTTCAACAATTCATGCGATGAAAATATTCAGGAGCGCTTGAATTTTTATTATAAAATTGATACATGTAAATTCATTTAGATATCCAAACAGTTTGTTTAAAAACACAATCTACAAACACATACACACATAATATCCTCTTGTCTCTACTATTTATATGACATCTCTTCAAGTAATTCATGGTGACATATGGGCATACAGCAAACATGTGACCACAATACCTAGGCCTACAATAATATTGAAAAGTGCGAAGCATAATGTGTAGTAAGTCAACACAAATTCAGATGAAAGAGTAGCAATGAGTTTGCATTTTGATTGTTTTATACTTGTCGTAAAGCATGAAGAATTATTGATGAAATTGCACAACTAAACCCATTGTAGGGCTTTAACACAAAACTAGCCTTGTGCGCATAATTATACGGTGTGCATGTAGCCGTATACAACGTGTAGTTCGTGGTGTAGCATTTATACCTTTAGTGTGCTTGATTATTTTTCTTAAACGACTCGAAATATCAAATTGATGGTATTTTTTTAAATGTGGCAATTCTGAAATAAGTAATTACCACAGGCGATAGCTACAGGTTTTCAATTCAATGGAAATTAAAATGGAAATAATGACCTATTTAAACATGTTTCCTTGATGGATGCATCTTTAAGAAACGATAGAAAAATTATACACTTAAGCAGAAATCGAATAGCAATAATAATTGTCGAAATTGATAAAAACATTATCCACCCAAACTTTTTGCGGTCCTGAAATAGAATTTTTAGATCTTGCCGCATGTTAAACTGTTTCAAAAAAAATTTTCAATTATTTGTCATCCAAATATTAATGCTATAGTATAAGTAGGCCTATAGCCTGATACACATCTAAATATTGAAGTGCTAAATTACAAAGAGTTTTATTGTGCTAATCAAATTCTTTCATGCTCATAGTTTCTCAAATTTTTAGCATGCAACTACTCTGTGTCAACATGCCCAGATGTTTGTGCTATTTTAAATACAAGCAATCAGAAATTACGGATTTAAAAATAATATAATATCATTTCAACATAATTCCATTTAATTATAATTCTTTTCACGACACAATCAACTTTTTATCAATTTTTCAACGAGAAACGTCGACTTGAAAACTGATAAACATGCACAACTCAATTTCACATATTGAATTCGAAATAAATAAACCTTGAGCATGTGACATCATTTTTTTTCATCACACAAATGAATTCAAAGTATTGGTAGGACTCCTTGTGATAAGTCTGCTACACAGCTAAGAGTAATTGAGATATTTTTTTGTTACCAGTAAATTATATGAAGTATGACGCTTATATCTTTTTATCATTTGTAAAAGTAAGAGCAGATATAACAGTAATCACTAATAGAAAGGTCTATACGTTCATGATCAATGAACCCAAATCCATGCCCAAATCTCTCCTTCAATTTTGTTTTTGGGATTTCCAAATACATGTACCTAGACTTGCAGTTAAATGCTGAAACAAAATTGACAAGCTAAATCTGAAAACATTTAGAAACTTACCCTTTTTCTGTAGTCTGATCCAATAGATGCTTTTTTAATTCAATAATTCTGATACATGAATCAAAGGAACTTGATGGCTTCATTGAGTAGAAGAACTCACTGACTACATACGACTGCTTTTCATTTTCGATTTGTTGATAATTGAAAGAGAATTGATGGTAAATCCATATAACTGGACACATTGCAGGTCATTGAGGTAGTCGTAAGTAGATTGTGCTCCATGTATTGTGCATGATATTAACGAAGTAAGATGATGAAAAACGTGGACAATCACAAAACCGACTAAATAACGGTGTGTAAGTAGAAATATCCTCTTGATGCGCTGACTTTTGTAATAGCAAGCAGCACACGTAAACACGGGTCAAATAAACCACGAGCGCGAAGAGTGCACAAGCTACTGCGCCTGACTTGCGCAGCTTACTGTTTCACGTCTGGGCGGACAATAATTATAAGCAGGGACTATGAGTCACAGGCATCAATAATTGGCAGCGGGAGAATATTATCGACCACTACTTCTCAATCTGCACGCAGATGCGGCCACGGCCATCACAGGCTGCCAACAATGTGACTGAACTCTCTCAGCTGCGTGCGCGTGGCGATCGAATTTCCTTAAGTGACGGAAAGTTATAGAAGCGAAATACGATTACGCAGATGGAGCTGGATGCTTATGCATTTGTTAGTCCAGTTACACACTGATTTAATATCAAAATTTTTGCAAATTATTATCCAAGCAATTTGGCGAACACACGAGCAAATCGATCAAAATCGACATGCTGATGGGTACGGTATATGTGGAGCTTATAGATTTCAATTGACAGATATTCGATTTGAGAAGGTAAAATGTGTGCCAGTAGAATTGCTTAGGCTCCCTTTGAGAATATACGTATGTCATGTGTAATTGTTGACCTGATTCGTTCGTCAGTGTTGATTGATGTTGTTGCTATAATAGCTATACAGTACACATGTAGTGAGTGTGAACGATGATGAAAAATGAGAGGAAGAAGAAAAGGGGACAGAGTGAGTGAGAAAGAGAGAAGGAGATGATGAAGTCACCCGAATATCTATTTTATACAGGCATAAAGTAGATATTCGGGTGACTTCATCATTTTTTTCTGTAGGTCTACAAAATTTCATCAAATAAAAAGAGCACATGTATATAAAATACTCGAAATGATAGTATATACGCATGTTTCATATGTCAATGTTGTATCCATGAGCGATTCTTTGAGTTATTTAAATGCATTTATGTCACTTCTTACAGCATCAATATTATTAGTTAAAGTCGGTATCTAATTCAAATGGACAACTCTTCAAATGGACAATGAAACGCTCTTTTAGTTATATTTTATCCACTTACATGGATGATCGATGTTTTAACCATGTACAATTCCAAATCATAATTTAGAGCAAATTATACATACATTTCCCACTCTTCACAGTGTTAAATATTATTAGTAGCGTATAGCCATTCTTATTCCAAAGAAGGACCATTTTACTTAATATGTAGCCTAACGATACGTCTTGATAGGGTTTATCCATGGTGCATCCATGTTTTATCCAAAAACGGTCATCTAGGGCTTATATCCGCAGAAACAATTAAAATGTTTAATCAACGTTTATTCGACGTTTTTTCAAAGCTTTTGACACCAAGCTGATTTTTGGTTAGTTTTCAACGATGTTTTTAACCGTACGTTCATCAGCAACGTTTATTCAACGTTTTTTCAACGTTTGTCACACCAAGTTGATTTTTGGTTAGTTTTCAACGATGATTTCAACCGTTGAAAAAACGTCATTTTTTACTTGGGTACATTATTTTTTCTCCATATCTTTCACATTGCATGAAAATACCCCTATTGTAAAGCAAGATTCACATTATCCCAAACGGTGTCTGTGTGATAATTAAAAATGCTAATAATTTATAGTACGCCACTGATTGGCCACCCGGAGTCGGAGTCGGAGTCCTATCAAAAGCCGGGTTCCATCAACCCCGGAGTCGGAGTCCTATCAAAATGATAGGACTCCGCATCCCTGGTTGACAGTAACTTTTTTTTAACCTTGCTAATTAGTTTGATTTCTGCTTAGTTAAAAGGCTTGTCAGCAAATACTCATTCCTTTTGATAAACAACTTATAAAATTGCTTCATGTCGGTAGTGATAGACACCTAATAATGCAATCCGATATCTTTGTCGGTAGTATATATGTGCAAAATTTTTCCTTTTAAAGACTGTTCAAATAATTTTTTGGACCGCAGGAACGTAGTCTCCGCAAGAAGCTGAATCTTTGATATAAAGATTTTCACTATATACAGATACTCAACGATATGCAGATACTTTTTTGAGTCGACACCAATTTGGTCGACACTCTACCGGCTACATGCTTACTCTATGGATTGATCTGTGAAACCCACTTTAATTTAACACAGAGAATGGAAAAACATCCCATCCCGCATGCCATCATGAAGAATGAAATATCAGATTATAAGACCTATTGATGATGAGGCATCAGTTCAAGAAGGACGAGAACATGCAAAACAGCTTGTTCGAATAAAACTCACTACATTGACATTCACTTTTTGAATTCGAAGAAATGACTCATCCGCATTCAGGTGCAAACCTTCATGCAAGCACGTTAACGAAACATGTGGCCAGGTCAATTCAAAGTTGGAGTTTATATCCTTAGAATATGAAAAACATCAGCTCATGCGTTTCACTACTTCGAAATTTTGTTAATTGGTACTACTTGTGTTTTGATTTCTCTTTCTTTTTTCTCAAAACAGCTGATGTGCCTAATTACTGCCTATTTGATACCACCTCTTCTTATGTACAATCCGAACAATAAAGAGCTTAAATGACCTCATAAATGAATTCCACAATTTTTAGCCATCATGTTTATTTAGTCAGAAGTTGATATTTATCATTTCATCAAAGCATTCTGATGGTCTTTACCATTCCTTTAAGTCTTTAAAATCAGGTATCGTAATGTAGAAGATCGAACGACAGCTTTGGTTGTCTTGGTTTTCTCAACCATTGAAATTTTCTGTATGTTTAGTAGAACCATTGAAAATCATTCCATGAGAGCAGATGAATTCACGGTGAAATGGTGCGATGAGTGAAAACGGATTTCATAATTACACAGTTGCTTTATTTGATTCATCTGGTGACGCGGTTTGGTTTCATAGACAGCACCCTATATTGGTCTTCTACGTTCAGAATCTTTTTCGCATCCATGAGACCAGCTCAATAGATGTTTTAACAAAAGTGATCTATAATAATTCATGAGAGGCAAAATTCGTTTATGAACTGTGAAGTGGCAACACTTAAGTCTGCCCTATGGAAAAACAGGTTCGTCAAATTTTTAGAAAGGCTCGTATCAATTTCTTGGAAGGATGTTTTGTATTTGAACAGCCCATCTCTCATAATCACATGTATCTCTAGGTGAAATTGATTATCAATGATCACACGAGCAAGCGACAAGAATGCCGGTACCGCTAGCTTCTTAAAAAAACCCTTCTCCATAGAAATTCATCTAAATGCATTGTGCCCTTATGCCCCTAGAAGTGGCTCCTGTAGCAAAGGTATCTGATGTGGGCTATTTACAAAATGTGGCCCTTAGGAAGATGACAAGCTTGAACTTTATTCACAAGTTCTTCATGAAAACCGGATATTTTGGTAAATTTCTTGCAACTGATAATCGTTATCTCTCAGACTGTTTATAGAGCACTGACAACGTAGGTTTATATAGGCCTACATGCTAGGTTGTAATTGTCACGTTCATTCATCCACGAAGTCATCGATGTAATAGTTGTATGAACAATGGCAATGTAAATGTATCTTTTGAACGCTACTCAAAAAATCGCCACAGAATTTTTGCACTAGGTATGCTCTCAAAGAGTATTCTTATCTCTCATGATGATCGATTTCGCAACATTGGCCTATCTGTTGATTGTCAATGCACTATATGAAATAGCACAATCAATGCAGTCTTTGGTATGTAGGTCTCGGAGGGAACACGACTTTGAAGTGTATAGGCTTGCACGTAGATTTCTTAGACATGTCACATTAATGATGGAAGAACATGGGATCCATGTTCTCTCACTCAATATTTGTACAACTAGAAGGAAGCTGATAAAGAGGAGCTGCACAAAAATCTTGACCACATGCAGCAATTCTTTGGCCATCTTTAATAAAAGAACACGTTATCGATGAATTTATTACCGGCTTGCGGTAACACGATGTTGAAGGCAATCCCCTGTCTAGCCAATGTAGTATTGACCGCACATACAATACTACAATTGATATGGCCTATTTTAATTTATGGGAGGCAAGTCTACTGTGCTGTTTAATGGTAAATATTTCTGATAGCCTACTGCTGCAGTTTGAAAAGTGACACTCATGCCAGTCACTCATACACTCACAATGGAACGTTTTGCAGCGATTTCTGTCATGGCGAATACCACCAACTGTCCTTCGATTAATTTCAGTCAGAATAGCTAGCTGGAAGCGATTTGTTGCAAGCTACAAATTTTGAGGGATGATGGCAAGGTGTTTTGGGCATTTTGTTCTGAGATGACATTCGAGATTGCATGGCTTAAGCAACATTTTTCACAACTATTTTATGCATACGTCTGCATGCTTGAATTATGTGATAGTTTGTTTGCGATTTCAAAAAATAAAATGTGCTTAATCATCAACATAGATGGATGTAGGTGTGATTGACGTCAATCTCTAGAATACTGAGGTCATTTAGGTATCGACTGTTTCACATAAATAAGTTTGATTTTAAACATAAAATTACAAACGTGGAACAAATCTCAAGCGAATCATGAAACACACGTGACTATGAAAATGAAAAAGTATTTTTGCCAGTTATAGAGGCGGACCCATGCATGTAGGGGAGAGGAGCATCTTGTGGACCAGGGCTATATGCTTTAGAATAGGCCTATATGTAATTGAAAGGATTGCAAAAACTGCATATACAACGTCTCTAACCACACGATTTATTTTCTTCTATTTTGTCACCACAAAAGGACTTCGACAAACAAGTGAGAGTTCTTTTTTTATTGTGCTTTTTTCACGTGACGAAGTCATGCTTGAGTAGTCATTGAGATTTTGGATGTTGAGTTATGGTGTGGTTAGTCATCTTCGAAAAAACAAAAATATATTTAGTTCACTAAAATACATAATGCTCACTTGTACTAACAGTTCATTTTGTATATACGGTATAAATATTTTCACTTTGCCCCTGAGGAATAAAGAAAGCGCTTGTGCATTCTGTGTTTTCACTTCAATTATTTCAATACATATATATATATATATATATATATATATATATATATATATATATATATATATATATAATATCAAAAAAATGATTGAAATCAAAATGAACATAAATAAATAATACAGTTTTGTCCCGAAAGAAAAGTCGGCAATTATTCCCGACCGTTTTCGCCTGGTCTAGGACAGGCTACTCATGGGAATGATTTTATTGGAAAGCAAAATACAAAATTGGAAGCATAGACTTTCAATCAAAACTTAATGGCATAAACCTTGCGATCTTTGCTTGACGTGTCATAGTTCAGGTGTTTGAGGTCTGGTTCAATGTTGGTTTCAGCATAGAAATAAAAATGGATTCCTTGCGCTCTCTTTCTATGCGGGAAGAATTCGGCCATTTTATTTATAATGGCTATGATGTAAATAGTCGAAATTTGCTGACCAACGTTTTGTACGACTTTGATGAATTTACAATAACTTGAGTCTCTTTCAAACCTATATTCAATCATCATGAACAGTCAAGGCATTTTTCCTCAACTCCGTAACAGACAAATTTTGACATCTTTCTCTTCAGTCTCAGTCACGTCTCTGGCAATTAATTTCTTCTCGTCATGTAGAATTATGGCCTTCTTAATTTCTTAAATAAGGTAAAACTATATTTTCGACATCTTTCTTTAAGACATGACCATATAGAGGTAAGGTACAAAGGATCATCATTAAGTTATTTAAGTTAGCTCGAATTATCAAAAGCATTCCAGATCTCAACATTATCGGGATGTGAGTTTTTCCCACGACACTCTCGAAGGTATAGCACCACAGATTTCACAAGGTGGAAGGATCCTCGTTCGGATCCATTCAGTGACTTCGCTCAGATCGATTGTTCTCTTTTCTGCCAGATGTTCAGCTAGAATGCAAATCACTTGGTTGACCTCGCGTCCACATCCACCATAAGGAGTAAAAGCAAGTGGTGTAAAGGAACCGTGGTTCACTTCAATTATTCAACAATCACACTGTCGTTTCTTCTCCCATTCATTGTTATGGAATGCCGGTTTAAATTTGACTCAAATGACTTTTCTCAAAGGGGTTGAAAGCCCTCACGTCAAAAAATGCGCGTTGACCTTTGCGGTGTGCATTCTCAGGTATCGTCAGCAATATTCGCACTTCTATTGAAAACCTCACCGCGCAAGGGTTGTAGATGAGGTTTCATTTGAACATCGTTGAAAATGTCTTTCATTAGATAACCGAAAAGATCCCTAACTTATCACGTCGTTGGTGAATGAAGCCGCTGTTCATACATGACATCGCATGATCAACATCAAATGGTTTCCCACATGCACAGCTTGACGGCAGGAACTTTGGCTTGTACTTCTGTCGAATGCTGAAAAATTAATTTTTTATTCAATTTTGAAAGGAAGAGTACTGAGCCAACTTGATGCACCTCTCATCACACTCAATTCAAGAGCTCGAAGATGTTCTCTGTCCATATTACTTTGAAGTTGGTCGTACAACTATTTGTTTCTCGAATCTTTCAGCTTAATGATTTCGCTGTTTGCTTATTTCGATAAAGTGAATTCATTGCTCTTTGATTTTGTCTATTAGCTGGGAACTACCTACCGCCGCTGTGGCCTTGTGTTAGAGTGTTCGCTCTGCGTCTGACAGACCTTGGTTCAAACCTTGGTGCAGTGGCCTTGTGGTAGAGTGTTCGCTCTGCGTCTGAGAGACCTTGGTTCAAAATATGAACACTCCGCATTCTTACTAAACACTCAGCACAGAAAAGGAATGAGATTGGTATGAATGACAATATTCGGCCACATGGAAGAAAGCCTCCGTGCCTGACGTACTTCCAAGTATAAACATGGATCACTCGTGTGCTCTGTCTGGAAAATATTGGTATCGGCAGACCTGCTTTACTGACTGGCAGTGATAACGGTAAGCACTCTTCATTTGAACAGAAATGGCCATCTGTTATGGCAAGAATGAGTTGATGATCCATAATGTGATAATATAGTGCGTATGAAGTATGTCAATTGATGTCGGAAACCAGTTACGAAAGCTGAATATTCAACAGGAGGCTCAGATCGTGCGATTATTGCTAATTTGGCAAGTTGTTTACACCATCAATCAATGAGATATGTTACATTTTGTGTCCATTCCTTCGGAATTTCATATGAAACCAATATATTTGCTTCCTTCTGCTGTTATTGTATATCACTTCCATCAAAAACTCGGTTGGCCGTTGTTGTCAACTGCATTTTAATGATCTCCCCTAAACCTCCCCTACTCCGATTTGCCTAACTCCAGGACATTAGTCAAAGGGAATCAATCTACACACAGTGAACGCTCCGATATTGGAAGTGGTATTTTCAGGTTCAATCTTGACTTCTTTTCTGCACATCTTCTTAGCAAAAGTAGCGATCGTCTCTCTTGACTGCTTCCCTTTCATACCAAAGCTTTTTGAAACTAGAATACGCCGCCACCAATTCTGCATTAAGACCAGATGGGCCACTGGATCCTTTTGTTTTTAATGTAGATTTCATTCACAATCGTTATACTCTCAAACATTACCGGATCCAAAAATCGCATAGGACCATTTATGATAATAATAATAAGCGTATGTTTTTCAGAATAAATGAAAATCGTTCATACAAAGATATGACATTTCAAAAGAAATTAGCGGATAAAAATATGCTGTTGTATTTTTCATATATTGTTAAGAAAAAATATCTCGAGCGTCGGACTGTAGATCTTTGCGGAAACATGAAACGTCCGGCGGATGATGGAGGAAGATGAGGGTGCAATATATGTTCTGAAATCATTATTTGTAGCAAAAATTTGATTGATATAGAAAGGCGATTGTCACTTAAGTCTGGCAAACAAGATGGGGAGGCACGTAGTAGTATCGTCTGCGTATCTGACAACATGACACAAATTTGAGATGCTTGAAAAAGTCGCCATTGTAATCACAAACAAATACGCCCCCAATATTGACCCTTAAGGAACCACAGATGTGACTCGGGTTGATGAACTTTTGTGAATGCCTATTTGAACTAGCTGATTTCTGTCACTCAGGTAACTCCGCATCCACAAAATTAATTGTCTTGGAAACTTGCATTCGATTTATCTCCTTATTATAAGGTCAAATCGCGATTTATCAGATGCTCTTTTATAATCATTTGAGATAATGACAGATCCACATGTATGTACTCTGATCATCAAGATAGGTCATCAATTTGTCGTGTAGTGAAGCCACAGCACACAGAGTGGAAAATTTCGGTCTGTAACCAAACTGACTATTATCGCAGTGATTCAAAACTCCGGATTTCATCGAAGTTAAAACGATGCTTTCTAAAATCTTCTCAGGAACACTTAAAGTGCTGATTGGGTGTAGGTTATTCACATTAGGTGGAGATGACTAAGGTATAGGACAAATTGCAGCCTTCTTCCATAAGTCTGGAACAATGCACTGGTTAGCAGACAACTGATAAAGTCGACATAAGGGTTCGGCAAAGTGGAAAGTTTTGATTTCGGTAAGCGGCCCATCTTTTACCAAGTCGTTAGCCACGGCTTATCCTGTGCATCGGACATAAGTTGCTGGGATATATTCTTGCACTGCTTTAGCGAGAACATTTTGAAACTGCATGCATTTGGAGTTCAAAGATAACTGTCCATCCTCTATGAATTTACACTCCGTCTTTTGTATTTTGTTTACAAATGCTTGAATATTTGAAAATCTCAAATCATGGACTTCTCTAATACATGTATTACCTTGATTGGCAGTAATTCTCACGGATGGTGTAGCAAGCAATGAAGCATGGAGAGTCTTGGATTTATCGAAAGGACAGCAACTTGTAATGCTGTAAAGATAACCTATGTCATCGCTTATTAATGAGTCATCGCTAATTCTGAGTTGTCATAAGTTGGTTTGTTGTGCTCATTGACCAAGTTAAAAGAAACACAGATGTCACGAATATTGTATCTGTTTAAATCCCCACATATTACAGCATCATGGTCCTGGAGTTCTAATAGAATTAGATCGAGACTGTCCATAATAAACGCAGTTAAAGCTTCATGTTCTCTTGTGGCTGCATCTGGCGCAATGTAAATAACTAGTAACACAATTCTCGATGGCTTGATACATACAAAAATGCACTCAATACTGTCGGGAAATGAAATTCTGGGAATATGTACTGGGATGTCATTCTTGATACACGCCGCAACTCCGCCTCCTATTCTGTTTTTCCGATCACTTCGATGACTATTGAATCCTGGATATCAACAAACGAGTCACTGTGATGTTCTGAAAGCCATGTTTCCGTACATGCAAAAATGTCAATTTTCTTTAGCAATAATGTAGATCTTATTTCGTCCATCTTCATGACAACAGAACGAGCATTTGCGCACAATATCTTTGGATGGCGCTTGGTAATGAAAGAGGAGGCGAAAACCTTGGACTTCATGTCGTGAGACGATTTTTCCACGATAAACTACCACATCCTCTCCAGCGTCCCTCCTTCTTTTTTTAGTTCATTTCTCTGCTTTTTGTTTTCTTCTCGCTCTTGGAAAGTATAGTCGGGGTTGATGTAAACAGATTTGAATCTCTCAGAACTCTTTAAAGTCCTAGATTTCCGCAATATTTCCATCCTAGTCTCAAAATCAGAGCACCGTACCCTGACAAGTCGAGGTCTGTTGTCATTAACTTTTCCAATTCTCTGGACTGCTGATATTGAATCTGCACCCGACACATCCAACTCCGATCCTATTCTCCTCACTGTCTCTAAGTCACTTTCAATCCTTTCCCCATGTGTTTCGCCAGTCCTCTCAGGTAGTCCAGCTATTATCAGATTTGTACGTCAAGAAATTCTCTCAAACCTTTGTTGCTAAATTAGTTTGGTTGTCAACTTTCTTCTTGAGCTCGTCCACTTCACTTCGCTTCATTTTGACATTGTTGTATATAATTGTGTTGATCAAGCAATACCGTAATACGGTCAATTAGTGGAGTCATATGCTCCGATATCTTCTTGTCAACTATCTCAGAAAATGCATTTAAAGTTTCCGATTTAATGCTCTCTTTACGAATTCTGATGACTGCGTCAATAAGATACTGTTTCGTAATACTATTGTTTCTGTTTAGAATTTCCTCATCAGTAAGAGACAAAACGAATGATGAATTCATGATGTCACCCAAAAGAAAAGTGCAGACACGGGGGTCGAACTTGGTACTTTCTGACAGAAGAAATACGCGTCTACAATATCACTGTAACGCTTTTATCAGATAGTATTGTAATATTTTGCAGAAGTAGCTGATCAATTGGTATTGAAGAGATGACAGTTGTAATCGTCACACAGGAGTGTTTATGACGCACTGGATCACGTGCGAAAAATCGATATTTTGAAATCAATTTGCGTAGGGAGGTGTTAGAGCTATTCTGTAATAACAGCTGATGTTAATGGAAAACAGCTGACAATACCAGCTGATCAGCACACCGATCAATTATCACTGCCAACAAACTCTGCAATAAAGGCACTGACTGGTGATGACGTTGTGTAGCATTAATCGACGGATACGTAGCCAGGACACAAACACGTTGAAAGAATGGTGACTGAACGAGTTGCTATTTTTAGAACAATAAGACTGCGGGAGAGGAAAGGGAGAATCCAGACCACTTTGCTGCCAAAGCATGCCAAAGAGATGAAATCACCGACCAAAGGACCAATTCCCAAATTACTCAAACAACTCAATCAATTTCCCAGAAATGAATGCACCATTAAATTGGTCAAGTTTAGACGATTCTACAAAATAAAAATTGAGTTGTTGAAGCAATGCAGATTTAGCCTCTGTTACCAATTTGTTGGTAAATGTCTCTTGCGATTGTTATATTCTGGCAATGTCAGTAAAAATCATCACCATCTGAATGTTGTACAAGTCCGAAAGTTAATTCTTGAGAGCGGTTGCCTTGACGTATAACAAATGTTCAAAATCACTAAGCAAAGTAATGAATTTATGCAATAGTAGAAAGAGAGAGAAAGTTAGAGACTGAGGTGACATCGCATGCGGGTCCCCTTGAAGGAACTTTTGTGCTAGGCAGTATTAGACCACCAGTGCTTCTCTCCAGTACCATTTCCACATCAGGCAGCGAAAATATCTCGATACCTGCGTCAGTCGTTTATGTCTCAGGCGAAGATGGAGAAAAATTGCCTTTTATGGAGTTTGATGTAGTAACTTTCTAATAGTGCTGTGTATATGCTCCGACGAGTTGAAGAGCAGAATTCTGTCTAAAGTTCTATCAGAACGAGGACTTCATTTGAGTGGTGGCATAGCAGGACTACATGAAATAGATGTCACATGAGACGTAGACATTCATTCAGGATAGGGTTTGGGGTGAGTTGGCACATTAGCTAATGGGTGGAGTTGGCCTACTTTTAGAAGAAGACATCAAATACTTTTTTATGGGGCTCCTGTCTTCATTTAAGTGGCAGATCGACCAACTATAGGCCTACATTAGTGGATACCATGCTTAGGGTTTTTGAATGTTTTATTGATAGATTTTCATAGTTGGTAGGCCTAATCACAAGGTCAACTGAAAAGAAATATGCTTATCTGCTTAAAGATTCATTTTTCCAATGACTTTAAGTAAAGAAAATAAAAATAAACTCATAACATAATGTACTATCTTAAGCGCTTAAGATAATACATTATATTATGAGTTTATCTTTATTTTCTATACTTAAAGTCATTGGAAGAAAATGCTGTTTTAAATTTTTGAATTCATTTTTCCATCTGAAGACGAAGGGAACACTTGTGAATGACGCATCATATATAAGCTCTTGTCATCAGCTTTCGTCGTCATGATCATTGCCGGTAATGATTCTAGCGTCCACATGCTCCTAACCGTGAAGTTAGACGATATTTCAATTTGAAAAATTCCAATCTACTGCACATGTTGTCTCCTTTCGTCTAATTTGTTGATTAATAAATCTCATAGTATCTTCCTCCAAAGTTGTGCACAGTCGAAACAATGGATTTGTTTTGATTCAGATCACCACTTCTTCTTACACGTTTTTGCCAGCTAAGCTAGTGACCGTATGGATGTCTATGCTGTCGTCGTAGCGATCGCTATGAAAGTCGTAAAACTTCGCGGAGAGCAGAGTTCCCCGATTTTTCAATGAATCAAATATTGACAATATTTTGGCATCTTCGATGCTGATTTCGTTACAAACACCTCCCTATGCCAACTCTCTCCACTCCCTAAGCCAACTCTTCTCTACACCCCTAAGCCAACTCACCTACCTGACCATGACTACAAAAATTCTAAGTACATAAATTCTATTGACCATTTATTAATGAGGCGTTGAGGAATGATTAAGTACTGGTAGTGACACAAATTGGTCACAATACCGACATTTTCTCTTCATTGATGAAGATTGGCAGCGTTTTTGCAAAACATATGCCAAGTCATCCCAGTCTCCCTATGTTCTCTTTGATTGTAATAAGTGTCACATGGCCACATAATATGCTATATTCTAGTTATTCACATTGTGTTCTTCTATTATTATGTACGATGGTGTGATTGAGGCTTAAAGTAGCTACAAAATCAATGAGGAAAGATAAAGGTGATTCAATAGCTTAATACTGATGACCAGAAAACTTCGATGTGCTGTCGTTCGCGACTTTTGAAACATCCAGCTTTTATAGATGTTTAAACATGACATTTTGCACATGTCTGTGCTGTACTTATCAATACATTTCCATAGTGATATATTGTTTTCATTCATTTAAAAGTCATTTTCAGTGGTGGTGGTGGTGGCGTCGACCCACCCCCTCTCTGCTATTGGGAGGGGGTCCAGTGGGCCGTCACCTCCCAGCGGTGGATGAGCTCCGCACACCTGACGGGGTATCCCATGGTGTGAGAGATGTTTGTATGTGAATGCAGGAGAAGAGATGTTTTGTAATGCGTGGTTGTGATTCGCGCAGGGGGCAAAGAGGTGGAGAGTGGACAGAGGGATTTATTTTATGTAGATAATCTTTCGAGAAGGGTAATTTGTTGTTGCGGAGTTGTGCCAGTGTTCTGCTTGTGCGTCTGTCGAGTGATTTGTGAACTGTGGGGGGATTGCGTTAATGATTTTATTGCTTTGCCTGTGTTCCGGCATTAGTTCATGGCTTTATATTTCTATGTGAAGTTGATCATAGACTTTCATCGCATGAGACCTTGATGCAGTTGTATAGACCTTTATGATTCTATCATAGAAATTAACAATACCATAGAAAGTCCTAGAATGGAAATTGCATGAAATTTACGGCACACGTCGGGGGAACTTAGTTGGGGCAAAAAGCAAATTGTGCGAGCTGGCATTCTTGTTTTCGGGTTGGCATTTTTAATTGTCAAGTCAATTTGTGATCTGGATTGCTGCCCCTATTCCAGAGATCATGTTCACAAAAGTAATAGTGAATTTACAAAATATTGCAGCGATAGCATGACAAAGAAGGAAATCCTGTAAAACCTTCTGTATGTTCATCATTTTGAAATATCGCTCCTATAATTAATCAAGAGTATAATCGGACACATATTCAACTTGTAATGTCGATTTACAGAGCATGCATAGCTCCAGCTTGAAATCAGAGGCCAAGAGATCTCAGAGTATTCATATAGTTTCATATATATTTAATAAATTTGTTTCACTTGTCTATGGTGCATGTCATACATCGCCCAAGTTCTCGCGAACCGTCGTTTGTATCAAAGTACCTGCCACACGAACCGTTGCTTGTATCAAATTGCCTGCCACACGAACCGTTGCTTGTATCAAATTGCCTGCCACACGAACCGTCGCTTGTATCAAATTACCTCCCACACGAACCGTCGTTTGTATCAAATTACCTGCCACACGAACCGTCGTAATAGCTTTTCTTCACTTTTCATACGAAGAACTTGAAGTTTTGAAAGATTTTGAAGGATGAATTCATGTAATTTTTTGATTGTCTGAGCATTGAGAAATGTGCGAGAGCAATCTACATGCAATAATTGACCGATGCTTGGTTTTGCATTTATCGAGATTGGACATTAGCCCTGCTAGGTGTCTACGACGGTTCGTGTGGATGAATTTTTGACTTTATTGAGTGGAAAATGAGTGGTATAATCTTAGCCACTGTTGAATAATAAACTATATTTTGGAAGTGATCTACTACTACACTTCACGCATAGGCCTATCCACCTAATAAAGCAAAAATGAAACAGTTGTTACCTTCATTACAATTTCAGTTATGCAAAACGATGGATGTAGGCCTACATCGTGACTTTGTAGGCGCATATGCGCTTCATGGCTCTGAAAATTAGCCTATGCCATGAGCATGTTGTTGCATGAAGCGATCTTCAAGTTTGTGGTGTCATTAAGTCCAATGCGATTGTTTTTACCCACTTGATCCTTTTCAGGTAAATTCAAGTTTAAGCAAGCAATTCGATCAGTAATGCGACTGTACCTAGGCTTCATGCCTCTTCTAATATAAATTTTCGTGTGCCTCTTGCAAAAAAGCCATTTTGAATGAAAACAATCACTTAAAAAACATTGATCTATTCATTCGAAAAAACACAAAGTCTGACTAAGAGTGGTTCAAGTCTCATTACAGCAATTAACATCTTGAAAACTGCTTACTCAATTATCTAATTTTGGGGAACAAACTCTAATTTAGAAACCTGTCACACACATTCATTCTAAAACTCAATACGGCAAATTCATGTAAAAATTTCTGGCGTCAATGTTGGTGATGACGGGCGTGCTTCCACTACATAAGGAGTTCAAATCCTCCCATTTTGATAAAGAAAACTTTGGAGCCGAACTATAGGACTTTTGAACATCGTACATTGAGGATCTCTATTTTGGAATTGTCAGAATCAAAATCATCTTGAGCATGATTGGTTTTGAAATATATCTTTTCCAGCTCGCTCTTTCTGATGGATATTTTGGCCATTTTTCGCCAATCAATCAATGCACCATTGTCGCTCACTCGCTGGGACAGAATTCGCAAATTCCCACTTAAATCCTTAAAATCAAGAATATTCTCGGTATTGATTGTGACAACATGATATGGATCTCGACGGGCCATTTTAACGATGCTGTGTAATTCGGATGGATGCATGATCTCCGGCATTTTGCAAATTCTTCTTTCAATGCATGCATGCATTGAGTCACCTTCCGACTGTCCATGATTTGGAATCATGATGAATAGATTGACTGTGTGCGTAGTCACTGACATTCGAAGAAACTCCATGATCATTGCTGGAACTATTGAATTTTTATTTTGGCCCGAGCATCCATCACAGAAAAAGTCGATTATTTCAGCTCCTTTTGAATCACAATCATTTAAAAACATATACAGTCAGCTACTTATTTCATTGGCACCGCGTTTTGCGATGCATTCATGCCATGTTCCTTCCTTGGTGGCTAGATCAAAAACAGTGAAATTGTAGTTTGACAATCTCCTCTTGTAAAAAATTTCACCGCGATTGGACTGTGGAAGGAATATGACTTGCTCCAGATCGAAGCAAGCAGCGCAACGTTTGCCATCAGACTGCATTGCTTCCGCTTTCCTATCAATTTTGATTTTTCTCACTGTCTCCTTTTCAACAATATGTTTGTCATATCTACTTTGTAGCTCCAGTTTTAAGTGTTCATTGCCCTTGCGGAATGTCTCGCACAAGCCGCATAGATCCTTCTTCTGTCTGTGAAAACTCAAATTCATATCACGGAAAACTCTACGGTAGGTAGACAATGATCCACTGTTCTCTTCATTTTCAGACTTGTACATGTTGTACATTCTCTCAATTGATAGCGATGGACAAAGATACTCTTTCTTATCCCTTGCTCTTGCGTAATGGCTTTCGATTCTTGGAAATTTGTTGATATGTTCAGTAATGCTCTTCAGAGTAAGTAATTCATTTTGAACTTGTGTCCCATGTCGTCCTCCTCGATTATCAGCTTGCAGAATACCATTTTCATCAACCTTCTTCAATGCTGTATATATCTGGCGCTCGCTGATGCCTAGTGTTCAGGAAAAATAGCTTGCATACCCTCAGTTTTACATTTCCAACCGTTAGATGATACATCAACTTTTGCTTTTTTGTGGACTTACAGGATGCTTTCTGTGGGGAGATGAAGTGCTGCACTATGTATTGCCTTTGAGTTGGTAGCTTCCCTTTTATATTTCTTCATTATATCACCTATCCTTCTCTTTGACATCCTAGAAGTAGGAGACGATAAAGCAAATAAGAGAATGCTCCAAATATATTTCAAAATAGAAAATTGCATTGCGAATTGAAACTGCGCTTACCTACATAAAAATGTTGCTTCTGCAGTGAAGTTCCAAATTTTCCTCGATGTATCATGTGATGAAAGAAATATGGCGTCACAATCGAATCTGAATCAAACTAAAACAAAATATAGCAGCAATAAAAATACACATTTTCTATTTTAGTCTTGCACTCATAGGCTGCTAGGATAAATTGTAGTTGAAGAGTACGAGTAACAATCTGTGCATATTGAGATGACTGTGATGAAAAAAATGAAAAGTTTGTTCTTATATCATGAATATAGGCAACACTCGCTCTCCGATCAACTTTACGACGTCTGCAGAATGTTCTTATATCATGAATATAGGCAACACTCGCTCTCAGATCAGCTTTACGACGTCTGCAGAATGTTCTTATATCATGAATATAGGCAACACTCGCTCTCAGATCAGCTTTACGACGTCTGCAGAAACAGCTGTAAGGGAATATGTAGTTCAGGCGAACCGTCGCATGTGATAGCAAAGCAATCACGACAGTTTGACTGGCAGATAAGCTGATCAAACAGTCGCCACGACGGTTCGCTGCGATCTCAAACGTTTGAAATCAATGAGAATGCTAAGAAATCAAATAGGGTAAATAATTTTGGGTATGAAAGGAGCATTTTCATGCAAAAATTCAAAAAGTGAAAAATTCCGTTGCGACGGTTCGTGTGGCAGGTAATTTGATACAAGCGACGGTTCGTGTGGCAGGTAATTTGATACAAGCGACGGTTCGTGTGGCAGGTAATTTGATACAAGCGACGGTTCGTGTGGCAGGTAATTTGATACAAACGACGGTTCGTGTGGCAGGTAATTTGATACAAGCGACGGTTCGTGCGGCAGGTAATTTGATACAAACGACGGTTCGTGTGGCAGGTAACTTGATACAAGCGACGGTTCGTGTGGCAGGTAATTTGATACAAACGACGGTTCGTGTGGCAGGTAATTTGATACAAGCGACGGTTCGTGTGGCAGGTAATTTGATACAAACGACGGTTCGTGTGGCAGGTAATTTGATACAAGCGACGGTTCGTGTGGCAGGTAATTTGATACAAACGACGGTTCGTGTGGCAGGTAATTTGATACAAACGACGGTTCGTGTGGCAGGTAATTTGATACAAGCGACGGTTCGTGTGGCAGGTAATTTGATACAAACGACGGTTCGCGTGGCAGGTAATTTGATACAAGCGACGGTTCGTGTGGCAGGTAATTTGATACAAGCGACGGTTCGCGAGAACTTGGGATCGCTTTTGAATCGCTTTCTGGTGTTAATAGGTGACATCGTTATAAAATTAACAATTTAAATATATCTATGAAGACATCGGCCACTCTGTATGGCATGGATAAGTTAGTCATTGAATTGAAATATATTTCTATGGATGTCATAAGTTGCATTGGTAATAGAAAGCTTTGATTTTGAAGCTAATTGTTCTCAAGCATGCCTTCACGGCGAAATGAAAGCAGCAAAATTGAGTGATGAAATTGAAAGAGAATAATACTGGAAACTAAAGAAAAGATGACTTGCAGTAGAGACTTTTGGCTTTTCAGTAATGAAGATGGCAACAGCTGAAATTGTTCAACTTATGAATTTTAGCAAAAGAACAATTTTAAGGTTGATACTGTGACTCAAAAACAGATTTAGTAAACAAAAATGTTCTACCGTTAGAAAAGAAAATCCATCGAACGATGCAACTGCCCACTGCTTGGATATGTCCAGAATAACAGATTTTCATCCACAGTAGAGTTGCTAAAGATGTGGAATGAGTGATTGTCTTATAAACGGTCTGCAACGATGTGGGCAAGGACGGCATAAGAAAACGGAGACCACTTGTTACGAGTACGAAGGAGAATTAGTGGAAGATTGGTTCAGAAAATGCGGTGAGAAATTTGGAAGAAGGTGATGTTTGCGAACGAGAGTAAGTTTTGATGATTAAGGAATGACAGGTGGATGCAAGTCCATGAGAGCGGATGAGCGAATGAAAACTGAGAACTTCAGATGAGGCATACAAAGTGTAGAAGGTTAGTTCAACTGATGTTCCAGGATCGATATGACACTGATCTTCGTGAATTGCAAATTCTGAAATCTTTCGTGAAATTCGAAAAGCGAGAATACGCACGTTAATATTTAGACTAGTTTTTCAATACATCGTTTATGCACTGTCGGATTCCATCTTTCATGAAACATAAATCATCACTGGCTGATCAGTTAGATCAATGAATTCATCATGTGGTGTCGTTACTAACATTATATAATTCTGTTGAAAAAATTACTGTTTATCATCAGCTTATTTACTTTTCTTGGCTTATGCAATCTTAGAAACATTGATCACAGTATGATAAGAGGCTTTGATATGTGTACATTTGCTTATACTAAAAGGCGACATGCATTTTTGGTATTAGTGTATATCGCTAGCCGCATAGAAAATTTGTCATTGTCGCCAAAATAATTATGAATCCCATTTGTAAACATTTCTTAGACTAGTGTGGTCTTCCGTGTAGAAGGAATGCTCAGTTTCTCTGCTTCATTTTCAGCTGACAATGCTGAAGAATTACCGGATTTACAATCGCGTGGAGCCCAATCATTACTCGGTCCTTCTGGATAGTCGAATTCGTCAGGACTCAGTCATCTTGGAGAGCGGAGTGGCTGCATGTTTAGGTGAAGATGAGACGGAGACGGTGAAGGCGAGTTACACCAAAGTAATGGACGCTTATTCATGTCTCGGTGTTCTTTCTCATCAGTTCCGGCCTACGTCTCAGTCCCCTTCGGAATTGGTGCAGTTCCTGGTACTGGTCACCGGATGTTCTCCGGTTGGTAAAATGCAAGATCACGAAGTCCTGCGCATCACTGGCACAACCTTTCTTTCCTTGAGAAATCGACCTCAGGACGATGAAGCAGTATCCGATGTCAAGAAGTTGCTGTCCTCCGGCATGTTCTTCTTCGGCCGATCATTGCCCAACGGTGAAACCTTCGACATAACACAGAGCGCGCAACGACGATATGACAAATTAGGCACGGATGATCGTTTCTTCTGGAATCGCTCTCTGCATGTCTTCCTCAACCGGTTCGACGTTGACACCGACGCCTGGCTGGCGAAAATCATCTGTGGAGGATTTGAAGTGAGTGAACAACACGGAATGAATTACTGTACTGGCAAAAAGACGGCCAATTATTTATTTTTCCGAAGTGGAAGAACGAAGCAACTACCGCGAGGCAACAATGATACTATGCTGACAAAGGCCCCAAAAAGTGAATAAGCAGCAATTAGTACATTACACTGCTAAACAAGTTTCGTACCAATTGTGGTACATCGTGTTTTATCATAGGGTAGTTCGAACAACTAGCGACAAAGACGAAACAACTGCAGAGAGGCAATAAGGATAGCATGTAAACCCCCTCCCCCTCAAAAAATTAGTACATTTGAGTACTAGGCAAGTTTGGTACCCATTGTTGTACATCTACTGTTTTATCATAATGTAGTTATTGTTTTTGAGAGTGTTCAAATTCAAGAAATAGTATTTGTTTGACAAACTTGATTTTTAAAAAGATCGCTCTTCCAATGATTATTTATTTTTCCAAGTTCCCAGGCGCACGGCCGGTTTCTAAATAAACTTTTCCCTTGGAAATAGTCACCGACTGACGGCTGGTTTTTCTCGCCAGTACAGTACTGCGAGTGTCTTATTGATCAACCTGAATGGTTGCGGGGGATATATTCAGGTCTCCACATGCAAAATTGTGGCAATTATCGTCTGACATGGCAGCCAAATGTAAATTGTCATGTTTTCGTAGACAGGCAACTTATTATCAAACCGGCTGAGTTGGCACAGGTTGTGAAGAAATTCTGCATCCATCTGGTAAACTTTTCTCCTTTCAATGTATTAGGTCACTTCAGAATAGTATTTAAATGTTTACCCACAAATCAGGTGCAAGGTGATCCTAATAATATACTGCAGTGTGCCAGTGCGCCTAAAGGTGCGTTTACACGCGCAGTTTGATTGCTGACACTTTCCGATCCCTGATGAGTCAGAAAAGAATGGAAGCAAACGGATGCCTTCAATAATCGTGTTTCGTGCGTCATCAGCCGATGGCAATTGTTGATCCAGTGAAATGGATTGATCACATCAGCTTATTGTCCTCTGGGTGTCAGTGAAAAAGCGTCAGAAATGAAGTTGCATGTGTAAACGCATATCGAATGCAACCCTAGCGACTTGCAGCTCTACCATATCTTCCACGTAGGTTTCCTGCGTGGGGAGAGAAATTTATAATTTTCTGTAGATGTGCGACTAAAATTCAATTCAGTTCACCTTTGATTTTTGAAAAAGCTAAGGCCGCTCGTGTAACTGAAATCAAAATTCCTTAATGGAGCTGACCAAAAAAATCAAATCAAATTTAATTTGAATATTGCAAACCATTTTGATAGTAAAGGTTCAACTCAAGCCATGTGAAAGTGCCGGCGTGCTGCTAAATCAAGTCCTTGAATCCATCCTCTGGTTGGAGACCTCTCTTCTACCTACATGTAGCCTATATTTCATACATCTCTCAAATAGATAGAAACATGGTTCCTACGCTTCTTAAATCTTCTTAAAACTCCTTAAATCTCCTTAATTTTAATTTCCTCCTTAAATGTCCCTTTTTTTGAAAATCTTAAATTTCTGGACTTTAGATTGATTCCGTGACGGTGCGTGGTGGGTGATGAATCGATAACATAGGAAACTGTACCGTCTCTCACTCTCAGCGTCGATTTTTTGCGCAACTTCGGAAAATCCTATTTTCATATTCCTATTATATTTATTAAGACCTATTTCAATAATACTTCTGCTTGAAAACGTTTTCATTGTATCTCTTTTAGTGGATAATGAAATGAATGAAATCAAACATATCCGTGTAGTTATAGCTTACCATAGTACGCGTGTATTTTGAATTTATAATAATTTTATTCCAGAATAACTTTACAAATTCTTTGTGTTGATAAGTGGGGCAAATATTGTTTCATGTATAAAGCCAATAGCTGTGACTAGGACAACCACGATTTGCAACTTCGAATCCAAATCATGTTTTATGGATTTTTTTTGATGTATTCAGAGGTAGTTTGTGATGAACAAATAGAAAAATCATGAGAATGAAAGCAATCCAGCCTTGTTTCTTCCAGCTGACTTTACTTCATATTTTCTCTTGGATTGCGGAAATCAATATTCTTCATCAATTGTAATCATTTGTCTAATGATATTTTTTATGATATACATGTACATTTAACAAACAAAACTTGGCTTTATTATATTTTGTTCCTTGTTGATGTGTTCTTGTTTCCATTGTTGCAAATTGCTTAATCAGGTCAGCAACTTTCAATAATTCAGTTCGGAAAATATTGATGAGCCTGCACCTGGTCTGTGTATTCGACAGCAAAGTGCAAAGGTAAAGAATTGTTATCATTACGAAAATTCAAATTCACAGAGGATCATGATTGCTTTTGAGCGTACTTCCAAATGTAAAGATTACACAGAAAGAAATATTTCTTGATTGATGACGCTAATGGAGTTCCAAAACAAAACAAATTTTTTCCATGAACATTTGATATACATGGCTCAATGGAATTTCATATCACAATTTACAAAATGACTTCTCAAATTTGGGACTACTTTTGAGACGGCACACTTCAGATTTGGAATCGTTCTTCTTAGCAGAATCTGACTATCAGAGAGTCGAAAATTCACCTTTTCTATACTTCCCTAGGTGGAGGATCGAACCCTGGACCTTCTGTACATTATGTTATCGGTGCGGTCACTTAACCAACTGAGCCGTCATACCTCCTTAAATTAAGTGATTAATGTTCTTAAACTCTCCTTAATTCTCCTTAATTTTTGAATCAGAAAAAGCGTAGGAACCCTGTAGAAAGCGTTCAATTTGAAAACATTTTTTGAAATATTGAAGCTCGTCATCAGTCATAATTTTTATGTAATCTGAAAGGGCCGATGTTGGTAGAAGTTGATTTTATTATATTTTTCGCTGGTATCTTTTACAATTAATTTCAGACATTTGTCATTCTGTATTCAGGTAGAAAAGGAAAGAAATAAACTGGTCTAGAATAAAACTTACAGCTGACACCGACGTCTGTGTACAAAAGTCCATGTCATTATAACATCTAGGCTGAATTATAAGGGGGAATGGGCTATGAAACAGATCGTAGTATTGGGTTATATAGCATCTTAAGATGACCTGACTATATGGAAAAACATAAGACTTAGTAATGGATTGGTAATACAAAAGGCTTGAGTTACAAATGCATGTACATATTGTTCAAGCATAAAATAACCATAAAATAAATGGAAGAATGTAATGTGGCTACGTAGCATAGGGTTAATACACGGCTGCCGGATTTCCGTTTTTTTCAGACTAAACGATGTTGTGAGAAAATGTTTTACTAAGGAACAAACAATTTGGATTTCGAATTATTTGAGATTTTGAGGGCCCTTTTTAGATTGTGAAGGGACTCTTTGAAATTGTGAAGGGAAATTGTGTGTGACATTTAGAATTTGAAAAAAACTCCATAAGATTGTGAAGCAGCCCTTTGAGATTGTGAACGGCAACTTTTAGTTTTTGAAGGGCTCTATTTAGATAAGAATGTACCTTTTGAAATTGTTGGGTGACAGAAGATCCTTCTACAAGCAAGTCAGTGATTCCTTCGTCAATCTTGAAGAAGCAGGGCGAAACGCAGGTAATCAAAGTTTCGAAATAAGAAGTAAATTAGGGTGGGAACGCTTGATGAAAAGGTTGTACGCTTTTATGGAGTAGATTATGAATTGAGTTTTCATTGCTTTGATGCTCTCCAAAACGTGTCTTTCAGGACACGTCTACCAAAATAAACAAGAAACAGAAATCTAGCTAAAAGCTTCGGGAACACAAGGGAGGGAACTAAAGAACATTTTGTACGATCACTTGTTGCAAAGCGGCTAAATTTCGGCGAAGACACCAACGAAAATTGAAATCTCGCAAACAACTGCAGAAGTGATAAGGATTTCTTTCCGTGCTGATGTAGCGATTACTCAGGAATTAGCCATTTCTATTGGTGTTTGCAAATCTCAAATTATGGCAACGAACTCTAGAGAATGAGACATGAGCTATATGTATTTCATTAATTGTAGATGTCTGTATTTTGAATGATGATTTGTCTGCACATGAGTGACTGATTCTTTACAGGTATGCTGCACTGATGACGGCTGAAAATCCAGAAACGTTAATATTTCCCGTAATGGATTGTATCAAATGTTGCTCTCATCTCTTAACTATTCTCCTTTCGTGGTCTTGGCATCATTTCAGATTAAAAAGCATATTAAGTTGCATGACGTCTGTAATGTGTAATATTTGAGCACAATATAGAACGCAGTTTCCTCATATTGAACAAATGCGGCAGCTTTTAGTCGTCAAGTTATTCTGTGTGACAACGGTTGAAAATTCTTTTGTTTATGCAACGTGGCGGATTCCCTCAGTGATCATTTCCAAGTTGTTGATGCAATAGCGACTCAATGAATAGTCACTCTGTAAGCTATGTATGATTCAAAGGAAAACAGTTGCTAAAACTAACACCTCTATAACACATTTTACCTCCACTTTTCCAATTTTTATTCATTGGTTTCCTGTTATAATATCCATTTTTAATTTCCTTAACCTATGGTGACCATTGTCTTATTCTATTTCCACTATCAGCATCTGTAGTCGGTACAGTATATTAGACGTCTGTTTTGAACGTGTATACGGCAGTGTTTGGAATCTATGGTATTAGTATATTAACATTTCAAGTGCGTCAAGGTAAGAAAGTTTTTTTTTTAAAAAAGCAAGCTAATGACTAGTTAATTTTCATTAGGTACAAAGTATGATTTAAAAGAAAAGTTTTATATCCTAAAATGTCTAAAAATTTTAAAAATACTTACTAGAAGGACAAACAACGCTTCTCCTCTCCTCATGTGTAATGAATTGGCGAGTAAGTCGTTCTGTTCAAAATTATGTTTATCACTTATATATTGAAAAGATCCTATTTAACAGTCTGCCCATTCAGATGATAAGAGGACAGGTCTGTTTCCAATCAAAATACCAGATCTAGCTAACACAGCGGGATTACGGTATCTAAAATCTACCAGGTGTGTAAGAGAATTAATATTAGTTCCTTGAGCTAAAACGTGAAATAGAATTGTACAAAATATGCATACAAATTATTTGACTATTTTTAATTAGGTCATCAACAGGAACTTGGTCAGGACGATCGCGTTTCGACCGCTTAATCCTGGACGCTGAAACCCGACCAAGCGCGGTCCTGTACATTTAAGATGCACAGCCTCAAAAATTAAATTTATAATAGAGAAAGATTAGCATCTACATGTATCAAAAAAATAGAGTCACTATTGACTGAAATGTACCTCAGGCATTTGAAAGAAGGACAGAGTCCAGCCAGTAGAGATCAAGAATGAGTAGTGTTACAAGTCTTAAGATTTCCACTTTTACCAGATATTGGGCCAAAGCTGATCAATTTTAATTCGTTGCCACGAGAAAGCTCCATTGAGTTCTTTTAAGAACTGATTAATCCAATGGTTACAGTAGCATTGCCTTTGTACAGTTGCGGATTGGAGAACGCCACCAGTCCTCATTAGGACTACTTTAACTAATAATTTAAATTAGTAAGCATTATATTCTATTATAAATGGCTACTGGGATGACTTTCATCATCGTATGAGAAGAACTTATATTCTACTTGCTCACCATTTGCCCTAACGCAATCCAATTCTTCTGTCAACATTGAAAGAGCATGCCTCCACGCAATCGCTCGTCGATCTGCAGAAAAACGGTGCAAATTTTCCAGTTCATCCAAATGCATAGGATGACTCTAATGTACCATTTCTTAAATGTGTCCAAAATAAAAAAGTCACAAGGCATTAAATCTGGTGGTATCGTAATCCATTCCCAAGGCTCCCATGATCCAAGATTTAGGAAAATTGCAATTAAAATATTTTGCGATCGGTCTGTAGTAGAGCGCTGGCATTCCACCCTGTATGAAGATGCCTCTATCATTGACATTCGGTATCTTTTTATGTAGTATGGGAAGGAAGAAATAACCACACATTCTCGGTTTCTCGAAAGAAAATGGCGTAAGGAAATGCCTGTCCAAACAACTAAATAGTGCTGATCCATAGATTTTGTATAAAGACATTTGCTGTGACCAGATCGCTCTGTTGAAACAGTCTTCCAAACGTCGAACAGCTGAACATCAATTTCCTCACAATAAAGACGAGATCCTGTAAAATTTTTGAACGAAAAGAGGAAAGTTGTCTTTGAAACAGTTAAGTAAACTTATCCATAAGCCTACATATAGATTATTCGATACTATGCAGTCTATATATGTCGAGCTGAAATTGTCTAGTGTGCCTAATTCTTAAAGCTGATTGAAGGAACATCAGCAATAATTTTACACCACTTATTTACTTGCTGACTGTGAGGATTCAGAAACATCTTTATTAGAACAGACCCAACTTGTGCCTGAACGCTTTTAAAACTTACCGGGCTATATGATATCGAATGATCGTGAGTTTCTTACTTTGAGGTGGCCCATTCCGATTTGACTTTCCGGTTATTATTTTTGATGAGAGTGGCAGCCCTGTTTATAGTTGTCAAGATATGTGAGGTGTGAATTACAAATGTGATATTGCCATAGTATAACATATTGTCATGTTTTAATAATGTTTGCATTATAGAAAATTTGGGAAAACTTCAAGCAAAACTGAAAATCTTCATAATTGCTGAGATCAGTTTTGTTGTTGATTGTGGGTTTGAACCGCATCAGATTTCTAATTCACACCTCATTCACGTTCAGCTATCTATGTCAAAGTAGTAATATTTTATAACATCGGGAAGAAGGCATAGTACTATGTCATCGGCATCACGTCTCTTGGATCTCAAAGATGGAACACGTTCAGCTACCAGTTTATTTTACTTAAATGATTTGCACCACATACGTAATAGCTTAAGCTTTTGGCGTTGAATGAAAAATACTTGTGGACTATTATGGAAACATAAATGCAAAGAGATCAATTTCGCTGCATCTATGCATATTTTGTGAATTTACATGACTGATTTAATTTTCTTTGCTTGATACTCATATACTAAGCACTATTGCTCGTCAGCCAATGATTTCATTGAATCATAAATACACTCCAGCTATCGTGCGACTTTGCATGTGTTTTGTTATGTAGAGCTAGATGTGAATTTCTAAATGTCACAAAAAATGAACTATTTGCAGAATAAAAAATTATGCATTCTAGTATTAGTAGGTAATTAAGTTAATGCAAATACAACACGTGTTCATTTTAATCCATTCCGTAGTTTAGAATTTAGATATTGAAATGGCAAGAATAAATGTGATGAAGACTTACTTTGTGCTGTTGAGGTGGTCGTCAATTCAAGATGGAACCTTTCGCTCATCGTCCTTTCGTTTAGTTGAGATAATATTGTTATAGAAAGCATAATAGATTTCTCTGTGGGAAGTGGATACAGATCACCATTGTTTCTTGAGCTCTATGAAGAAGCAATCCAACAGATAGTTCGTCTCCATCTTTTGATAGGCAATCCTCATTCAGCGCTCTTGATACCTTCCTCTGGTAGTCACGAGCCACTTTCCATTATTCATGCCTTCGCTTGAATCAGTTGAAGTAAAGCATGACTTTTCTATCGTCTTAGTATTGAGTCTGGAATTCTTCGAATTCCTTTCTTATTTGATCGCAGCCTTTTTCTACTGCTTTTCCTCAATGTCAAGTTAAACAGCTCATCATCAAAGTCCACTACTGCATAGTTGATGACCGTGCTCTTCCTCTCCTATTTCATAAAAGAATAGACTATATTTGACCTAATTCTTAGAATACTTGTGTGTTTCTTAGACCTAATTTGTGGAATTCTTAGATTTCCATGATCATATACTTATCTTTGTATTTCTCCGCTGAATTCACTATGATATTTAAGATATTGTTAAGTTTGTGTTTCATTGAAATATCTAAGTTTTTTATAAAAATGGATCTATAGAGTGCAACATAGATCTATGGTATTGGATCTCAGATTGGGCATAGGCATATTTCATATCTTCTCGTGGGTTACATATCAGTAACCTAGCTTCAGTAACCTCGCCTTCGGCTTGGAGATTCTCACCGTGTAACTCCTTGTAGACAGTAGGTTACTGTACATATATCCAACTATTCCCTTGACATCTCTTGTATATGAAGGATGCATTGTAAGTCTATAATCTACGGTTAATATTTCTATGGCAGTAATATCTTTGATACACGCCCTATCCAGGTAGTATCTATGTATCCATGGATGATATTCAGAATCTTCGGTGGAAGATAGATATTTGAAAAATATTAAAATCACTGTTGTCTATGTTTCAATCATAGAAATTAACAATACCATAGAAAATCCTAGAATGGAAATTGCATGAAATTTACGGCACACGTCGGGGGAACTTAGTTGGGGCAAAATGCAAATTGTGCGATCTGGCTTCCTTGTTTTCTGGTTGGCAGTTTCAATTATCAAGTCAATTTGTGATCTGGATTGTTGCCCTTAGCCCAAAGACCATGTACACAAAAGCAATAATGAATTTACAAAATACTGCGGCGACAGGATGACAAAGAAGGAAATCATCTAAAGCGCTCTTTACGTTCATCATTTTGAAATATCGCTCCTATTATCAATCAAGAGTATAATTAGACACATCTGCAACTTGTAATGTCGATTTACAGAACATGCATAACTCCAGCTTGAAATCAGAGGCCAAGAAATCTCAGAGTATTCATTTTACTTTAAAGGGTTCCCCTATTCAATATATTTGAACAATTTTCAAAACCTTTGCATGCTTTCGAATATGAGCTTACAAAATATCATCACACTATGTCACATAAGTCATTTAGTAATTAATTGAAAAGTTCCAACGACATTTCATTTATCTGAGAAATGACTGTCGGTAAAGAAGCTTTCGATGTGTTTATTCCAGAAAGCGCTAGGTTTCTTGACCGTTAGGAGGAGAAATTATCCAATAATTAGAATTTTTATCTGTGAATTCTTGAGATGTTCTTACAACCAGTACACCGACTACTTTCGATTATGACTCTGAACCAATTTTTGATTCGCATTCCAGTATTGAAAATAGATGTCAATGACTGCTACAAATATACACATTATATTAATCCATGGAATAGTAGGCTATTTCACATGAAACAATGCCGCCATCTCACTTAAAATTCTCTTCATGAAAATCCTGCAATTTGCTGTGAACAACTTCCACAACCAACTTGGCAAATAGTTTGACTATGATACAATGTTTTAGATCGAATCTGATCTACAAACCATAGATTTTTCCATGTGCCATCATTGTACATAGGCAAGATATCAAACTTCCATTCTAGTGTACTATTATCTACTTTTATGGTTTCAATTGATGTAATTGGGAAGCGTTGGATCTATCAGATATTTTTTGCATAGAAGTAGATAATGTTATTGTTGATTTTTATGTATTTTTCCCATTGTTACTATGTAACCCAATACTACGGTCTGTTTCATAGCCCATTCCCCATTCAAATTCAGCCTGAATATCAGAATGACATAGACTTTTGTACATAGAAGTCGGTGTGAAGTTTAAATTTTATACTGGACCTGTTTATTTCCTTATTTTTTACCTGAAGATAGAATAACTGAAATTTATTGTAAAGAATGACGGCGGAAAAGAAAATAATATCAACTGCTATCAATATTGGCCTTTCACATTCCATTAAAACACGACAAGCAGCCAAGACTATTAATTTCATCCCTCAAACTATCAGATGATATTTCATGTTAGATTTCACCACCATGTTACGCATTCTCATTCATTGTACGGAGGAAGTTTTAGGAAAGCAGAAGAGAGACATCTTTGAGGACGCCTCAGACTCAACGCCAGAATATCGACTGGAAAGTTGGGAGGAATAGAGGCCGGATATTACTGACTTCTTCCACACGACAGGAGAAATTGATTTTCTTGTCAGTGATATCGATCCGATGCAGGGAGATCATCCCGTTACTTGATTGACGCTCGCATGCTGGAGGTAATATCGAAGATTGGTGAACAATTTCGGTACATGCACCTCATTCAGATGAATTTAACTGTCAGCTTTGCATTTACATCTCACTGAATCATTGCTGGTATGAAAATCAACACTTAAATGTCAACAGTGATTATATGGCAACGATTCAACGTGCAAGGAGAAATACTATGACGAGAGAGCACAGCGATTGAGTCTTTCCGAGCCCTGAAATGAGCGTTACATCATAGATTTCTAGGGCAGAAATATCAGACGCAGACGAGGAACGCAAAATCTATGATGTAATGCTATTTGCTGACAGATACTTCAATACGTTATCTAATCATGTCAAAGAAATAGGACTGACCTTATGCATAGTAATTCGAAATTTCTATTGCTGTTGTGTTTTTAGATCTCTTTATCATCTGAATTTGTGGCTATTACGTGATGATCATAAAAAGCGGACCACCTGAATTTTGTCTGACTTTAATGAAGTTTTGTCAATTACAGGCACAAATTCGGCAGACTAATAAAATAAAGGTTAGAATAAAATTTTCTTTGTTGTTTAGTGGTATATGGCCCTTAAAATGACCACTGGTAGGTTCACAGGTGGTCACCAGAAAGTTCAATCACTTATCGAATACGTAACAGACATACTTTCGATGAGGCGATTGATCACTACTTGATCTGATCTCTCCCTCTCTTGCCTTAACAAAACTTCAAGTCGAGAAAGACGGCCATCGCAACCTCTGAGACAAACAGAAGCTTCATCCGTCCAAACAATTCAATTCCATTGAGAAAGCCTGTGGCAGGGCTATATCGCCCACTTCAGCCTCAAACTCTTTTGGTCCCTGATTACGATTTGGTCGATTGATTGATTTGGTCTCTTACGGCTTATGAAGTGCTCACTTTTCAGACGACGTGTCACCGATATGTCAGAAACCGGCGGTTTCATATATGAGCTCCTCAACTGACAGAAGACAAAGTGGGATGCCATGCGAACAATGATCCGAGCCGTTCGAGAGCTTCATTTCTTTCCTTTCTGACCGGATCCAACTTTTCTAGGACGGGAGAAAAGAAATTAGTTTTCCACATTTGACGGTGGTCTTTCGGAACTATTTTTCGGCAAACTAGCCGTTCGGACTGCCCTCATGACCTTCAAAAACTTTTTCACAAGCTTCGACTCTGTCATCATGACATAATATGAATTCGGAACCGAATGGAAACTTTGTTTACAACTTAGGCGTGTCATCCAACAATTTGATTTGAATGTGCAGAGCAGACGTTTAGACAACATAGATATTGAAAGCGTGAAAATGACCTCGTTACCGCCAAAAGATGTAAACATCATTCAGAAACAGTCAATTATGCCATACATTTGGAACATCATAACTTCTCTAAAAGTACACCGATTTCGACGTGTAATACATCAAAAGAATGCTCAGAGAAAGCCCTTTCACCTCGTGTTTGATTCATTATCATGTTCCCATGCTTCCATTTTGAAAGTGGCGATTTTCACATTTTGATCTCTGTCCATCTTATACAATGACGGATACAGATGTGTAGTGGCTCATTGAAAAGCTGAGAACATAAGCTCTCGAATGGTGTAAGTCCTGTTAATGTAAAATGAACTTGAAAAGCAGCAGAATCAATTGAAGTTTGATATAATTGAGGTGGTCCGTTTTTTATGATCAACTCTCAGTATTAGATCATCAATCAAAGCGATGACGTGTGAGAAGAACATTTTATTGTGCATTGTTTTGATTCAAATTTACTTATCAGTTGCAAGAAGGTTGGCAATGGAAAATTGGTCGACTTTATTAGATTTTTCCAAAATTTCATTGTCTAAGTGGCTGAAATCCTGATTTGATCATGAAAGTCTGTTTTATCAGACATTGAAATACAAATGTTGATTCGGATTGGGAGAAAATTTGATTTCTGCTTGACAAATTGACAGGTACATTGGCCTGTCTAGCTATCCATGTTCAAACATTATCTAAAGAGTCTTTAGCTGCTTCAGATTTTAATGTAAAATTAACAAGATTATTATGCCTGGCGACATAGTTCAAAACCCTTATTACAGCCGGTTGAACTTGTTAATACGATGTCTATACGACAATGAAAATTCAGAACCAGCGAAGCGAGTACCGTATTTCTTTGAATAAGAGACGCGTCTCTTATTTTTTTCAGATCCCTGATTGATGCGTCTCTTATTCAGGGGCGTCTCTTATTTATCAAATGTTCAAGTTTTCATTCTTTCATTAGAAAAAGATGTCTTAGTTTTTTGCTACTATTCTCTCAGGTAACCTTTGCATTCCTCACTTAGGTCTATGTCATGGGCAAATTTCGCCAGTAATTTTTCTTACATATAAACGCTTTATCATAATTCAGATATTTTGGAAATGTAAGGAGTTTTATGGTTTGTAGTAGCATATCTTGTAGACTCATCTAATACATTCATATACCAGCACATGTTGGCCACTATGCATGTAGACTAGATCTGAATTTACCGAAACGAAAATACCGATAATCAAGTAGTATTTACAGCAAAAGTTACCGACCGGTATATGACTCCAAATGCAAAGGAAGCTACTGTATAATGCCTCCTTAAATGGTAGATGAAGTAACCTTAAGTAGGCCTGCATGTACGTATGTACAACAACAAGAAGCCTTATATATTATACAATATTGGTCATGATACCCGGTATTTACTAGTAGACTGACATATTTTACTAAGATAAGTAGGCCTAATAATCGCTCAGGCGGATGTAGCTACCACATTACAATAGCCTGCATGTAATATGTCCATAGCAGTCTATGTTTTGTACATGCGTCTCTTATTCAAGGGCGTGTCTCATTAAATTTTTTCCTCTAACGGATGCGTCTCTTATTCGAGGGCGTTCCTTATTCAAGGGCGTGTCTCATTAAATTTTTTCCTCTCACGGATGCGTCTCTTATTCAAGGGCGTCTCTTATTAAATTTTTTCCTCTCACGGATGCGTCTCTTATTCAAGGGCGTCTCTTATTAAATTTTTTCCTCTCACGGATGCGTCTCTTATTCAAGGGCGTCTCTTATTAAATTTTTTCCTCTCACGGATGCGTCTCTTATTCAAGGGCGTCTCTTATTTAAGGGCGTGTCTTATGAAATTTTTTCCTCTCACGGATGCGTCTCTTATTCGAGGGCGTCCCCTATTCAAGGGCGTGTCTTATGAAATTTTTTCCTCTCACGGATGCGTCCCTTATTCAAGGGCGTCTCTTATTCAAGGGCGTCTCTTATTCGAGGGCGTCCCTATTCAAGGGCGTCTCTTATTCAAGGGCGTCTCTTATTCAAGGGCGTCTCTTATTCGAGGGCGTCCCTATTCAAGGGCGTCTCTTATTCAAGGGCGTCTCTTATTCGAGGGCGTCCCTTATTCAAGAGCGTCTCTTATTCAAGGGCGTCTCTCATTAAATTTTTTCCTCTCACGGATGCGTCTCTTATTCAAGGGCGTGTCTCATTAAATTTTTTGCTCTAACGGATGCGTTCCTTATTCAAGGGCGTCTCATATTCAAAGAAATACGGTATTAACATTGTCATTGTTGAATATGGACATCGCGATTAACCATAAAAATTGTATTCGAAGACATTATATCAATCATGGACATTTAGATTTCAATGTATCAATGAGTCAGGCCATCGACTTCTAAATTTCTCTGGACAGATTGGTTGAAATTGGCTTCCTACATGATCAGGCCAGAAATCCTAAATTTGACTACCTTACAAATAGACTGTCATTCTCCATTATCAAATTTTTGCCAGCACAATGCATGTCAAGCACATGTACGTATATTTATGAACACTATAGGTTTTAGGACGCATGTACAGCGAGATTTTGCGACGAATTAAGCGGAAAAGTCACCAAGAAAACTGAAATATCGATATTCTGAGCTCCGTGTTTTTCATTTTTTAAAGAAAGAATCTATTTAATTAGACAACTATTCAGTTTGATCTCATAGAATACTTTCCAACAAAGAATGCATGGTTGCAGCACAGATGCGTTTGGTGGAAAAGACCCCATTATAGCGACTGCGTTCGAGAGGTTATGCTTTATTGATGGCTTTACGCCCAACTTTACGCTGACAAAGATACACAATAGCCGCTTATAGGACGGCTGTCTGCCGCCGTCTTGGCAAGAGTACAGGAATAGGGAAAATACAGCATACAATTGCGTCCATTGATGGCGTGTTAACCGACCGCCACACCATGATAAATTTTATTCAAGAGTTTTGCAGCTTCAAGGATGTCGAACTTTGCCAACTTAATATTTCTGACAGCGCATTCACAGCAGGAATCACATTTTTACATTTCAGAAGTGAAAGGCAACTAGCACCACTGGCATCATCTCAATTATTAGGATTCATATGGAAATCAGTCTTTCCACGCAAACATTTACTTCCTGTATACATTTCATCTTCTGTGGTTGACTGCATGATATTTTATCATCACCATTTTTCAGACAAGTGTTGTTATTTGCTGCGGAATTTCCGCAATGCGGGAATTTTATGAAAATTGCGTGAAACGCTAGGAGAAATGATGAACCTGCGGGATTTTAATCGGGTAGGAATATCCAATTAAGTGATGTCTGCTATCGTTGGAGATAGACTATTCAGCAATACGCATATGACAATAGGTAGGGTAGGATACAAGTTGAAGGTTTTGCATGTAGTCATGATAATATCATTGCCAATCATTCGTCTTTTTCATTTCCATTTATTTTTAGCCAGTTTTTGTATTGACTGAATTTGTTATAGACATAGTGGAACTTACATTATGTGGATTTTGAATAAGTCAGTTGGTGCTTATCATCTGACGTCTTATGTGCTTACATTTATCTCCTTAATGTGGACTTCACCAAATTTTTTATCTTAAAATGGTTAATACCACAAGCAAAGAAGAGCTTGAAGACTGACTTCTGTTTTATTCAGTGTTTTTTGAAAATGAAAACGTCTCAAAAACCCTTGATAGTGCATCCTTTGTCCGATCCGTCGATTGGAGGCGTTTAAGATAAGATTATTTTCTCATTTCACTGAATTTTTTTCTTTTAATGAAATGCATTTACATGTTGTTTTGTTCCTTATCAATGCCATTGATAACGACGCTTTATCGTCATTTTAACATTGGCAATTTTTCCTGGTCTTGTTTACAGGTTTTCAGTTTTGAATTCTATACTGTTTCTTTGTTATACGATGCATCTGTAACATAGCAACAGTGCAATGTTTTTCTAGTAGATCTGTCCAAGTAAGGCATGTCAAGTCTTGGTTTTGCTTATATATCATGGATATTCTTTCAGCATAATCCTCTAGAAGAGAAAGAAATGTGTATGTTTTGGCGATGAAAATCACAAATAACATTAGTACACAAAATTTGTCGAACAATCGAATTTAATTCGAGACATTCCTGCATGTCAAAATTCGGAGTTGTCGCGGTCAGGCATGACATCATGGCTGACTGAATGAATTTGTTCAAGGCATCAGTCACCAAATTTATTTGTTATGTTCAACCTAACGAAGTTTGAATTAGATATTTTGTTGCCATCAGCAAAAATAATTTTCTGCGACCGTGCAGTTGTATATTCTCAACTACAGGAAGGGAATATACAACTAAACGGTTGCAGAAATTTTTTTATTATTCTCTGACTTAGCTTAGCTATCAAGCATTCCAATAATTACTTGTTTCTTTGGTTGATGGCCTACATTTAAGTAAGCCTAACGCATAGTTTTGTTTCTGGAAAGGTAGTCCACGCCTGATTTAGCCGTTAAATTTTACAATATAAATATACTAGGAGTTCTGCCTGAGAGCAGAAACCAGATCAATGCAATTCTTAATTATCAGTATACGTCGTAGTTAAATTACCGGATCTTCGTTTTCTGTTCCTCTTGATTTGAGGACATTTATAGCGTGGAAATCGGCGGCCTCTCTTTTCCTCACGAAAGTGTCCCTTAGCATGTTCAGTGACATGGGTGGATCTAGCGTTAGTTTCCGTCCGTCACTTCACCTTCATCAGCAGCTTTGTCAGGCCTTCACAAGTACTACATAATTGAAGCCGATTTCGAATTTCTATTACTGGCTGGTCATCCAGATATTATACAAAAGTCATCAGATTGATACCTTTGGAATACTTGTGATAGATGATATGTGCTTGTTGGAATGGATTTCTCTCCACATGATTGATGCGAACATTCGCAGAATTTTCGACAGTCAATGATGCGACGACGCGAAGTGAAGATTTCAACTCATGGTCGCTTTGAGATATCACGAACCCAGGTGGAGTGGTTTCCCTGTGAATTTTAGACAAAATCGTCACACAGAGAATCTTCCGAATGTGTTTCCATTGCCAGGACCTGTACTTGCAAACGTGGCCAAAGTAATTTTGATGGTACTGTCCTTTAGATAATACTTTTCATTTTATAGTTTCCTTCTTTGCATGCGATCATGATCTATGTCCTTCGTGGTGGTGTTGAAGTCAAGTTCATGGAATTGAAGGTTACACAAGACGGAATGTTTAGTTGGCATATAATACTTTCTACTAACTCGATGCAACTACAGATTTAAATTTCTTTATTATGCAGAGGAATGCATTGATGTTACACTTTCATTGCATTTCGGTTGACAACCAGCAGCGGTATATTTATTTGGTATTTTGCATTCGAATGAATCGCACAAGAGAGTCACTTCAAATAGTCATTGATCACTTCGATTAGCTATCAAATTCGATCTTCTATAATGCATGATTTCGTAAGGATCTCTATGTCCACAGGTTAATAAGTATATATTATCCCACTGATTTCAGGAGATCAATGTTCAGAATCTACGAGTAACAAAAGCTATGTATTCTCCGAGCCGAAGCTTTTGTTACGAGTAGATTCTGAACATTGATCTCCTGAAATCAGTGGGATAAAACCATAGAAGTGGATAATAGTACACTAGAATGGAAGTTTGATATCTTGCCTATGTACAATGATGGCACATGGAAAAATCTATGGTTTGTAAATCAGATTCGATCTTAAACATTGTATCATAGTCAAACTATTTGCCAAGTTGGTTGTGGAAGTTGTTGACAGCAAATTGCAGGATCTTCATGAAGAGAATTGCAAGTGAGATGGTAGTATTGTTGCATGTGAAATAGCCTACTATTCCATGGATTAATATGCTGTGTCTACTTGTAGCAGTCAGTGACAGCTGTTATACAATTTTTCAATACTGGAATACGAATCAAAATTTGGCCGAGAACGTTCAGCCCAGATCACAAATTGCCTTGATAAATATAAATGCCAATCAGAAGACATGGAAACCAGCTCGTACAAGTTGCATTTTGCCCCAACTAAGTTCCCCCGGCGTGTGCCATAATTTTCATGTAATTTCTATTCTAGGACTTTCTATGGTATTGTTAATTTCTATGGATAAAACATATATATTTCACGAGCTATACTCTATGAAATTTCTAGGAATTTTCCATAGAAGTCCTATTCATTATAATCGTAAATGTAAAAAATTGCCATATCTCTGTGTTTATGATATCCTGAAATGAAATCATTTTGCTATTCCATAAATGTAAACATGGATTTATTCTCGAGTATCTAGGTGTTAACTTTTGTATTTTGTAAATCTCGTATCCAGGTAATAGTACATGACTGTAATCCATACTTTGGATATGAAATAATGATTTCTAGGCACTGTATATATTTGAATTTGTACGGTCGTTATTTTGATATTAGTCAGCATACAGTCAACAAGCAACAGATTTGTTCCAGTAAATGAAAGCGATATTAATAACTTTATTGAAAACGGAATGCCACTAAACACCGCAAAGAAAGTTGAATGGGTAATGAAAATATTTAGAGATTGGTTCACTAAGTGGAGATGTAGACTAGATGGTGGATTGAAAGTTTTGAAAGATCTAGATGAGGTTGTTACAAGTGACTTAAACTTTTGCCTTCGTTACTTCTTGTGCGAGGTGAGGAAGGAATCATGAAAGTATCCTCCACAGACACTAAAAGAAATGGTTGCAATGATACAGCACCATTTCAATAACACTTTCCATAAATCATGGTCCATTTTTAAGGATAAAGAATTTATGGAGTGTAGGAAAGTGTTAGACGCACAGATGAAGTTACAATCTGCAAGAGAAGGTTACCTGAAGCCCGCAAGAAGAGCGACTGTGATAAAGTACGAACACGAAGAAATGCTGTGGCGGAACGGATCATTTGGTTATTCTAACCCAAGACAGTTATTATATACACTCATATATCATCTGGGCATCGTCCATCTTTCCTTACGCGCCGGTCAAGAACATATCGAATGCGGTGATAACTCCCAGTTGTTCATGGAAATCATGAACGGGCAAGAAACTTTGCGGTATGTAGAGAGAACATCTAAAAACAACAAGTTTGGCTTGAATTGCAGTCGAATGGAGCCAAAGACCACAGTCATTTACCCAAATAAAGAAAATGCAGACAGACGCATAATCGCCATGTACAAATTATATGTTTCATATCGTAAAAAAATTCAAGGTCTCAATGCTTTTTACTTGACTCCTATGCAGAAGCCTAAAGGAGATAAATGGTACAAGCAAAGTCCGTTTGGAATTCACGCCATAGAGAAAGTCACACGTGAACTTATGAAAACACTAAACAATGAAGACCTGTTTGCATTTTCAAACAATGAAAACTCAAAAAAAATCTTTTATTCAAATACCAGCCTCCGCCAATCTGCAAAGCAGAGACTGATCAACGCCGGGGTTTCAAAGGAAATTGTCCAAACGAAGACAGGTCGTATCTCTGAAAAGGCTGACAAATGCTATTTCACTGCCGAACACTATAATGAAAGAATGACAGAAATTCTGTACTGCAATGCGAAGCCAAGCGACCAAGGTGAAAGTTCATTGATTCTAACGTCATAAGGAAACCCCGATGTTTGAAAATATGGATGCGGTAGTATACGAAACGACCAAGACCAGCGAAAGTGCTCATGAGTTTCAAGGAACGGTGACTTTTGCTCCTGTTTTCAATAACTGCTCAAATGTGACAATTAACTTTAAATCCTAACTTTCCTTTGTGTTTCCTGTTCATATTCCCAGGAGCTAGCAGAGGACTAGTTTAAAGTGCTATTAAAATCTCAAATTGTGTTGTAAAGTGTTGATGATTTATGCGTAACATTATGCATGATAATATTGTTTTTATCTGGGTAGTGTGAACATTTGGGGATGAAGCTTGGACATGATTGAACTCTATGACTATTCTGAATGGTTATCTCCATGAAATCAGTGGGATAAAACATATTTATTTCGCGATTTAGTAGCCATGCAAGTCATAAACTATGGTACAGGATCCTAGTTTTGGGGATAAATGAAATCTACTAAGAATCAGTTATTCTACACTGTAGAAGAAATGCTCAGAATCTACCGTAGATAAATGACATATCTCCAGGGAAGAGTGAAATAAGTTCCATGAAGCAGGTAATTATTTTCCTGATTGGAAATTATTAACCTGGTGCAGACTTCTATGCCCTCGGCTCTCGGTAATTGTAGCAAATAATGACCTCAAATCTATGCACAATTATTCCAATTATTATGCACAATTAAAGGGCTCGCGGGCCACCAATTGCAAAAGGCAGTAGTATAGGCTTAATATTCTTTTATTTCGTACTTTTAAGTGCACACATGGGCTGCTGTACCGCACGTGCATATACGAGGTGTGGCTATAAAATAACGAGACTGCTTCCAGTATGACTTTATTTCAATACATATTCAGGTCTTATCCGGTTGTCCCCTCAAAATAGTCCCCATGGAAGTTCACACATGTGTTCATTCTCTTCTCCCATTTGTTGAAGCAGTCGTGAAACTCCTCCGTCTTTAGGCTTCTCAAAACGGCGGTCACTCGAGCCTTGATGTCGTCAACCGATCGGGTTCCCTTGACGATGTTCTTCAGCTTGCGGAAGAGCCAAAAATCACAGGGAGCGAGTTCAGGTGAGTAGGGCGGGTGCTCTAGCATTGCGACTTGTTTCTCGGCCAGGAAGTGCTTGACGCTGATAGCAGAATGCGCTGGCGCGTTGTTGTGGTGCAGCATCCAGCTCTTGGTCTCCCAGAGATCGTGTCTGACGCGCCTGACTCGGGAGATGAGACGTTGAAGGACTTCCTTTTAGAAGTGCTGGTTGACAGTAGCACCCTCCGGTACGAATTCGTGATGAACCATGCCCCTGTGATCAAAAAACATTTAACGATTAACATTGTCTTCACCTTTGAATTCGACATGCGTGCCTTCGTCGGCCGGGGTGATCCAGGGGTCTTCCATTGCAGACTTTGTTGCTTCGTCTCAGGGTCGTACTGGAACACCCAGGACTCGTCACCAGTGATGACAGACTCCAAGAGTTTCCCGTTGACCGCCAGCTGCTCCAGCACGTCTTGATACACGGTCATGCGCCGAGACTTCTGCTCATCGGTCAGCAGTCGGGGCACCATCTTCGCGCAAATCTTCCGCATCCCCAGATCATCCACCAGGATCAAACGCACCGTCTCCTTGTCGAGTTTCAACTGATCAGCTATCATTCTGATGGTCAATCGGCGATCGCTTTGTATCAGTTCCTTGACTTTTTCAACGTTGTCCGAGTTCCTTGATGTTGATGGGCGTCCAGGTCTTGGGTCATCATCCACATCTTCACGACCACTGCTGAACCTCTTGTGCCATTCAAGCACTCGAGCTTGTGACAGTGTTTGATCCCCGTAGGTAGCCTTCAATATTTCGAATGTCTCGGTCGGTGTTTTGCCGAGTTTCGCGAGGAACTTGATGCTGGTCCGTTGTTCGTTACTCATCGTTTTGCAGTGACAATGTTGTCAAACAGAAATCAGGTTAGGAATCGCTTTGATCTGGCTGTGACAAGAGTTTTGAACAATGATCACTGAAAATCTTCAGGAAAGAAGAGTAATCATATTATCGAGGTGTCGCTTGAAGCATATGATGGCAAGACGATATAGATCAATTTAACATGCATCACTGGTCTATGAAACCGCCACCATACGTGCAGCATGGCCAGTCTCGTTATTTTATAGCCACACCTCGTACAGTGTTCGTATTACATAACAAAATTTCACATGTGAATGTATACAGCAGTATTGTACGCAACTCATTTGTTTAATATTAAGGAATCATAATTTACTTTCTACAATGCATGTGAGTAGTGAAGACCGAATAGGCCTATAACAAATCACGCAAGCTTTTCTTTTGTGCAATTAAACTGTAATTTGACTGTTTTTGGTGATTTGACCGTCATTACATTATTTCATCGAGAAACAGCGGTATGTAAGTGCAGGGCAACTATCCGCCTGAAAGCCGCACAAGATAGAATTGATTTTGCTACAATTATTGATCATGGTGCATGTACATGCGTGCACAGATGTCACCCAAACATATACGGCTTTCAAAACCCGTGCATGGCCTCCACAAATGGTAGTCGGTGGTAATGCCGATCCTGTATACGAAATGCATGTATATTACTGTATATAAAGTAGTATATACATAGTACATAGTATATTGGAGTAGTATGTATATAAACTGTAGTAGTATATAAATGAAATTCAGCAAGAATATTTGAAGAAAATGTTGGAACCACGCGTTGCCCACCCCTGCTCTATTTCCAAAATAGAAGTGACTGGTGCAGTAGATATCATAGATATTGAATTAAGTTATTTTATTTGTATCCGTACATCAGTTGTAGATATCCTATCACTTTATTTGACCTGTAAAGCAGATTATCGTCCACACGGAGATAATATTTACTCAAATACAGTGGTAGGAGCATAATTTACGCCACTAATTATGCATTTGCTGCCCTTTAATGCAGCGTTAATTTTCCACTTTCCAAACCAATTGCTTTTTCGTGTGTACAACAATTAAGTTATTCTCCATTTTTTGTGCTTAACCATCAAGAACTAAATTCAACAACAGCTATATTTTGATTAATTATCTTACTTGATAAATAACTAAATAACAGATTGAACAAAGATGATTGTCTTTTCATTGTCTGCTTGCTCTCTGAAATAACATTGTCCGGGTCTGTAGGTCCATAGAAGTCTCAAAAAACACCTTTTATTCAACTATAGAATAAAGCTACCTCTGTCAATCTATCTCTCTCTTATCTCTGCGTGCAGTTAACACAACGGCCGAGTGCTGTGATTTCAATTTTTGTACAAATAGATTTATCATAGGTCTATCGAAAAAGTGGAAGGTCAATTCCAATTCCAGTAGATTTAAATATCGTCAATTCCAATTCCGACTTTACCAACTCTGCCGATTAGGGATCCTACCTCGACTCATTTATTGCATCTTTTTCTTATAAATACCTATTTATGGTGTTACTGTTATCATGAAGAAGAAGTAGTATTGAAGCTCTAAATCCGAATCTTCAGAGGGAATGTAATGCAAGAGAATATCAGCAGCATCAGTATGGAATTAGAAATCGGTTTTAAGTACTGTCGTTTTTGTATCTATTAGTAACGCGAAGGGAAGGGAGATAGTTGCATTGGATGACTGCCATATGAAAAAGTAGAACATTGAGAGAGATTGTTACACAAACATTATGCAGTAAATCTAACTATAGAAATGACACAAAGTATTATTTTTGAGTTTATTGCAGGTTCAAAGTTTCTCAGCCATCATCCATGGATATCTATGGAGATAACCAAGTTCTACGAATCCAGGTATTAATCACGAGAAAAGTGTCGGTGCTTCCGGGTTTTCTCTCCACGTTTTCAAACCTGTCTTAAATCCATCAAAATAAATGAATTGTTACAAAACTTGAAACAAACGTGATCTAGTATATTTTCTACCAACATTCAAAAAATAAAGCAAATCGGAGAAGCATTTTTGAATTAGGGATGATAGCGTCGTATTTCTTCTTAACTTCAAGACGGTATGATGGCGTGGTAATCAGTCAAGGAGAGTGAACAATACAGCCACGAGTAGCAATAATATGTCGGGCTGCTGACATCGCTACACTTCAAGTTGGCGTCTCTAATTCAAAAAGTAATTGTCCGATCTGCGTGAAATTTTGTATGCCGGTAGAAAGTATCCTCAACCATGTGTACCTGACGTTTGGTGACGATTGATTCATTTTTAAAACGTGGGAGGAGGGAGATGGCCGATAAGCAACAAAACGGCTGCTAAGTCATAAAATTTGAAACTAAATGCAGGAAAACACAGAACTGTATCCAAGCCGCTAACTGTCTCCGTGGCACAGTGGTTAAGTGCTTGGCCTAGCGATCTTCTGGTGCAGAGGTCGAGCCCCGATAGTGTCATTGGAAGTCGGCAGGAAGAGCATCCAGTCTCCGTGGCACAGTGGTTAAGTGCTTGGCCTAGCGATCTTCTGGTGCAGAGGTCGAGCCCCGAGAGTGTCATTGGAAGTCGTCAGGAAGGACATCCGGTCTCGGTGGCACAGTGGTTAAGTGCTTGGCCTAGCGATCTTCTGGTCTAGAGGTCGAGCCCCGATAGTGTCATTGGAAGTCGGCAGGAAGGGCATCCGGTCTCCGTGGCACAGTGGTTAAGTGCTTGACCTAGCGATCTTCTGGTCTAGAGGTCGAGCCCCGATAGTGTCATTGGAAGTCGGCAGTAAGGGCATCCGGTCTCCGTGGCACAGTGGTTAAGTGCTTGGACTAGCGATCCTTCCCGTCCAGAGGTCGAGCCCCGAAGGTGTCATTGGAAGTCGTCAGGAAGGGCATCCGGTCTCCGTGGCACAGTGGTTAAGTGCTTGGCCTGGCGATCTTTTGGTCCAGAGGTCGAGGTCCGAGTGTGTCATTGGAAGTCGGCAGGAAGGGCATCCGGTCTCCGTGGCACAGTGGTTAAGTGCTTGGCCTAGCGATCTTTTGGTCCAGAGGTCGAGCCCCGAGAGTGTCATTGGAAGTCGTCAGGAAGGACATCCGGTCTCCGTGGCACAGTGGCTAAGTGCTTGACCTAGCGATCTTTAGGTCCAGAGGTAGAGCCCCGATAGTGTCATTGGAAGTCGGCAGTAAGGGCATCCGGTCTCCGTGGCACAGTGGTTAAGTGCTTGGACTAGCGATCCTTCCCGTCCAGAGGTCGAGCCTCGAGAGTGTCATTGGAAGTCGTCAGGAAGGACATCCGGTCTCCGTGGCGCAGTGGTTGAGTGCTTGGCCTAGCGATCTTCTGGTGCAGAGGTCGAGCCCGAAGGTGTCATTGGAAGTAGGTAGGAAGGGCATCCGGTCTCCGTGGCACAGTGGTTGAGTGCTTGGCCTAGCGATCTTCTGGTGCAGAGGTCGAGCCCCGAGAGTGTCATTGGAAGTCGGCAGGAAGGGCATCCGGTCTCCGTGACACAGTGGTTAAGTGCTTGGCCTAGCGATCTTTCCGTCCAGAGGTCGAGCCCCGAAGGTGTCATTGGAAGTAGGTAGGAAGGGCATCCGGTCTCCGTGGCACAGTGGTTAAGTGCTTGGCCTAGCGATCTTCTGGTGCAGAGGTCGAGCCCCGAAGGTGTCATTGGAAGTCGGCAGGAAGGGCATCCGTCTCCGTGACACAGTGGTTAAGTGCTTGGCCTAGCGATCTTTTGGTCCAGAGGTCGAGCCCCGAGAGTGTCATTGGAAGTCGTCAGGAAGGGCATCCGGTCTCCGTGGCACAGTGGTTAAGTGCTTGGCCTAGCGATCTTTCGGTCCAGAGGTCGAGCCCCGAGAGTGTCATTGGAAGTCGTCAGGAAGGGCATCCGGTCTCCGTGGCACAGTGGTTAAGTGCTTGGCCTAGCGATCTTTCCGTCCAGAGGTCGAGCCCCGAAGGTGTCATTGGAAGTCGGCAGGAAGGGCATCCGGTCTCCGTGGCACAGTGGTTAAGTGCTTGGCCTAGCGATCTTCTGGTGCAGAGGTCGAGCCCCGAAGGTGTCATTGGAAGTCGGCAGGAAGGGCATCCGGTCTCCGTGACACAGTGGCTGAGTGCTTGGCCTAGCGATCTGTTGGTCCAGAGGTCGAGCCCCGAGAGTGTCATTGGAAGTCGTCAGGAAGGGCATCCGGTCTCCGTGGCACAGTGGTGAAGTACTTGGCCTAGCGATCTTTTGGTCCAGAGGTCGAGCCCCGAGAGTGTCATTGGAAGTCGGCAGGAAGGGCATCCGGTCTCCGTGGCACAGTGGTGAAGTACTTGGCCTAGCGATCTTTTGGTCCAGAGGTCGAGCCCCGAGAGTGTCATTGGAAGTCGGCAGGAAGGGCATCCGGTCTCCGTGACACAGTGGCTGAGTGCTTGGCCTAGCGATCTGTTGGTCCAGAGGTCGAGCCCCGAGAGTGTCATTGGAAGTCGTCAGGAAGGGCATCCGGTCTCCGTGGCACAGTGGTGAAGTACTTGGCCTAGCGATCTTTTGGTCCAGAGGTCGAGCCCCGAGAGTGTCATAGGAAGTCGTCAGGAAGGGCTTAGAGATCACAATGCTCCAGATTAAAGTCTGACTGTGTCAGCACCGTGTATGCCCACAGTACGGGGGAACTGATTGTAGAGTACCAGTTAGCCTGGGGGTTATGATAAGGAGATGTCCTTGAATATTCACTTTGAATCGTTCTAGTCTGAGGACACCTTTCTATCACCATGGTATACAGTGACTGCCATTACCTTTGACTGCATGTAGCTTAGAAGTCTGTCTGCGAGTGTGCAGCATCATCCATGCCATATAGGTCGGACTGTTAGCTGTTTTAGCATAGAGAGGACACGAATTATCTCCAATAAGAATTATGATTCATCTTAGCACACCTTCTCCACATCTTGCAGAACAAGAATCCACTTAATTGTATTACTTGTGTCCTCAGAAGTTCATGTAATATTCATTTCTTTTAGCTGCGATATTGTTGGGAGATTCTCCGCAATTCGTATGGAAGGAAAACGTCCATCATGTGTCCTCAGATGTTTCAATCATCCATCAATAACTTTGAATTGCTGTTGTAGGATGCGTGTAATTATTAAATAGCCATCACAGCCAAAAGTTGAAGCAATTATTGCGTAAACGAATCAATGCAGATCTCTCCATAATCATGTGATCATTTGTGTTTGATGCTTCCATTTGTGTGCTATAATTACCATTTGATGTTAATGTAAGACATGGATTCAGTGCGTTCAAGTGCTGAGTTAAAGAACATGGGAATACGTTGTGGGTCCCGAGATAGCATGATTTCAAATGCGCAACTACACACGCAGAGATTCTTCTAAAGATTCGTGTCTAAGTCTGATTATACCAGTTACTTCCAGAATGAGATCTTTATGTAGGATTCGACTTGAGGAATTTACAGAGGGAGGGATATAATTTGAATAAGTGTATTTCTATATGTTTCCTAATAGATATAAGTATCCTCGACGTCGTACATGAGTGAATTACTTATTAAACAGACTTTACTTCACTTATAAAAACAAGCTACACGTGGATTTCACATTGTCCGTCAAGTCTGAGGCTTGGACAGTTTGTTTATCGAGGGCTGAATGATGTCCTTCTCGGATCCACATTTCTGCGTACTTCAGACCATTGAATTCCTCCATTCTTGGACCATTGCAGCTCAGAAAGGGTAGCGCCCTGCAGAGCATAATATCGTTGATTCAGCAATAGTTAAATAATTCAGTGTGTCTCTTTTACTTACTCAGGTGATTCTTGTGTTAATCTGTTCCTGTTAAACTAATTCAACATGCCTGTCTATGACATAATCGTCAGCATCAGTGGGTTTTCTAGTCATATCGTCACAGAATTTAATCCTTCCAATTTTGCCGCGAAGGATAAGAAATAGCATGGAAAGACAGGCAAACGTATTTTATTAGGTGCATTTTTAGTGAAAATTCACAGTGCCGGGGATAAAGCTTATCCTCGGCAGGGATAAGATTTCACTAAGCAGAGAGGGGGATATCCCCGGCATCCCCACCGTCAAGTCGAACCGTGACCTATATCTTTCCTTCATTGGTCAATTTCATGACAAATTTAGAGAAGAATATAAATCGTAGCACTTGATAAAATTTCTATGATGGAAAGTCCTTTTTCTTATGGGCCAAATGAGAGTATACACAAATTTATCCAGATTTTTCAGTGGAAACTGTGTCAGTTCATATCCATGAAAGAAATTCCTATTACAAGCAAATGCCCCTTATCCAGTCACCATTCATAAGCACGCCGAATGAGTGCTATATTCACTCATCATTCTGTTCACGTTATAGAGTTGGGTTGCTTCCCCTACTTATGTTGACTAGCCTGTAGTCAGGAAAGTTTTGATTAATGTGACATGAAACTTCCACTGCTCGGACTTTGAATTTTATTGTTCTATGTCACTATGCAACATATTCCCCGCCTCGGATAATGGAAAACGTCACTACTCCTCATAATGAGGCCTTGGACGGTGCTACTGTAGACTTTTCTGGATCGTTGTGGTACTCTAACTCCGGTTGCCCTTCTTGCCGACTTCGAATGACACTTTCTTGACCACTGAACCACGCACGTATCCACTGTGCCACAGAGACCACGGCATGATGGTCCTATACACTGAGAATAATCTTACATTATGCGTAATTTAGCCATGATGTAATGTGGAGAAAAAGCAACAATGTATCTCGTAATGGTGACATTTGCATCGATACATTTCAAGGATGTTTTAGAAGTCTCAGTCAGCATTCGTCCTTTATGTATATTTTTCGATTTCGTTTGTAGAACTCATCATTCAGTTTTCGCTTTTTAATATTTCAATATCTACTCTTATATTGAAAAGGATTCGAAGTATTATTGTACTGGCGAAAAAAATCGAAGGATAGATAACTAATTTCGAAACCGACCGGCGACAGGGCACGTTGGAAAAATAAATGATTATTAGAAGGCCAATTTGGCAAACAAATACTATTTCTTGTATTTCAATACTCTCAAAAGCAATAACTACACTAAGACAAAACAGCAGATGTACCACAATGGGTACGAAACTTGTCTAGTACTGTAATGTACTAAATTGTTGTTGCTGATTCACCTTTTTGGTGGCCTCAGTCCGTATGGTATCTTTATGGCCTCGCGGTAGTTACTTCGTGGTTCCGTACCCTTGTCTTCGGAGGTCGAGATCTCCGTGGAATCAATCCCTTATCCTAGTTAGCAAAATGTTGTCTCGCAAGCATCCTTCTTCTGCACCGGTAATAATACCAGCTTGATCTTTTCATATGAATGGACATTCATCTATTTTTCGTGACTTCATTCTCAAAGGGGTCCCAAGACGCACTCTTCAGTCTTCCAGTCATAATACTCATGCCCGTTTCACACGAATCAAGAAAGAGCTGATAGTCATCCAATCACGCGTCATCTCATCAACATTAACACTTTTCTCATATGATTTTACGAAGGCAATGATTTCTATGCATATACTAGGATCCTATGTAAATGGAAAGTTCACAATGAAGTTTTGTCAATAATGCTGTCTTTCCAAGCATGCAAGCCCTTTGTAGCCCTTTGCAAGCCCTTTTGCAGCAACGGATGTTTTTCTTTGTGCCTAACAACAAGGTTGCCCTGGGTCCTCACGATTTCCTTTGTAGTATTCAATTCAGAGGGGTGAGCTGATGTCAATTCATTTTACCTTAAAAGTACTATCTTTTTTGCTGACATGTAGCGAAAATGTTACAAATATTTCGGTTTTTGTTTTTTGATAGTTTTCTTTTTCGTTCAAGTGTCCTCCTGCATTATTTCCCTAAAAAATCCAAGTTAATGTTCTGTTGATGGCGGCTGCAGGCTGAATTCAAATTATAGTCATCTCTTTTGGCAAAGAAAGTAATGGCAAAGTTTTGTCAAATCTGCTGGAGGACTCATCATCATCCAACCCGCTTCAGACAAAGCACAAATGGGGATGCCTAGTATTCGGTGGAAAATTAGCGGCTCGATTTTCAATATATGTAGAGTATTACATGCATACAGTCTGAATCATATCATGATCATCAGTTGTGTTCGATGGTTACACTGTTCGTAATCGAGTTGATATAGCACGTATTATAATCACTGCATGCTTCACATAAATATTTCTAACTAATTCATACTACTGTTAAGGATTGTTTGCAAGCAGATGGTAAACGTATAATTGTATATAGTTTTATAAAACTATGGCGATTGCTACGAACACACTGTCTTTCTCAAGCCTTTCCCCGTATTTGAAGACAAATCTTGATTTTCACTATTGTTGATTCATCCGAGCATTGGAAATAGAGACCAATGCGATGCCCTCTTCCTTGCAGGCACGGACTATCTATCCCGGACATCGGCAAGCGCGCGTGGGATTGATCTCTCGATTGAGTGTGGAGCGAGCAGGAACTCGATTCAATGTTCGCGGCACGAATGATGCAGGACATGTGGCTAACTTTGTGGAAACGGAGCAGATAATCGTGATCGATGACGACGTGGCCTCCTATGTTCACACACGTGGAACTGTTCCTCTCTTTTGGGAACAACCGGGACTGCAAGTTGGATCCCACAAAATCAGACTCTCCCGCGGCTTGGAGGCTTCCGCTCCTGCATTCGAGCGACACTTAAGTGCCTTACGAGAACGTTATGGTCACGTAGCAGTCATCAACTTGCTTGGAAACAAGGAGGGAGAACACATGCTGAGTCAAGCATTTCAGGTAGGTGTTTGATGAATTCTGTAAAAATGGTGGGCGTAGGAGACTCCCCAGGTCACGTAGGAGACTCCTCCAGTCATGAAGGTGACACTTCAGGTCATGTAGGAGACTCCTCAGGTCATGTAGGTGACTCCCAGGTGATGTAGGTGACTCCCCAGGTGATGTAGGTGACTCCCCACGTCATGTAGGTGACTCCTCAGGTCACGTAGGTGACTCCTCAGGTCATGTAGGTGACTCCCCACGTCATGTAGGTGACTCCCCAGGTCATGTAGGTGACTCCTCAGGTCATGTAGGTGACTCCTCCGGTTATGTAGGTGACTCTTCAGGTCATGTAGGTGACTCCCAGGTCATGTAGGTGACTCCTCCGGTCATGAAGGTGACTCCTCAGGTCATGAAGGTGACTCCTCAGGCCTTCAGGTGTGCCTATAACCAGTGAAACTCGCTCAGTCGCCATAATCATACGGAAAAAGACAGGAGCGTGTTATATTCCAATAAAATTTCATGCAGGTGACTACCCAGGTCATGTAGGTGACTCCTCAGGTCATGAAGGTGACTCCTCAGGTCATGAAGGTGACTCCTCAGGCCTTCAGGTGTGCCTATAACCAGTGAAACTCGCTCAGTCGCCATAATCATACGGAAAAAGACAGGAGCGTGTTATATTCCAATAAAATTTCATGCAGGTGACTACCCAGGTCATGTAGGTGACTCCTCCGGTTATGTAGGTGACTCCTCCGGTTATGTAGGTGACTCCTCCGGTTATGTAGGTGACTCATCAGGTCATGTAGGTGACTCTTCAGGTCATGCTGGTGACTCTCTAGGTCCTCAAATGTGCATCTGCACGTCGCCCCTTCACTATATGATCACATTAGAAGTTATCTAGAACTGTAGAACACCGCTTCACAGGATACTAGCTAAGCAATCATTAAGATGACTTGCTTCAAAATTCATCAAAACTTTATTATTAATTTTGAATTACAACTTTTAGCTGAAAATGACGAGCGAATTATAGGTAATCGACATTAGAAAGTTTGCGCACGACATGTGTTGTACGGTGACTTTGGTGGGATTTGGAGGAATTCTGTAGAACGTCAGGAAGGAGTGGGGTTGTCCCCCTGGATGCACGTCAGAGGGACGAATATTCTCTCCAAAGTGTCATCGACAAGAAAATGTGCAGCTGATCCGTCAAGACTGACATGTTCAGAATGAAATTCATTGTGGGATGTTCGTGAAGGACCATCCGATCACAGTTAGTTGGTCCCCAGCAGTGTCATCTGAGTAGGTCTACCACTTATTTCACCTGAGCTAAACTATTTTGAGCATTTTTGCTGAGAGAAGAGGCTTTATCGCTGTTTATTCAGTTTTCGTAGAGTTGGCCGTTGACAAGGCCGTTGAGAAAATGTCTTCTGTTAGCGTAGAAAAGAAGATGCGAGTGAGTGTGGCAGACGTTTCTGACAAAAGTTGCAAGCAAAAAGGCAATCATCGTCGAATAGTGGCTCAAATGGCAGGTTCCTGAGCTCAATCTTTCGAACATACACAAAAATAGAATCCAAAATGAAAGCAATTACTGTGCTGTTGGAACGTACGTATCACAAGCCTACCAGGTATTTTGTTGTTGTGAAAGTCAGTCGATCATTTTGGCCTAAAGTCATCAAACAGAGATTTGTTCCAATCAGACTCAGATTGTGCATGCTAGCAGGGACATCTATGATTGATATAAGATATCTAAGGGACGTTCAACTCCCATGCCATGTACTGGACGGGAGGCCAGTGACATTGGTAGATTTGATTAATGACGATAGTGTGTATCTGGATAAAACCATGGACCAAATGGCAAACAATTCACTTCCTTATTGTGAAGTACATCAGAATCCAGCTGAATTGATTGCTGTACGCCCGGTCCAGTCTTGCAGGGACATTGTCGGAAGAATGCGTGCAGTGTGTACATGTACACATACAAGCATATCATCGATGGTCAATTTCAAATAAATTTTGACTTTCTATTTTCATTGATTTTGTCATTGTCTTGTCTAAAACCTCCTCCTGTATAATGATTTGGACCACTGGTGGACTATATTCGAGAATTCAAGAGCAATGAAGCGATGTAACATGTGTGGTTTATTTCCGGTTTGAATTACTCAACTTTCATTAAACGAAAATTGATGGCTATTTTTATCACAGTGATACGAGAATGTTTTCATATTCACCGACGAAATTCATGCGGATTTCGTAATCAACTTAATCCTCATCAATGCTGTTCCTGAATTGCCCAATACGGTAGGACCTTAAAATCAAGGAAAGTCACCAATCATCACCGCCTGGTTTGCTTTTTATTCAATAGGATCTTCGCATTTTATGAATCACTGACATCATAATCACATTTTATTTGTTCGTCAGAGTTTTGATTATATTTTGAAGGCCTCACAGATGATGCTCTATAATCACAAGATGTCTAATAGGAGATAAAAATGTATTGACAACTGTAACCACTCATTATGAGGAGACGGACTTGGAATGACAACACTGGTTGTTCTCTTCCGCCTATATCTTGATAAAGGATCTTCTGAATGAATGGATATTCAAACGAATCTTCCTTAACTTTTAGCATTCTCATTTGGTATACCAATCAAATTATTATCAATTTTTGACGTTTCAATTTGTTTTCTGTTCGTTTCTGATTGCTTCATCAGTAGATTTTCTTTAGATTTTAATCATGTCTTTTACTTGTATAACAATGAATAAGGCATGGGACATATGGCTGCAATGATTGTAGTAGCAAGTAAAGTCATTACTGATCAGTTATCACTTAGTCCATGACTGCTTTGAGCAAAGGAAATAGATTATCAAAATTTTCCAGAATGAGTCCACAATTCTCTGAAAAAACAGTACTGAATCGATTTTCGCAAAGCATAGATAAAATGTACAGAATCCACATCAAATAGCCATTGATGCTACGTGCCGTAGGTGAACAATGTCATTCACTAGCTGTTGATATTGCAGCTGTTACTGACAGTTCCTTATTCTTGCGGGAGTTTTGTGATTCTTTAGTCACTTCTTGACTGGGTCCAGAATCTTCTTTCAACAGATTCCCTGTATGAATGCGCGCACTGGATAATTGTTTACAACATGTTTCACGGTTTTATCCGGATGTGCACAAACTACAGTCATTAATCAAATCTACCAAAGTCATTGGCCTCCAGTCCAGTACATGGTATGGGAGTTGAACGTCACTTAGATATCTTATATTAATCATAGATGTCACCGCTTTAGTATAGACTTTGATCTGTGAATAGATATTTTCACGATTGATGGAGCTAAATTTCTATTCAATTACTGTTGATAATCATAGACATGTCAATCACAACATCAACAGTTATACATGGTGGAAAGTCACACAACACATGGTATGGGAGTTGAACGTCACTTAGATATCCTATATTAATCATAGATGTCGCTGATATAATGGCGGCACATACATAGGACCTGTGAAAGATGTGCGAAAGAGTTGATGATGGAATATATGTCGATTGAGTTGAGAATACAGAGAAAAAATGATGAGTACGAAGCCTCTCTTGGCGTCTTCAACTTCTCGGTTGCTGCAGGTCATCACAAGAAAAACGGGAAATTAATCTTCAAGGAGGTCGGGTATTCATTCAGATGTAAATTAAAATTACGACGGATTTACCAAATCATCTGATTAATTTCTCTGGGAGGTAGACTGGCGCGCCTCAGATACCTTTGGCATGTCGGCACAAAAGGTTTCACTCGTTTCATTTGTGTTTCTACCTACACGACAATTTCCGATTCTAGCATTTTAAGGGCAAGTGAATGCATTTCTGAGTCACATCACAATGTAATTCTAACATCAAAGCAGGCAACAGAAGAACCAAAAATTTCCTTCTCTTTGCTAGCCAGAAGCAATGATTCGCCGACAAAAGATAATCACTTCCAAGACGAAGGTGTTGCGGGTTCTGGTTAATAAAAGTGGCGACAGAACACTGGAATTGATGGTGATGATGGTAGCGTTGTCATCAAAACAAAATGTCGAAATGTTGCCGATCTGGCAAGGAGTTATCTTCAAATCTAAAAATAACCAAGACATCGATCCGAAGTCCGCGGTGGAGACGAGCTCGCCTGCTGACCAAGGAATCGATCCGAAGTCCGCGGTGGAGACGACTACGCCTGCTGACCAAAGGCATCGATCCGAAGTCCGCGGTGGAGACGAGCTCGCCTGCTGACCAAGGAATCGAGCCGATGAGAGGGGTGGTGACGAGCTCGCCTGCTGACCAAGGAATCGATCCGAAGTCCGCAGTGGAGACGAGCTCGCCTGCTGACAAAGGAATTGATCCGAAGTCCGCGGTGGAGACGACTACGCCTGCTGACCAAAGGCATCGATCCGAAGTCCGCGGTGGTGACGAGCTCGCCTGCTGACCAAGGAATCGAGCCGATGAGAGGGGTGGTGACGAGCTCGCCTGCTGACCAAGGAATCGATCCGAAGTCCGCGGTGGAGACGAGCTCGCCTGCTGACCAAGGAATCGATGCGAAGTCCGCAGTGGAGACAAGCTCGCCTGCTGACCAAGGAATCGATCCGAAGTCCGCGGTGGAGACGAGCTCGCCTGCTGACCAAGGAATCGATGCGAACTCCGCGGTGGAGACGAGCTCGCCTGCTGACCAAGGCATCGATCCGAAGTCCGCGGTGGAGACGAGCTCGCCTGCTGACAAAGGAATCGATGCGAAGTCAGCGGTGGAGAGGAGCTCGCCTGCTGACCAAGGAATCGATCTGAAGTCAGCGGTGGTGACGAGCTCGCCTGCTGACAATGGAATCGATCCGAAGTCCGCGGTGGAGAGTAGCTCGCCTGCTGACCAAGGAATCGATGCGAAGTCCGCGGTGGTGAGGAGCTCGCCTGCTGACCAAGGAATCGAGCCGATGAGAGGGGTGGTGACGAGCTCGCCTGCTGACCAAGGAATCGATCCGAAGTCCGCGGTGGAGACGAGCTCGCCTGCTGACCAAGGAATCGATCCGAAGTCCGCGGTGGAGACGAGCTCGCCTGCTGACCAAGGAATCGATCCGAAGTCCGCGGTGGAGACGAGCTCGCCTGCTGACCATGGAATCGATGCGAAGTCAGCGTTGGAGACGAGCTCGCCTGCTGACCAAGGAATCGATCTGAAGTCCGCGGTGGAGACGAGCTCGCCTGCTGACCAAGGCATCGATCCGAAGTCCGCGGTGGAGACGAGCTCACCTGCTGACCAAGGAATCGATCCGAAGTCCGCGGTGGAGACGAGCTCACCTGCTGACCAAGGCATCGATCCGAAGTCCGCGGTGGAGACGACTACGCCTGCTGACCAAGGCATCGATCCGAAGTCCGCGGTGGAGATAAGCTCGCCTGCTGACCAAGGAATCGATCCGAAGTCCGCGGTGGAGACGAGCTCGCCTGCTGACCAAGGAATCGATCTGAAGTCCGCGGTGGAGACGAGCTCGCCTGCTGACCAAGGAATCGATCCGAAGTCAGCGGTGGAGACGAGCTCGCCTGCTGACCAAGGAATCGATGCGAAGTCAGCGGTGGAGACGAACTCTTCTGCTGACCGAGGAATCGATCTGAAGTCAGCGGTGGTGACGAGCTCGCCTGCTGACCAAGGAATCGATCCGAAGTCCGCGGTGGAGAGGAGCTCGCCTGCTGACCAAGGAATCGATCCGAAGTCAGCGGTGGAGAGTAGCTCTCCTGCTGACCAAGGAATCGATGCGAAGTCCGCGGTGGTGACGAGCTCGCCTGCTGACAAAAGAATCGAAAAGAAGTCCGCGGTGGTGACGAGCTCGCCTGCTGACCAAGGAATCGATGCGAAGTCCGCGGTGGAGACAAGCTCGCCTGCTGACCAAGGAATCGAGCCGAAGTCAGCGGTGGAGACAAGCTCGCCTGCTGACCAAGGAATCGATCCGAAGTCCGCGGTGGAGACGAGCTCACCTGCTGACCAAGGAATCGATCCGAAGTCCGCGGTGGAGACAAGCTCGCCTGCTGACCAAGGAATCGATGCGAAGTCTGCGGTGGAGAGGAGCTCGCCTGCTGACCAAGGAATCGAAAAGAAGTCAGCGGTGGAGACGAGATCACCTTCTGACCAAGGAATCGATCCGCCGAAGTCCGCGGTGGAGAGGAGCTCGCCTGCTGACCAAGGAATCGATGCGAAGTCCGCGGTGGAGACGAGCTCGCCTTCTGACCAAGGAATCGATCCGAAGTCCGCGGTGGAGAGGAGCTCGCCTGCTGACCAAGGAATCGATGCGAATTCAGCGGTGGTGACGAGCTCGCCTGCTGACCAAGGAATCGATCCGAAGTCCGCGGTGGAGAGGAGCTCGCCTGCTGACCAAGGAATCGATCCGAAGTCCGCGGTGGTGACGAGCTCGCCTGCTGACCAAGGAATCGATGCGAAGTCAGCGGTGGTGACGAGCTCGCCTGCTGACCAAGGAATCGATCCGAAGTCCGCGTTGGAGACGAGCTCGCCTGCTGACCAAGGAATCGATCCGAAGTCCGCGGTGGTGACGAGCTCGCCTGCTGACCAAGGAATCGATCTGAAGTCAGCGGTGGTGACGAGCTCGCCTGCTGACCAAGGAATCGATCCGAAGTCCGCGGTGGAGAGGAGCTCGCCTGCTGACCAGTGAATCGATGCGAAGTCCGCGGTGGTGACGACCTCGCCTGCTGACCAAGGAATCGATGCGAAGTCCGCGGTGGAGACGAGCTCGCCTGCTGACCAAGGAATCGATCTGAAGTCCGCGGTGGAGACGAGCTCGCCTGCTGACCAAGGAATCGATCCGAAGTCCGCGGTGGTGACGAGCTCGCCTGCTGACCAAGGAATCGATGCGAAGTCAGTTGTGAAGACGAGCTCGCCTGCTGACCAAGGAATCGATCTGAAGTCCGCGGTGGAGACGAGCTCGCCTGCTGACCAAGGAATCGATCCGAAGTCCGCGGTGGTGACGAGCTCGCCTGCTGACCAAGGAATCGATCCGAAGTCAGCGGTGGAGACGAGCTCGCCTGCTGACCAAGGAATCGATGCGAAGTCCGCGGTGGTGACGAGCTCGCCTGCTGACCAAGGAATCGATGCGAAGTCCGCGGTGGTGACGAGCTCGCCTGCTGACCAAGGAATCGATCCGAAGTCCGCGGTGGAGACGAGCTCGCCTGCTGACCAAGGAATCGAAAAGAAGTCCGCGGTGGTGACGAGCTCGCCTGCTGACCAAGGAATCGATCCGAAGTCCGCGGTGGAGACGAGCTCGCCTGCTGACCAGTGAATCGATGCGAAGTCCGCGGTGGTGACGAGCTCGCCTGCTGACAAAGGAATCTATCCGAAGTCAGCGGTGGAGACGAGCTCGCCTGCTGACCAAGGAATCGAAAAGAAGTCCGCGGTGGAGACGAGCTCGCCTGCTGACCAGTGAATCGATGCGAAGTCCGCGGTGGTGACGAGCTCGCCTGCTGACAAAGGAATCTATCTGAAGTCAGCGGTGGAGACGAGCTCGCCTGCTGACAAAGGAATCTATCCGAAGTCAGCGGTGGAGACGAGCTCGCCTGCTGACCAAGGAATCGAAAAGAAGTCCGCAGTGGAGACGAGCTCGCCTGCTGACCAAGGAATCGATGCGAAGTCCGCGGTGGAGACGAGCTCGCCTGCTGACCAAGGAATCGATCCGAAGTCAGCGGTGGAGACGAGCTCGCCTGCTGACCAAGGAATCGAAAAGAAGTCCGCAGTGGAGACGAGCTCGCCTGCTGACCAAGGCATCGATCCGAAGTCCGCGGTGGAGACGAGCTCGCCTGCTGACCAAGGCATCGATCCGAAGTCCGCGGTGGAGACGAGCTCGCCTGCTGACCAAGGAATCGATCCGAAGTCAGCGGTGGAGACGAGCTCGCCTGCTGACCAAGGAATCGAAAAGAAGTCCGCAGTGGAGACGAGCTCGCCTGCTGACCAAGGAATCGATGCGAAGTCCGCGGTGGAGAGGAGCTCGCCTGCTGACAAAGGAATCGATCCGAAGTCAGCGGTGGAGACGAGCTCGCCTGCTGACCAGTGAATCGATGCGAAGTCCGCGTTGGAGACGAGCTCGCCTGCTGATCAAGGAATCGATCTGAAGTCAGCGGTGGAGACGAGCTCGCCTGCTGACCAAGGAATCGATCCGAAGTCCGCGGTGGAGACAAGCTCGCCTGCTGACCAAGGAATCGATCCGAAGTCAGCGGTGGAGAGTAGCTCGCCTGCTGACCAAGGAATCGATGCGAAGTCCGCGGTGGAGAGGAGCTCGCCTGCTGACAAAGGAATCGATCCGAAGTCAGCGGTGGAGACGAGCTCGCCTGCTGACCAGTGAATCGAAAAGAAGTCAGCGGTGGAGACGAGATCGCCTTCTGACCAAGGAATCGATCTGAAGTCCGCGGTGGAGACGAGCTCGCCTGCTGACCAAGGAATCGATGCGAAGTCCGCGGTGGAGACGAGCTCGCCTGCTGACCAAGGAATCGATGCGAAGTCAGCGGTGGTGACGAGCTCGCCTGCTGACCAAGGAATCGATCCGAAGTCCGCGGTGGAGACGAGCTCGCCTGCTGACCAAGGAATCGATCTGAAGTCCGCGGTGGAGACGAGCTCGCCTGCTGACCAAGGAATCGATGCGAAGTCCGCGGTGGAGACGAGCTCGCCTTCTGACCAAGGAATCGATCCGAAGTCCGCGGTGGTGACGAGCTCGCCTGCTGACCAAGGAATCGATGCGAATTCAGCGGTGGTGACGAACTCTTCTGCTGACCAAGGAATCGATCTGAAGTCAGCGGTGGTGACGAGCTCGCCTGCTGACCAAGGAATCGATCCGAAGTCCGCGGTGGAGAGGAGCTCGCCTGCTGACCAGTGAATCGATGCGAAGTCCGCGGTGGTGACGACCTCGCCTGCTGACCAAGGAATCGATGCGAAGTCCGCGGTGGAGACGAGCTCGCCTGCTGACCAAGAAATCGATCCGAAGTCCGCGGTGGAGACGAGCTCGCCTGCTGACCAAGGAATCGATGCGAAGTCCCCGGTGGTGACGAGCTCGCCTGCTGACCAAGGAATCGATGCGAAGTCAGTGGTGAAGACGAGCTCGCCTGCTGACCAAGGAATCGATCTGAAGTTCGCGGTGGAGACGAGCTCGCCTGCTGACCAAGGAATCGATGCGAAGTCCGCGGTGGTGACGAGCTCGCCTGCTGACCAAGGAATCGATCCGAAGTCCGCGGTGGAGACGAGCTCGCCTGCTGACCAAGGAATCGAAAAGAAGTCCGCGGTGGTGACGAGCTCGCCTGCTGACCAAGGAATCGATCCGAAGTCCGCGGTGGAGACGAGCTCACCTGCTGACCAGTGAATCGATGCGAAGTCCGCGGTGGTGACGAGCTCGCCTGCTGACAAAGGAATCTATCCGAAGTCAGCGGTGGAGACGAGCTCGCCTGCTGACCAAGGAATCGAAAAGAAGTCCGCGGTGGAGACGAGCTCGCCTGCTGACCAGTGAATCGATGCGAAGTCCGCGGTGGTGACGAGCTCGCCTGCTGACAAAGGAATCTATCTGAAGTCAGCGGTGGAGACGAGCTCGCCTGCTGACAAAGGAATCTATCCGAAGTCAGCGGTGGAGACGAGCTCGCCTGCTGACCAAGGAATCGAAAAGAAGTCCGCAGTGGAGACGAGCTCGCCTGCTGACCAAGGAATCGATGCGAAGTCCGCGGTGGAGACGAGCTCGCCTGCTGACCAAGGAATCGATCCGAAGTCAGCGGTGGAGACGAGCTCGCCTGCTGACCAAGGAATCGAAAAGAAGTCCGCAGTGGAGACGAGCTCGCCTGCTGACCAAGGCATCGATCCGAAGTCCGCGGTGGAGACGAGCTCGCCTGCTGACCAAGGCATCGATCCGAAGTCCGCGGTGGAGACGAGCTCGCCTGCTGACCAAGGAATCGATCCGAAGTCAGCGGTGGAGACGAGCTCGCCTGCTCACCAAGGAATCGAAAAGAAGTCCGCAGTGGAGACGAGCTCGCCTGCTGACCAAGGAATCGATGCGAAGTCCGCGGTGGAGAGGAGCTCGCCTGCTGACAAAGGAATCGATGCGAAGTCAGCGGTGGAGACGAGCTCGCCTGCTGACCAGTGAATCGATGCGAAGTCCGCGTTGGAGACGAGCTCGCCTGCTGATCAAGGAATCGATCTGAAGTCAGCGGTGGTGACGAGCTCACCTACTGACCAAGGCATCGATCCGAAGTCCGCGGTGGAGACGAGCTCGCCTGCTGACCAAGGAATCGATCCGAAGTCAGCGGTGGAGACGAGCTCGCCTGCTGACCAAGGAATCGATCCGAAGTCCGCGGTGGAGACGAGCTCGCCTGCTGACCAAGGAATCGATCCGAAGTCCGCGGTGGAGACGAGCTCGCCTGCTGACCAAGGAATCGATCCGAAGTCAGCGGTGGAGACGAGCTCGCCTGCTGAACAAGGAATCGATCCGAAGTCCGCGGTGGAGACGAGCTCGTCTGCTGAACAAGGAATCGATCCGAAGTCAGCGGTGGAGACGAGCTCGCCTGCTGACCAAGGAATCGATCTGAAGTCAGCGGTGGAGACGAGCTCGCCTGCTGACAAAGGAATCGATCCGAAGTCCGCGGTGGAGAAGAGCTCGCCTGCTGACCAAGGCATCGATCCGAAGTCCGCGGTGGAGACGAGCTCGCCTGCTGACCAAGGAATCGATCCGAAGTCAGCGGTGGAGACGAGCTCGCCTGCTGACCAAGGAATCGATCCGAAGTCAGCGGTGGAGACGAGCTCGCCTGCTGACCAAGGAATCGATCCGAAGTCCGCGGTGGAGACGACTACGCCTGCTGACCATGGAATCGATCCGAAGTCCGCGGTGGTGACGAGCTCGCCTGCTGACCAAGGAATCGATCCGAAGTCCGCGGTGGAGACGACTACGCCTGCTGACCATGGAATCGATCCGAAGTCCGCGGTGGTGACGAGCTCGCCTGCTGATCAAGGAATCGATCTGAAGTCAGCGGTGGAGACGAGCTCGCCTGCTGACCAAGGAATCGATCTGAAGTCAGCGGTGGAGACGAGCTCGCCTGCTGACCAAGGAATCGATCCGAAGTCAGCGGTGGTGACGAGCTCGCCTGCTGACCAGTTTTAGTTCCCTCTTTGTCTCAGATGGCGTGTATGGTATCTCTTCGCTGACTTACTATGTGTCTTGTAGATTGAAGATCCTGATGTGCATTCATTTCAACCTACTTGTTTATGAAGTGATGTAAATCTGAAGCAGTTTACAATGCGACGCAGAGAGCTTAAGTTTCCATACTATTTGTGACATCTTCGATTGTTTGTAGTTGAAATAAAGTACACATGAACACTTTAACATCGACTGAATTATAGATAGCAACTAATTGTATTTGCCATGTTTAAAGTATTAAAAAGGAATTACACACGTTAAAATATCTCAAGGGTTTTCCCTGTTTACTTTCTGATTTCGTCTTAAAATCTAATCATCCAAACCACCTCGTCAGTACTCGTCTGTGCGTTCCGCGTGATAAACGGCGAAATCATTTGAGTCGCACGCCCTTCATCCTTACCAACAAACACACCCTGATAGGACACCCTGAGAGGCAGATTATTAGTAAGATGAGAGTATGTCAGATCAAGCATCTTTAACTCTTTGAATTAAGAAACATAAATTTGTAGAGGAGGAAATGGATTTGTACGAATCAACACCGCGTTTACACATTAATGCACTTGGGATGCGATAATGATGGTTGAAAATGTGATGGGAAGGCATCAAATCAACTTGTCTTACAGATTCGATGATGCCTCAAGTCAGTCTTCTCTCGTCAGCACGAGTTTGTGCAGGGAATGAGGCCGACAATGAGACTTTCACAGAGTGATGTACACCTCATAGTCCGGCAGACAGCACGAGTTTCTGCAGAGAACGAGGCCGACAATGAGACTTTCACAGAATGATGAACACCTCATAGTCCGGCAGCCAGCACGAGTTTGTGCAGGGAACGAGGCCGACAATGAGACTTTCACAGAATGATGTGCACCTCATAGTCCGGCAGCCAAAACGAGTTTCTGCAGGGAACGAGGCCGACAATGAGACTTTCACAGAATGATGTGCATCTCATAGTCCGGCAGCCAAAACGAGTTTGTGCAGGGAACGAGGCCGACAATGAGACTTTCACAGAATGATGTACACCTCATAGTGCGGCAGCCAGCACGAGTTTCTGCAGGGAACGAGGCCGACAATGAGACTTTCACAGAATGATGTGCACCTCATAGTCCGGCAGCCAGCACGACCTTCTGCAGGGAACGAGGCCGACAATGAGACTTTCACAGAATGATGTACACCTCATAGTCCGGCAGCCAGCACGAGTTTGTGCAGGGAACGAGGCCGAGAATGAGACTTTCACAGAATGATGTACACCTCATAGTCCGGCAGCCAGCACGAGTTTCTGCAGGGAACGAGGCCGACAATGAGACTTTCAGAGAATGATGTACACCTCATAGTCCGGCAGCAGCCAGCACGAGTTTGTGCAGGGAACGAGGCCGACAATGAGACTTTCACAGAATGATGTACACCTCATAGTCCGGCAGCAGCCAGCACGAGTTTCTGCAGGGAACGAGGCCGACAATGAGACTTTCACAGAATGATGTACACCTCATAGTCCGACAGCCAGCACGAGTTTCTGTAGGGAACGAGGCCGACAATGAGACTTTCACAGAATGATGTACACCTCATAGTCCGGCAGCCAGCACGAGTTTCTGTAGGGAACGAGGCCGAAAGTGAGACTTTCACAGAATGATGTACACCTCATAGTCCGACAGCCAGCACGAGTTTCTGTAGGGAACGAGGCCGACAATGAGACTTTCACAGAATGATGTACACCTCATAGTCCAAATATATGCCAAATATTTTTATAAGCAACGCTATGATGACGCTAAGATAGCGCTCACCCTGAGATTTCAGTAATGAAACACTGATAAGCAAGTACATTGCTATTTTATGCCATTTTCACAGCCATAGAAATCGAGTTATTATCAATGGCATTTATTATTTACCATCATTGTCCAAGATGTTCATTTGTAAAACCGAGTTTAATTTACGTAGCGTCATTTTATAAAGGAATGCGCTAACTTAGTGCTCTGTCGGTACACTCCTATGTATGACAGCGTGCTGAGACCGTGCAATTCGTCTCCGCCGCGCTGTCAAGCAATAAGGTTGTTATCGCACTCTGGGCTTCCTCTCGACGAATTCTAGAGTGCAATAACTATCACTTCCCATCTGCTAGGTAATTCACAAAGTCAATAAACAAAACGTATTGTAACTAAAACAAATTCTGTGAATATCATTTTTGGGGTCAGGAGAGAGAGAGTTTTAGTTTCTCTGCGACAATGACACCGGTTGTCATTACGTTTTCATTATCTTTAGCAGTAAATCGGTCAAGCTACCGGTAATGAGGGAATGTCGTATTTCTGCCTGATGATGGGAAATTCTACACTAAAAGTGCAATCACAATCAGAAAAATGACAAATCTACATGAAAGTACATGAATCTACGTCAACAAAAGGGATTTTGAGATGTTTAAGGCTCTGAAACTTGCAAGACGAGTGGAGGTGCAGCTTAAAACTGATCTTCGGTGACAATGACAATTTGCACATTAAAAATAATAAGAAGCTTGTGCTCGAATTTAAGAAGAAAATGTCAGTAGCTCTCGCATTATGACATCCAAGCAGAAAGGTTCTTGGATTGCGATGTCTAAAGAGAAAGCATTTAAGGGCCTGCTCTAATTGATCATTTTATGTCATTGAAGTTCACTATCTCCATCATTACACTAGTCATGAAGTTGCCCAGATAGCGAGCATTCGGGTAAAATGACAAATACTGTTTCCTGTCTAAGTCATGGATTTCTGCAGCAGTCTTGGAGATAGAAATTGAGCGCTATGAGTCTATGACAAATCGACAGACCAATTAGACAATGAAACTCTACGTGTCGACAGTTTAGAAACGGTTTCAGAAATCACTGATCATCGGTCCGATGTCTATGATTCATACAACTCATACATCGAGGAAGTAGTGTCAGTTTGGCGGAAAACTGTGGCGACAATGCGGCTACAACCACAGAATTAGGCAGGTCGTCTCTTCTTCTGTTTGACTAGAAGCGAAGCATTGGAACATGTAACGCTAATGAAATGGCACAATCTGCTGACTAAATGCCATAGCAATCGAACAATGAGCAGCCAGTTCAACATTAAACACGCCAAATTGTGCAAAGTTTCAGTGAATGATATCAACCGGATCACACCGCAAAGAGACACAGGCGATGTCAAGTTCTACAGAGAAGTTTGTGAACGTTTTTTCGTGCGCCTGCTAACTTTTTTAATAATGATCGGAGGACCTAACATTATCGAGAAAAAATTTGCGCGATGATCTGAATTCTTCGAGTCTGAAGGAATCTTGGCGATCGGAGCATTTTGAAGGAATTCACAGTAATCCGCAAGCTGTGCACGACTATTTTTCCTATCACTGCAAGGTATTAGACATTTCTTTTTGCCCACTGAATAAGTTTCTGCATGTGCCATCTGTTTGAATCAGTTTGCACTTCTAGCAAAGTGAAACGATTAAACAATCTAATTCTGTGGCTACAAAACTCTCGATTTAATCTTGGTGTAACCTTTAAATGTCATCTGTAGACTGAAATACGCAGACAAAGCAATAACTCTGTGATGCGAACATTCTATGTTAGATAAACACACACCTATTTCTGTGGTAGTAGCTGAGATTTCCACAAATCGTAATTCCATCTCGAAATGATTTTCGTATTGGAGTTGAATCACAGAGCCAACTTGTCTTGAATTTGACGTACCTGCAATAATACTGGAGAAGTATTAAATCTATTGACAAGGTTGAATCTTGGAAGTGAATGAGATGTATTAACTCCGATGAGGATTTTAATTCTTTTTACTTGAGTCTTTAGAAAATGGCGAACTCATCAACATACTCTTGAAATGCCGGCCACCTTTCTATAATATTCGATTCAATATCAATACGAACAGAGGAAAAGCCGTTTCCTTTGTTTTCACCAAGTAATTTGTCCTGTAATCCTCTCTTCATTTTATCTTAACTACTATTGTTCTCTCATCAAATAATGTAAAAAAGACAGTGCACACAAATTGGTGACGCACGTCTGTTTTCCTTGTCGGTTTCTATGGATTCCCATTTCACTTGGTCTTCCACTCAGATTGATTTCAATCGGGCGATCATTCTGCTTTTACGGCTAATCTTTCTGATCTCTATAGGGAATTCTGAAGTAACTTTACCTGGAGAAATTCATTAAACAAGAATTGTTTTCCGCGAACTACCATTCGAGGATGGAGATAATCGACTAGAACTGGGCAACTCCCGCCAGCCGAGCCTTCAAACTCTATCATTAGGAGACACATTTGCGGGTGGTGAGAGGATAAAAATCGGATTTCATTGAAACCTCTGGCTTTCAGTTGTAAAGGTGATATTGGAAGGGAAAGTATGTCAGGTGGGGGAGCAATCATACAGAGCACCAAGGTAGATGACGATCCGAGATCCACTGGGAATTCCAGCGAAGTAATTTGAAATGTGAGGGAAGCCATTACACCATTATCATGCCAGTGACTTAACGAGAGCGTTTGCTCTTCGGCCACGAGGGGCGACATCAAGCTGTAGGAAGGGCGACGAACTGGCAGCAGCGGGGACGGATAACTTTGGTGAGAAAGAAGTTAAGTGATTTTCAACAAGTGAAGACGGTGATTGAAGAGTCGACTTGGAGGAGTGCGTCTCGAAAGGCAAACATTCGATGTCGTAAGAGCATTCTGATGAGGAAATCTTCATTAATGACGTTCACATCTTGCAAGGGATTTATCTGCCATTTCCAGCCATATATCTATGCAACGAGTATCTATCTATGCATCATCTACACATCTATACAACGAGTATCTATCTATGCATCATCTACACATCTATACAACGAGTATCTATCTATGCATCATCTACACATCTATACAACGAGTATCTATCTATGCATCATCTACACATCTATACAACGAGCATCTATCTATGCATCATCTACACATCTATACAACGAGTATCTATCTATGCATCATCTACACATCTATACAACGAGTATCTATCTATGCATCATCTACACATCTATACAACGAGTATCTATCTATGCATCATCTACACATCTATACAACGAGTATCTATCTATGCATCATCTACACATCTATACAACGAGTATCTATCTATGCATCATCTACACATCTATACAACGAGCATCTATCTATGCATCATCTACACATCTATACAACGAGTATCTATCTATGCATCATCTACACATCTATACAACGAGTATCTATCTATGCATCATCTACACATCTATACAACGAGTATCTATCTATGCATCATCTACACATCTATACAACGAGTATCTATCTATGCATCATCTACACATCTATACAACGAGTATCTATCTATGCATCATCTACACATCTATACAACGAGTATCTATCTATGCATCATCTACACATCTATACAACGAGTATCTATCTATGCATCATCTACACATCTATACAACGAGTATCTATCTATGCATCATCTACACATCTATACAACGAGTATCTATCTATGCATCATCTACACATCTATACAACGAGTATCTATCTATGCATCATCTACACATCTATACAACGAGTATCTATCTATGCATCATCTACACATCTATACAACGAGTATCTATCTATGCATCATCTACACATCTATACAACGAGTATCTATCTATGCATCATCTACACATCTATACAACGAGTATCTATCTATGCATCATCTACACATCTATACAACGAGTATCCATCTATGCATCATCTACACATCTATGCAAAGAGCATCTATCTATGCATCATCTACACATCTATGCAAAGAGCATCTATCTATGCATCATCTACACATCTATACAACGAGTATCTATCTATGCATCATCTACACATATATACAACGAGTATCTATCTATGCATCACCTACACATCTATACAACGAGTATCTATCTATGCATCATCTACACATCTATACAACGAGTATCTATCTATGCATCATCTACACATCTATACAACGAGCATCTATCTATGCATCATCTACACATCTATGCAAAGATCATCTATCTATGCATCATCTACACATCTATACAACAAGTATCTATCTATGCATCATCTACACATCTATACAACGAGTATCTATCTATGCATCATCTACACATCTATGCAACGAGTATCTATCTATGCATCATCTGCACATCTATGCAAAGAGCATCTATCTATGCATCATCTACACATCTATGCAAAGATCATCTATCTATGCATCATCCACACATCTATGCAACAAGTATCTATCTATGCATCATCTACACATCTATACAACGAGTATCTATCTATGCATCATCTACACATCTATGCAACGAGTATCTATCTATACATCATCTACACATCTATACAACGAGCATCTATCTATGCATCATCTACACATCTATGCAAAGAGCATCTATCTATGCATCATCCACACATCTATGCAACGAGCATCTATCTATGCATCATCTACACATCTATACAACAAGTATCTATCTATGCATCATCTACACATCTATACAAAGATCATCTATCTATGTATCATCTACACATCTATACAACGAGTATCTATCTATGCATTATCTACACATCTATACAACGAGTATCTATCTATGCATCATCTACACATCTATACAACGAGTATCTATCTCTGCATCATCTACACATCTATACAACGAGCATCTATCTATGCATCATCTACACATCTATGCAAAGATCATCTATCTATGCATCATCTACACATCTATACAACGAGTATCTATCTATGCATCATCCACACATCTATACAACGAGTATCTATCTATGCATCATCTACACATCTATACAACGAGTATCTATCTATGCATCATCTACACATCTATGCAACGAGTATCTATCTATGCATCATCTGCACATCTATGCAAAGAGCATCTATCTATGCATCATCTACACATCTATGCAAAGATCATCTATCTATGCATCATCCACACATCTATGCAACAAGTATCTATCTATGCATCATCTACACATCTATACAACGAGTATCTATCTATGCATCATCTACACATCTATACAACGAGTATCTATCTATGCATCATCTACACATCTATGCAACGAGTATCTATCTATACATCATCTACACATCTATACAACGAGCATCTATCTATGCATCATCTACACATCTATGCAAAGAGCATCTATCTATGCATCATCCACACATCTATGCAACGAGCATCTATCTATGCATCATCTACACATCTATACAACAAGTATCTATCTATGCATCATCTACACATCTATACAAAGATCATCTATCTATGTATCATCTACACATCTATACAACGAGTATCTATCTATGCATTATCTACACATCTATACAACGAGTATCTATCTATGCATCATCTACACATCTATACAACGAGTATCTATCTCTGCATCATCTACACATCTATACAACGAGCATCTATCTATGCATCATCTACACATCTATGCAAAGATCATCTATCTATGCATCATCTACACATCTATACAACGAGTATCTATCTATGCATCATCCACACATCTATACAACGAGTATCTATCTATGCATCATCTACACATCTATACAACGAGTATCTATCTATGCATCATCTACACATCTATACAACGAGTATCTATCTATGCATCATCCACACATCTATACAACGAGTATCTATCTATGCATCATCCACACATCTATACAACGAGTATCTATCTATGCATCATCTACACATCTATACAACGAGCATCTATCTATGCATCATCTACACATCTATGCAAAGATCATCTATCTATGCATCATCTACACATCTATACAACGAGTATCTATCTATGCATCATCCACACATCTATACAACGAGTATCTATCTATGCATCATCTACACATCTATACAACGAGCATCTATCTATGCATCATCTACACATCTATACAACGAGTATCTATCTATGCATCATCCACACATCTATACAACGAGTATCTATCTATGCATCATCTACACATCTATACAACGAGCATCTATCCATGCATCATCTACACATCTATGCAAAGATCATCTATCTATGTATCATCTACACATCTATACAACGAGTATCTATCTATGCATCATCTACACATCTATACAACGAGTATCTATCTATGCATCATCCACACATCTATACAACGAGTATCTATCTATGCATCATCTACACATCTATACAACGAGCATCTATCTATGCATCATCTACACATCTATGCAAAGATCATCTATCTATGTATCATCTACACATCTATACAACGAGTATCTATCTATGCATCATCTACACATCTATACAACGAGTATCTATCTATGCATCATCTACACATCTATACAACGAGTATCTATCTATGCATCATCTACACATCTATACAACGAGCATCTATCTATGCATCATCTACACATCTATACAAAGATCATCTATCTATGCATCATCTACACATCTATACAACGAGTATCTATCTATGCATCATCTACACCTCTATACAACGAGCATCTATCTATGCATCATCTACACCTCTATACAACGAGCATCTATCTATGCATCATCTACACATCTATACAACGAGTATCTATCTATGCATCATCTACACATCTATGCATATGCTGAAGTATTTCACTTCTCTTCCTGGCTTTAGGAGCTGATGTTAATTCACTCACACACCTGGTAGATTTTAGATAGCCCAATCCTGTTGTGCTTGCTGAATCTGATCTTATGATTGGAGACACACCTGTCCTCTTATCATCTGAATGGGCAGACTGCTAAATAGAATATTTTCAATATTAGACCTTGACCATAATTCTGACTTACTCGCCAATTCATTTGACACAAGGAGAACCGCTATTTGTTCTTCTTTGGGTTTTGCCACCCTTGCATCCTTATAGGCAATCATCAGTCAAAATAGCGCGATCGATTGTCAATATTGGTGAAGCAGTTGTCCGATTATTTCAATCATTTATCTAGTTCGAGCAATCAGTTGTTCATGAATGTGAAAGCTAGTCAACAGTGATTCGTGGACAACTGACTGCTCTAACTAGTCAAGTGACAGAACTAATCGGACAACTGCTTCACAAATATTGACAATCGATCGTGCAATGATGACTGATGATATTTTTACGTGGATACATGGGTGGTAAAACCTATAGTAAGTATTTTAATTTCTTAGACTTTATAGGATACAATAATATTCTTTTAAATAATCTTCTGCACTTTCTAAAACTTATCTTGTCGTTCGCTTGTTTATTTTTTTTAAAATTTGCCTACCTTGACGCACTGCTTGACGTTGAAACAGCCACTCAAGCTGGAAATCTTTTCATCATAGACATCTACATGTACGTAGAGGTCAGAATTCAATGATATCAATGACTCCACTAACACCATGGAATAGCGTCGGCTGAAGTGATCCTGTCGTGCTGTTGAGGGCTATGACCACAGAGATAAATTGCTTTGTCTCCGTGCTTGCATATAGAGATGACATTTTTCAATAGGCCTACTGATGATCATGGCCAGACCTAGTCGCGAGGAGCAAGAAGATTGGATGTACACAGTCAGCAGATCGTGAAGAGTCGAACGGTGTGAATGATACTTCAATTTGACAAACTTAGCATTAAGAAGAGTTGAGTCAAAGATACCTGCTTTTCACTTATCGACAGAGCTGGAACCGGGCCGCCTCTTTTGGTGCGGGCCCGACCCGGCCCGGATGAATTTTGTATCTGGGCCCTGATGAGAAATGTCATCGTTTTGCCCTCTTTACCATCCTGAATGAAAATATAAATTACATTAGTGGAGTGTAATCGCCTTAAGAATCATTCTAGAAATCTAATTGTTGATTACCTGATCGTATGATGCAGTGCCTATGCACCATCTGTAAGTAAACTGATAGCTGTTAGCTAAGCTGAATTTATAAACATTTAATGCACTGAATTTCAAACCACGTGGCACAGTGGTTAGGTGCTTGTCCTAACAATCTTCGGACCAGAGGTCGAGCCCCGAGAGTGTCATTGGAAGTCGGCAGGAAGTGTATCCGGTCTCCATGGCACAGTGGCTAAGTGCTTGGCCTAACAATCTTCGGACCAGAGGTCGAGCCCCGAGAGTGTCATTGGAAGTCGGCAGGAATTGTATCCGGTCTCCGTGGCACAGTGGCTGAGTGCTTGGCGTACCGATCTTTCGGGCCAGAGGTCGAGGCCGGAGAGTTTCATTGGAAGTCGGCAGGAAGTGTATCCGGTCTCCGTGGCACAGTGGTTAAGTGCTTGGCGTACCGATCTTTCGGACCAGAGGTCGAGCCCCGAGAGTGTCATTGGAAGTCGGCAGGAAGGGCATCCGGTCTCCGTGGCACAGTGGCTAAGTGCTTGGCGTACCGATCTTTCGGGCCAGAGGTCGAGGCCGGAGAGTGTCATTGGAAGTCGGCAGGAAGGGCATCCGGTCTCCGTGGCACAGTGGCTAAGTGCTTGGCGTACCGATCTGTTGGTCTTGAGGTCGAGGCCCGAGAGTGTCATTGGAAGTCGGCAGGAAGGTTATCCGGTCTCCGTGGCACAGTGGCTTAACAATATCGTGTATGTTAGCAATTCTCTTTACATAGGAACTTCGATAAAACAACTTTCAACCTTGCGTCAGGACGTTTGCAGCATGGTATGGCAGGCATCAACAATTTGATTCTTATAAATGAAGATCTGACGTCATCGACCTAGCGCTTCAAATGACAATCAACAAACGGCCTTTGTCTATTCTAATCTCACTGACATACACAACGCGAAAAGTCGGATTTCTATTGAGAGAATGAATGCATAGTTGTACTGTTTCGTCTTTTTTGCATAAGTAGCAAGTCAGATATAGTCTTCCATCTTCACCTGAAACACCTCTTACATACCGTCCTTTCATCGTACGTGACCTAATCATGGGAGACGGATTTAACTGATGACTTTGGAGACGAAATAGAATCTACGCATCAGAAATAGCAGCTAGGAACAAGAGAAGATGAATGGAAAATCGAAGAATGTCTACAATAAGCCCGAACAGCGTAAAACGCCCAGAGTGGATTGACCAGTGTCATGTAGGCGTCTCGTTCCCTTGACACTCGTGTTGTCCGCATAGCGGCGTCAGAAACCTTAACATGCATGTTTAATCTTTCTTTCTTCACCTTAACTCACTCTATCTCGTGTCTTGTGTACTCACTGATCTCCATTACCATTGAAGCTGTATGTTGTTTCCCATGTTGAACTGAATGTAGTCTAGCGGGTAAGACAGGGTCAGTAAGGTGACAGACGCTTTCATAGAGTAACAGAGAGTTTGCAAGCCCTACCCAACAGTTTGATTTCTCAGAGTATGTGATGAAGGATGACGATTTGTCAGCATCTGATTCTTTACAAGAGGCAAATACTTAAATCTATCAATGACAGGGGGGGTACTGTAGCAACGTCAGTAATGATTTAAGTCAAATCATGTTCTCATCTATTCTATACGAGGGGACAAGATCTCATGGTAATTTCTCAGTGTTGGCAGGGTTGAATTCGGCTCAGATATCGGGCCGGATGATGCGATTGAGAACTTACTCTGATGAGGACATTAGACATGTGCTTCATTGACACCAGTGTCGGCGTGGCATTTTGTTACCTTCCGTCCTGTTTTGTTTACAATGATTTCCTTTTTCTGAGTAACCGCGGTGATACAGCACTTCAGCTAAAAGTCTGACCATGCTAAAGCAAAAGTTCGATTCCGGGTAGAACAGATTTGAACCTCTGCCGCCCTCGTTGAATTGTTTGGACGGCACATAGTCATCGAATCGGATCCCAATGCACCGGTATTACCTCTGCCGCCCTCTTTGAACTGTTTCGACGGCACATAGTCATCGAATCGGATCCCGATGCACCGGCAGACTTTTGCCTCCTTCGTTGAATTGTTTGGACGGCACATAGTCATCGAATCGGATCCCGATGCACCGACAGACTTCTGCCGCCTTCGTTGAATTGTTTGGGCAGCACATAGTCATTGAATCGGATCCCGATGCACCGGCAGACCTCTGCCGCCTTCGTTGAATTGTTTGGGCAGCACATAGTCATCGAATCGGATCCCGATGCACCGACAGACTTCTGCCGCCTTCGTTGAATTGTTTGGACGTCACACAGTCATCGAATCGGATCCCGATGCACCGGCAGACTTTTGCCTCCTTCGTTGAATTGTTTGGACGGCACATAGTCATCGAATCGGATCCCGATGCACCGACAGACTTCTGCCGCCTTCGTTGAATTGTTTGGACGGCACATAGTCATCGAATCGGATCCCGATGCACCGACAGACTTCTGCCGCCTTCGTTGAATTGTTTGGACGTCACACAGTCATCGAATCGGATCCCGATGCACCGGCAGACTTTTGCCTCCTTCGTTGAATTGTTTGGACGGCACATAGTCATCGAATCGGATCCCGATGCACCGGCTGACCTCTGCCTCCTTCGTTGAATTGTTTGGACGGCACATAGTCATCGAATCGGATCCCGATGCACCGACAGACTTCTGCCGCCTTCGTTGAATTGTTTGGACGTCACACAGTCATCGAATCGGATCCCGATGCACCGGCAGACTTTTGCCTCCTTCGTTGAATTGTTTGGACGGCACATAGTCATCGAATCGGATCCCGATGCACCGACAGACTTCTGCCGCCTTCGTTGAATTGTTTGGGCAGCACATAGTCATCGAATCGGATCCCGATGCACCGACAGACTTCTGCCGCCTTCGTTGAATTGTTTGGGCAGCACATAGTCATTGAATCGGATCCCGATGCACCGGCAGACCTCTGCCGCCTTCGTTGAATTGTTTGGACGGCACATAGTCATCGAATCGGATCCCGATGCACCGACAGACTTCTGCCGCCTTCGTTGAATTGTTTGGGCAGCACATAGTCATTGAATCGGATCCCAATGCACCGGCTGACCTCTGCCGCCTTCGTTGAATTGTTTGGACGGCACATAGTCATCGAATCGGGTCCCAATGCACCGGCAGACCTCTGCCGCCTTCGTTGAATTGTTTGGACGGCACATAGTCATCGAATCGGGTCCTCAAGCACCGGCAGACCTCTGCCGCCTTCGTTGAATTGTTTGGACGGCACATAGTCATCGAATCGGGTCCTCAAGCACCGGCAGACCTCTGCCGCCTTCGTTGAATTGTTTGGACGGCACATAGTCATCGAATCGGATCCCGATGCACCGGCTGACCTCTGCCGCCTTCGTTGAGCTGTTTCGACGGCACATAGTCATTGAATCGGATCCCAATGCACCGGTATTACCTCTGCCGCCTCCGTTGAATTGCTTGGGCAGCACATAGTCATCGAATCGGATCCCGATGCACCGGCAGACTTTTGCCTCCTTCGTTGAATTGTTTGGACGGCACATAGTCATCGAATCGGATCCCGATGCACCGACAGACTTCTGCCGCCTTCGTTGAATTGTTTGGGCAGCACATAGTCATTGAATCGGATCCCAATGCACCGGCTGACCTCTGCCGCCTTCGTTGAATTGTTTGGGCAGCACATAGTCATCGAATCGGATCCCGATGCACCGGCAGACCTCTGCCGCCTCCGTTGAATTGTTTGGGCAGCACATAGTCATCGAATCGGATCCCAATGCACCGGTATTACCTCTGCCGCCTCCGTTGAATTGCTTGGGCAGCACATAGTCATCGAATCGGATCCCGATGCACCGGCAGACTTTTGCCTCCTTCGTTGAATTGTTTGGACGGCACATAGTCATCGAATCGGATCCCGATGCACCGACAGACTTCTGCCGCCTTCGTTGAATTGTTTGGGCAGCACATAGTCATTGAATCGGATCCCAATGCACCGGCTGACCTCTGCCGCCTTCGTTGAATTGTTTGGGCAGCACATAGTCATCGAATCGGATCCCGATGCACCGGCAGACCTCTGCCGCCTCCGTTGAATTGTTTGGGCAGCACATAGTCATCGAATCGGATCCCAATGCACCGGTATTACCTCTGCCGCCCTCTTTGAACTGTTTGGACGGCACATAGTCATTGAATCGGATCCCAATGCACCGGTATTACCTATGCCACCCTCTTTGAACTGTTTCGACGGCACATAGTCATTGAATCGGATCCCAATGCACCGGCAGACCTCTGCCGCCCTCTTTGAGCTGTTTCGACGGCACATAGTCATCGAATCGGATCCCAATGCACCGGCAGACCTCTGCCGCCCTCTTTGAACTGTTTCGACGGCACATAGTCATTGAATCGGATCCCAATGCACCGGCAGACCTCTGCCGCCCTCTTTGAGCTGTTTCAACGGCACATAGTCATTGAATCGGATCCCGATGCACCGGTATTACCTCTGCCGCCTTCGTTGAATTGTTTGGACGGCACATAGTCATCGAATCGGATCCCAATGCACCGGCTGACCTCTGCCGCCTTCGTTGAATTGTTTGGACGGCACATAGTCATCGAATCGGGTCCCAATGCACCGGCTGACCTCTGCCGCCCTCTTTGAGCTGTTTCGACGGCACATAGTCATTGAATCGGATCCCAATGCACCGGTATTACCTCTGCCGCCCTCTTTGAACTGTTTCGACGGCACATAGTCATTGAATCGGATCCCAATGCACCGGCTGACCTCTGCCGCCCTCTTTGAGCTGTTTGGACGGCACATAGTCATCGAATCGGATCCCGATGCACCGATATTACCTCTGCCGCCTTTGAATTGTTTCAACGGCACATAGTCATCGAATATGATCCCAATGCACCGGTATTACCTCTGCCGCCCTCTTTGAGCTGTTTCGACGGCACATAGTCATTGAATCGGATCCCAATGCACCGGCTGACCTCTGCCGCCTCCGTTGAATTGTTTGGGCAGCACATAGTCATCGAATCGGATCCCAATGCACCGGTATTACCTCTGCCGCCCTCTTTGAACTGTTTCGACGGCACATAGTCATCGAATCGGATCCCGATGCACCGGCTGACCTCTGCCGCCTCCGTTGAATTGTTTGGGCAGCACATAGTCATCGAATCGGGTCCTCGAGCATCGGCAGACCTCTGCCGCCTTGGTTGAATTGTTTGGATGGTACACAGTCATCGAATCGGGTCCTCGAGCACCGGCTGACCTCTGCCGCCTTCGTTGAATTGTTTGGACGGCACATAGTCATCGAATCGGATCCCGATGCACCGGCAGACTTTTGCCGCCTTCGTTGAATTGTTTGGACGCCACATAGTCATCGAATATGATCCCGATGGATCCGATGGATCCCTCATACCTCTGCCTCCCTCTTTGAGCTGTTTGGACCGCACGTAGTCATCGAATGGTATCATGACGCACCGGTATTACCTCTGCCGCCCTCTTTGAGCTGTTTGGGCAGCACATTGTCATCGAATCGGAGGTGTCTGTCTTACCGATCTTTCACGGCGACAAAAGCACTTAGGAAAGCAGAAAAGAGGTCTGACCTGGTTGAATTGATGGACGTCGTGTAAGAGGCAAGAGTTCGTTGCATCAGAATTCCTGTCTCCAAGGTTGATGGTCGACTCATTAACTGTGGAGACATTCCAATAACTGCTGCGCTCTCTCCTGACGCCTCTAACGAGCATTTTGGAGAAAAACTCTCCAGTTCTACGAAGGCGGGTAGCTTTGCTTCGTGTTTCACTAAAAGCAATCAAAATTGAATCAAGGGTTACATTTCCCATCATCTAGTGAAATAAGAGGAAAGGGAGAGGCAATCCGCGCATCTTCCTTTTAATTCAACATGAACAGTAGTGCGCAAGGGTATTTGTTTGATAATTTGAAAGGTGGGCATTTGGAGTGCAATCACTGCTTCACTTCACATGACGAAGCGCTCTCTTTGCCATCCTCTCCTCAACTACCATCGCTTTTAAGGGGATATTCGTTGTGTATTGTTGTCATTCGAGTCAATCTTCCCTCTCTACTCATTATAAGTGACTCTAATTGACTTGAAGTCGGTGGGATTTTAGGTCAGCAGAATATTATCCGGACCTGCTCTCGCCCGCGCGCGCATCTTTCCATCAAGAAGGCTAATTAAAGATGAAATACTTTCACCTGCTTGCAATTCTTACACAAATTGATGAAACGTGATGGATCAAAGAGAGCCAACGAGAGAGAGAGAGTCGCTTCTTCACCACGAGACTGTTGTAGCGTAAGACGGAGCATTAAACTTCTTACAGTGCACAAACTGAAGACGTTTAAAAAGGGAAGTTTCTTCGGTTGTAGAGACAAAGGTGTATTCAATATCTCGCAAACAATGCTCATTAACAATTTTAATGCATCAATAGAACGGATGAAAAGATTTGTGTGTTGTGAATTGATAAATTGGTTCCCGAACTGCTTTTTAACAACAGCCTTTCTCCATTTTTTTCTTGTATCTAAAAGCTTTCGTCCAAGTTCTTGAGCTGGGAATGGGTTTCACATTTGTCATTCTCGGAATTGTTGAATTAAAATGGGAATGCCGCGCCAGAGTTATTAAATACGATCAGCCGTTGTCATTTCTTCTTTCAATGTGTTAAATTGAATCTGAGACGATGATCCAAGTGTGTGAGAGAGCGCAAGTGTATGGAGGTTGTACTCATTTTCACGTGCAAGATAATGCACAGTGTAGAGAAAGAATCCGATGAATTAACACAACAATTAGTGAAGTCTGATGACTTGTAAACAGAGAAATTTGCGAACCAGAGCGACTTCAATGGAATTACTTTCAAAACCAAATTTCAAATCATTGAATAGCAGTGGTGTTCCACAAGGTTGTGTTTTGGGAACTTTTTGTTTCCTGTCCGACGTGTAAATACTTAAAGGATGTATCTTTCATATACGCTCAATGAAGTAAAGTAATTGCAGAACGATAATGTGAAAGCATTATTATTTAACTCGTGCGGAAATAATTGGGTATGTAACAGGCGCATGAAGGTATGATAAAATCATACGTATGAACATGCCACTTTTTCATACGGGTAAGTCGCGAAGATGAAAGATGCTGTTAATGTGTCTGTTAATCAGGCACAAGATGGTGCAACTATACTTGTCTTAAATAATTCGTGAGACAAAAAGACAACTACCTCGAGTAGGCCGAACGTTTTAATAAAATAGTGAAGGTAGAATATAGAAGGCCTGTGTATTCCTTTTTTGCCTCACGAATGATAATGAGCCTCTCGTGTCAACTACGTGTATTAAATCGTATTCATAGTCTTATCATAGCTTCCATATAAAAGGGAGTAGTACAAGAACCGTCCATACGGTCAAGACCAATGTGATTATGAATTGAAATTAATTCTATGCTATTATCAAATTGCTCACTCAAACATTCTTCTGTTGCGAATTCTACAGCTATACTGCAACATGTGTTCGTGTGTGTGACGAAGATAGTGAATCAACATGGTCATCTTCATCCTAATGATCATGCTCAGTTGGTCATTTAACAATTGTCACGTGTCATCTTCCCAATACTTTGCCGACCTATATAAGTTAAATGACGAGAAACTCGTGGCTGAAAAGGATGACAGTAAAGTAGTCAATCATTTTTATTGAATACCAAAGTTTCAACATTTTTTCAATTGTTGAAAAGTTCAATTGCTTTAAGGGTGTGCGAGATTCAAGGATTGTTTTCCAATGTTGACTTGGTCAGATCAGTTTGATTGTACATGATTTCTACGCTTTCCCGGCGTTGTAAGTCCTTCAAGTTTTAGAGTGCATGTGAACACGTAATGAATGTCGTCAGTCTTTAGTAGACTACGGTCACCAGTCTTTGCAAATCAGGGGGAAATGTTGTATCTTCGGGTTGTCAGCGGGTAGTCTGTACATGGCAATGATGCCAAATTTGCGAATTTGTTATGAAATGTAATAATCTGAATCATATTGAAAGGTGTTGGGCATTACATTGTATAGCCATTAACTTGTAAAGCTATTTCTTGATAAAGACAATCTTGCCTCCGATATTTCCCAATTTGTCAGCGTTTTTGTTATGATGAACGCGTATTCTGTTCTATTAAATAACCGCATTTGATCCAAATCATCCCTTGTTTCGGAACTTGCTTCCGATTGGATTTAGGTTTGAGCCACTATTTCGAAACTATCACTTCACGACTGATCAGTGCAATATCTGCGCTGAACACAATCTATTCTTTCTTAATACAAAGGATGTCCTTTTTGATATGAAATCTCAATTTATGAATTTACAGTTGTAGCATTCAGCGATTGTGTTTCATGTTTGTATGTCGACATTTTCAGACATCTTTCTGCGCCAATTATTGCAGAAGAAATCCATCAATGGAGCTGTTATGTGAAAATTACCATTTAAATGTGATTGAAGTATTCTGACTACGTTTTTCTCTCCCCATTGGTTATATTGAAGTTTTTCCGACCTTTAGAGACTCAATTCCTTGTCACTTTGACCTTCACGAAAGGTTAAGACTCTCCGGTAGCTCGGCGGTGTTCAGGGCAAGTCATCAGTCTAAATATCACAGTTGAAAGACATAAATACAGGGGTCTCACTCGGCAAAAATCAAAAAATAGCAAAAAATTTAAGAATGTGGCAAGAAATAGCAAAAAAAGTAAAGAATGGCAAAAAATCTGGGATTTTGCAACTGCAAATGGATGTGTCGGTGGCAGAAAAGACAATCGAGGATGCGAACCGTGAATTCATTCAATCAATTTTAGAGAAAAACATGAATGCAATTCAACGCTCCCAATCGAAACTTTCGATTGGCATTGAAGCCAGGAAAAGAGCGAATGAAATGCTTTCTCAGCCTGAATTCCAGGCTAAGCGTCCGAAACCTTAAGACTAGAAATTCTGACTTTTATTAAAATAGTTTTTTAGATTTTGGGATTGTTCGGACTTTGAAGGACATGAAGTTGTTTCAAATTTTATATTGTTACATTTGTTCGTTGATATTTTGTTGATTTTGCATCTAATAATACAGATTTTTAATATCACATGTGATCAGAGTATTTTGTTGTAGAATGACTTAAATATCATTTATACTTAGGTTGAACAATTTAACTCGTCTTGCATTTGACTTCCGTAGCTAGGTCAATGCTAAAACGTTACTGAGAAAATAACTTACAATTAAGGACTACTTAACCTAAGACGAATGTTTTCAGTGGACGATAGGTACTCGAAAAAATCGTATAAGTATCATATAAGGACTGCTTCCTGAAAAGTGAAGGGTCGATTGTATCGTGGTGAATACTTCATGGTGCACTATTCACTCAAGTCATATAATATGATACGTCAAGTTAATATAATATGATACTTAAAATTATATATCATCAATTTATATAATTATGTAAAATGTTTGTACTAAAAATGACTGATTTGTGTTCACGCCAGTCAATGGGTAGATGGCTCACCAAATAAAAGGATAAGATAGCACATTGAACAATCCGAAGAGGCTAGCAAATCGAAAAAGAAGGGGCTCATCAGCAAGATGACCAGCTAGGTCGCGTTTCGGGTCGTTTGACATCTTGTACGCTCAAACCCTAGCTGGAGAAGCAGTTTGAGTCATATGCTCTTTGAGGAAGAGGTGAGCAAATGGTGAAATGAGCTGACGAATGGACCGGTATTGACACTGATGACCTGTCCTGCCCACTCTTCACCTCAATAACCTGATCGTTTCGTTGAACTTGATGAATAGGTGTTGATACAACGTTCTTTCTTTATTTGCACGGTGATAAATCTTGAGCAACCACACCCAAACATGATCTTTCTTCACGGCGTAGAGTTATATGAAACTGATAACCTACAGAGCATTATTTCAAAGATTTTGCCCAAAATACGAAATTCACACTCCAAAGACTGCTCAGAAAGCAAAATCATTATTTTTAGTCATATCAAGTTTCACAGCATTTAGCAGGGTCTTATATGATAATGGAGAGATTCAATATTGAAAAGTTTTACTTAAAACTTTACCAAAGTCTTTGAAATAATGTTCTCAGTCACCAGATGGTTTGTAGTTGGTGAAGAAATTGGAGATCTTGTGTCAAGGGGCGGGTGATATCTCTGCATAAGCCATTGGGACCCACCTAAAAACCTATTAAACGGCTCTAATTTCGAATTTTTACCAATGTCTGCTACGTATTAGAGTGAATGAGAAATTACTAATCTTAACATCTTTCAGACAAGTTGAATTAACATCGTAATGATGCTGAATTCAGCAGTTATTCTTGAATGGTATCTTCATGAGATACTGGAACGGTTTGTTTGATTGGGGTGGTTCTCTGATCATGTTTTGTAAATATGAACCACATAGAGGCCTGCCAACTGGACCAATGGAATTTCGGGGAAACATTCGAATTTCGCGAAATGTTGCGCCGTCAATTGATGAACAAAAATGTAAAAGAAACCAAATCATTGATTTTGTGACGTTAAACAGCCTAATGAACTAAAACTCAAGTTGACATCGAAGGCAATGCGATGTCGTGGCCATGCGTTGCCATAACTACTGTTCATAAACGATGGCGATCTCTTTGAACATAAAATTATTTTGATAACAGTCATTAACACAACAAGTGCAAAGATTCCATCTTTATTGCATTTTTCAAGATCAACATGTCTATGCAGGAGGCCGAAGGGCGAGAGAGGGCATAGAATGTTGATCGAGGAGAAAGCAAAAGATGGATATCGTTGCACGAGTTGTGTAGGTAATTTTATTTTTCACCGATATCATGGCCATTATGACTAATCTAATTCTATGGTGTTTGATGAGTTAAATAATAAGCGGGTTTTATATAATTCAATCGCATATATCTATATAGAAATCTATAATTCAACCAGTGCAATAATGAAGATATCACTGCACGCCCGTGCTGTAATCTGGTTTACAGGTAAAATAAAGTGACAGGATATCTACATTATACGCACGGTGAAAAATAAAGACTGTTTATTGCACTCCTTGGAAAGCATAAACTTTATAATCGAAGCAATAATCATAGAGCATTGTGAAATATAAATAAAATGTATGTCAACATACTGCAAATTTAAAGAGATGATCTCGCTTGCAGGTTTCAAGGAAACAAAATTAAGAAATCAAAGAATATTCATTGATCTCTGTAGATATGATCTGGAATTAATTGCCTGACGTTGTTTTCACTTCACAAAAGATTAAGGAGGAAATTACATTGACTATATAACGACACATTCAACGGTGTTAATAAAAACAGTTCTGCGAATGCTTACTTACGCAACTAATGCATGATTGCTTCTTTATAGCATTCCACCACAGAATTAAATTCATCTGTGCGGGTGCTTCGGTTTCCTAGAAAGGAAGAATTGTATGTAACCTTGATATCGAAATGGCACATCACAGAATTAGACAACTTGCTCCTTCTCGAATGGATAATTCGTGTATCGCTTGCTATTGGAAATGGCAAACAATAAGCTGTCAGCAGAGGACACCAGAGCCAGTGAGAGATGCGTGCGTGCTGTGACATCACTTCACACACATCGATGCCTGGCTTCGATTCAATGTATGCACTATACAGTGAGCAATGCCGAGGAGAGGATGTGAAATCATCAAGTGAACTAATTTTCGTACGCCTGCTACTTTCTTTAATAATGATCGGAAGGGCCAACATTATGGAGAAAACTTGTGTGCAATGATCTGAATTCTCCGAATCTGAAGGAATTTTGGCAATCGAAGCACTTTGCTGGAACTTTTTTCGAAGCGACGCATGACTTTTTTCCTATCTCTGTAAGGTATTAGGAATTCCTTTTCGCCCACTTAATAGGTTCCTCGATGTGCCGTCAATTTCGTATTAATCACACTTCTAGCAAACCGAAGCAGATAAACATAATATTTAATTCTGTGATTCCACGAGTTTATATTAAAAACATCTCTAGTTTATATTTCTGATTAGTTGTTATTTAAAACATCTGCAACAAGTGTGCAGTGTAAAATCGAAAAGTAAAAATCTTTCTACTTTATGAAACAGATACCATAAATGCCTTCGTGGAGGTCTTCACGTTCTGACGCATTCCGACCTTTCGCCAGAGAACTCTTATTCAAATCAAGTTGGCTTATGACAAAACGATAGAGAATGACATGAACAGAAGAGTTAATAATTTGCTCATCTTTTCATTTCAGAGAATCTCAGAAGTAAGTTTTGCTAACACGGTGTGAAGTTTTGCTTAACAAGCTGGTGTAGAAGCTTTAAGCTGCATTTCATTAATGATTGAATCTCTGATGATTGGTAATGTCTCGTGTATCTCTACTGAAATTCGCTGCTTTATAAAGGAAGCTTCTTAATCAAATTTTTAACTCACATCGCATTTTATTACTTTGGATCTGGAGGGGTATGTGACGCTCATTGTTTTATTCATTGAAGTTCGTTATCACCTCTACTCACCTCTGTAGTTTCTGACGTGGAAGATTTCATCCGAACCACTTTGAGAAAGGGATGAAAAAAATGGTTTTGCTATCAATTAAAATGTTTTTGTAGATTCAAAACCAATTTTCTCAAATTGCACATTTTCCCATCATTTTACGGTGAGTTTCACTTCAATCTGATGATTCCAGTGAAATTTTGCCGCGACGTCAATGCACTTAGAGCTGAAATGAATTCGCAGATTTATGTAGTTAACCACTAACCTGTCGGATTGCATCCAACGTCTATGACACACAGCTATGAGCCATGACCGAAGCTAGGGGTTACTCAATGAAAATGTATTAAATAAATTTTAAATAGATAAAGGAAAAAGCAGATCTTCTGATCTGATTAAGCTGTCCCCATCAGAAACCTATTCGCATGCCTCTTGAAAGTATCAAGATTGAATTGGTTGGGGAAAGTGGCTGGGGAAGCTGATTCCAAAGCTGTGCCGTGCGAACAAAAAAGCTTTTCGAGCGACTCACAGTACGTGCGCGTTCTAAGCTCACATGATAGCATGTGAGTGTATTAGCTCTGCGTGTGCTTCTGGAGAAGATCACAGGTTTGGGTACGGACTCATTTACTGCAGAGCTGCTTCTACCGAAATAGTACCTGTAGAAGAGACTGAGTGAAGCAAAATCCCGTCTGACGGAGAGCGGCTGCAACTTGTTGGCAAGTGTTTCACCCATGAGGTTCTTGACACGTTTCTCAACCCGTTCATGGAGGTTAAGATGTGTTTGTGGGGCGCCGAGCCATTGTATGTATAACACATTTTTTTGGTTTGTATACAGATGATGCAAAAAGTTGCATTTTCTAACGGGTACCACAGGGTATAGACTCGTCTTGAATTCATAATTCATGCTTCTAACGTAACTACAGAACCAACTTACGTAGGTGTTTGAGACTTGTCATTGAATCTACTGCAATCTTAATACCATCACTTTCTAACACTGATAGTGTTTACTTGAGTTTCTGAAAAACACCGGTTTCATAGATTTCATGATATTATTCGTTTGTTACATTATCCAACATAATACAACAAAATATCAGTTATCCTTACGTATTCAGCAGCAATTTATATTATCTTAAACTTTATTATCTTGCCTTATAGGCAGGGTTGCCGTGAGGATAGAATTTCTATCCCCATCCCCACCCCATCCGCATAGAATTCCTGTGGGGATCCCCACAGGAGTTGTCGTCCTATTCCCATGCATATATGTACAAAACATATAGACCTACGCTCTACGATTGCGATACGTGTTGAAAATGAAATGCATGTAGGCATATTGGTTACAGGATTACTTGGATATGAAAGCATACTTCCTAGTGGAAAAAGGAAGGAAGCCTTAATGCATGCTTACATGGGCCTATGAAAACTTATCGAAAGGTCTTCCATGTCTTCGCTGTGATTGCATATCGGTGATTCTATAAACTTATCGAAAGGTCTTCCATGTCTTCGCTGTGATTGCATATCGGTGATTCTATAATGATTATTAGGCTAATTAAGCTATGTTAAGTCCGAACCTTGATCGCATACACAAGAGTCCTAAACGACAAGCCTTGACTTTCCTATGGAGTATAGACTATACATCGAATAGTCTTGGTATTCCTGAGAAGTAACTATTTTTTTAATTAGCCATTTAGATATAATAGCATAATTAGCTATTTTATTTTTAATTATTTTTTATATTTAATTTTTATTTTTTCTATTTTATTTTTTAGCATCTATTGATTTTCAAAATTTTGTCTAGAGGAATAGTTAGATTGTGTACATTGTACACATGATTCAGTAGGCCCATATCTCGCAATGAATTTGGTGCGCTTGTTATTTAGCATTTCTCTCATTGCTCGTCAAGTTTTGTTATCTCGGCTAAGATGGCCTACATATCTTATAGAAATAGATTTAGGGAAGTCAAATATTCATTATCACGAGTTTTCAAATGTCACATGAGTGGCTGGTTCAATCAATGCACAATTGAATATGAGCATTCGAAACTATTTCTGGACGTTGACGACAATATGTACATCTACTCAAATTATTGAAATAATTTTACGATCTGTTTAGAATTCCGCAGGTGTGGGGATCCCCATGGGGAAAGCACCTATCCCCATACCCAACCCATACCCGCCCCATCCCCACGGCAGCCCTGCTTATAGGCCTATGTGCACGGTAATGGCAATTGTCCATAATTACCATGACACATTCTAATTTCAAATTGTGATATGTCAATAATTGATATTGAAAGTTCAAAACTTTGGATGAAGAGACTTTGGAGATATGATGCTCTATCTATAGTCTATCAGCTTATAGAAACTTGAAAACAACGCAAAATAACTAATCGCTAAAAAGCCAATTGTTATTGTTTGATGGGAATAGTAGGCGTATCATTAGTTCTCGAATCCGTAAGTGAAGTACACTTGACGCAGATGAGTGCGGAGGCCGCTTGTAGAGCCTCCCTTGATTGAAACTTCCGCCACAACTTCAACATTCTGTATGGTTCGAACCTCGATAGTCAAGGTATTGTCATAATAGTCCCATGAACGACTAGATTTCCATTCACCCATAGAAATGTATTCTCTGCTGTAGTGCGCGCGACTATGGTAGGAATAGTGAAGTCACGCACGGTCCTCAGCATTCCGACAATCTATGCAGAGACATTGACGACAGATGAGCTATTAATTTCTCGGAAGTCTTAGCGTGAGGACCTTGACTGCTCTCCGCTGCTCTGATTGGTTAATTGAATTGTCGAATTAGCGATGCTTGGAAAGTTAAATGAATATTACAAAGTTAATATTGCATGATTTCCATCGAAGAGAAGGAATAAAGTGAAACCGGTTTTCTATCAGTTACAAGTAACCGGTTTCCGGCTATTCGATAGCCGGCTTTCAAACTTCCGGTGTTTAGCAATTTGATAGAAAAGAAATACCTTTACAAAATCGATATTTTCTTTCAGAAACTTTCATTTCAATATAACTGCAGCAAAGTCAAGTAAATTGCACTACTAAGGGCTCAGAACAGTCACAGTTCTCAAATCAGCCTTCAACTTGTCCTCTGCCTAACTTGACACAGTCAGGGCATCGTTTCAAGAATGAGTTGGAAGCATATTTGTTGGGTAAATTGTTATTTCAGCATTGATTCTGCGAGCAAGCTGTTGAAGATTTCTGGGACCAATCTTGTAAACGTTGTCTCTTACAGCTCCTCAAATAGACAAGTTTCATGCTTGTGATTGTCAGTTACTCATCAAGTAAGACGGTGGGCAGGTTGAAGGCTAATGTGTGAATTGTGGCAGTATAGAAGCTTGACATATGAATTCAAGATTCCCTGCTACACCCGTTTCTTATATCATTCTGTATTTCCACATTGAAACTGTCCTTGAATGTGATGCCTGGTACTCAAATGCAATTATTTCGAAGAAGCTGATTAATTCAAAATGCTAAAATTTTAAATCTTTTATCCAATGTCGGTTACAGACCACTTGTCGTATGTTGTTTTCAGTATCCTTCTGTGACCAAGTCACCGGGATAGCTAGAATACGAATGTTACGAGGAATTGAGAGCATTCTTCCAACCTGTAAAGTTAATTGCTTTCACCACAACAAATACAATGCTGCTTAAGGGCCTGTTCATTGGTCAATTATGTCATACTGCAATTAGAACTACGTTATCTTAACAATCAAACAATTTATGGTATTCAAATCTCATACATGTAATGTGTAATACGTGTATTATACTGTAATTCTATATTTGTTTTCTTCCTATCTATTGATGCATCACAAACGTGGTGATCGAATCGTATTGTAGGTCAAAGCAGATCCTGAGACTGCCTTCGTTACAAGCAAGCAGGTTCTTAAATACCGATATCAGTGAAATTTCAGGATGCAAAGTGAACGTTGCTAGGGAGAAGATTGTGTTGTTTCTCTACGTCGTTCTATCTAGTACATAGGTTCATGAATCATGTGAACCAGTACATGCTTAGACCATCTGTGGCATCATTAAAAACCAAAGCAAAGTCATGGTGAACTGACGTAGAATTTTGATGTTGACGATGATGGTAAAACTTGCTTGAATGATTCACACATTGATTCTGTTCTGATTGCTTATTGAGTTGGTGCATTTTTGACATCCAGTCAACTGACCGGTAGCATCATGTACTTGCTATGCCTGCAAGCATATAGCAGGGAGGAGACTGCGTTTAATTAAAGTAATCAAATGACAACTGCAGTAGAATGATTGTGGTCAGAATTATGCCAATAATTGCCGACTGAAATTCGATATGCGAGTTCAGCGAGGGATTGAACCTGAACACGGGAATTGCGTTGCATGGTTATCATTGTCTGTACTCATTGATCTCAGCGATTGCGTATAGACTCCTAAATATAGATTGCTATGGTCGCGTCACGGGAATTCCCTCATTAAGCCATGATATCTAGGAGTCCATGGATTACGTCAATCATTTACCAACGATGTCAATAACATCTTCAGAGTGGATTTCCATACTGAAGTGGAATAATTGCATTCATATAGCCTATGGATTTCCATGAAATCAAGATTTGCATTTTCATTTTGATTAGATGATGGTTGCCTCTTAGATATTCAGGTGGACTTTCTACGATGAGGTTTTCAGTTTCATTGTGTAGTGTAGCTGGATAGTTATTGGACCAATAATTTAATAATGCTATGCGGCATTCTTTCATAGATGCCGTCCGAGAGCCGGCGACAATCTGAAAAGAGAGTGAAAGGCCTTGTGTACGGTGTAGTATTTACACGGAATTTTGCTTTCCAAAAACAACATAATTTGGATCACGAACGAATGATCAATTAGTCCATCTGTATATTTTCCAGTTCTGATCACCCGCGGAAAGTAATGCAGATATTTTCGAGTGTTTGGATGAAGCTTTAACCTGTCATACGTTTCGACGAAGAATTCCGTGAACGCTTGTGCATCATAATGAGACATAGATGCATTCAACGACGCAGACACCATCTCACGGGAATGATGGAATATTGGTTCTCTGTGCGGGCCGTAAAACCGCAAGTGGTCGAAACATATATAAATTTATTAGCCAACTGCTTTTATTGACTTATCTTCCGCTCTTCTGGAGATGGCATTACTGAGGAATATATCTTGAAGTGTGTATGTTGATATTTCACAAAGTTCTGATTAGCAATTTCCATTATGAAACATCGCAGGTCACCATGCTATGGTAAATTTCACGTGATTATCGAGATTCAAACTTCTAGAGATAGAAAGCATGCAATTTGTAGTAGCACCTTGATAAGGATGTGTCAGTCCCGCAGCTCGTATTTGAAGTGAACGTCAATACATCGACGAGATGGTTGTCCTGAATTTCGATGCCCTTCTAAATGGCATGATTTGTGGTGTTTGGTGTATTTTGGAAGAGTGAATGGTTGTCAACGCCATAATTTTCACAAAATTCTGATCAACATTGGAGAAGGTTAATGTATTTTAGCACAACCAAAATTAACAACAATGAGATTAAATACACGATATATCAGATTGCCATGCAAAAGATGTGCGGCTGGTAGGATTCGAACTTACGACCAAGGTTAACTAGACCTGTGCTCTAACCAACTGAGCTACGAGCCACTTACGCGACTCTGTCAATTGGCAAGATCAAACCCTCACCACCACACATCAGTTGTCAAGGCAATAATAATTAATCAATGAATAAATAACACGTCACAATTGTGACCGCCGACATTAAGGCAAGTAGCGGGGATCGATTGTCCACCAAAGCATCTTAAGCCATGACAACATACATCATCCACGGTAGAACTATAGCTGCACTTAGCATATACAAAGAACGACAATAATTGAAGTTGGCATCGTTCAAAAAGGTGGTTGCCCGTAATGAGCGCACTGCCAGACATTCATTACCGCAGCAAAAGCAAAGTGATCCATTGCAAGTCCATTAGAGAAGTTTTCAAACCTGAAGGGAGAAATCCAGATTATTTTTCTAATTCTATTACGCATAGTCACCATCACGTATATCGTTGCAAAGTATGTATATTATCCAGGTAAAATATCTAGGTAATTATGATGCTATATAACGACTTGATTGTGGGAATTATTAACCTGGAGACATAGAAAGCTGCACAAAAGCATGCATTATTCGAGAATAATGCAATCAAGATGGATATCTTTGCACGAGTTGGGAAAGTGACTTTATATTTCACAAGATCGTCAGAATCTATGATCATCAGAAGTTCATAGCTATCAAAAATCTGCCTCTATTTGTTATGGAATTGTAGATATCAACGGTATTTCTTGAGATTTCCATGTAGAATTTACCGTTTTAGTGGATGAAAAACTTTCTATGTGCTAATGTATTCCAATGAAAGAGTGGAATAATAGATTATTACACTGTGAAACATAGAAGTTATCATAGATATTCCAATGCCACCAAATGATGGCATATGATATAATAATACACATATATCAGGGTAGATAGACCGTGCTTCGCTTTCAGTTGCTAAATTTGGTGGAAGATTGTTTGCAAATACATGTAATTTTCATGATTATTGATATGATGTTTATTTGAATAATTGTGGTCGGATATCAATGCAAAGATAGCTAACAATGCGATCTCTATGATTTGAAAATGCTGAAACACTTGTATGATCGTCTTTTTCATCACTGATGGCTTCCTTGATATCTCATGGATGTTCATCAACTGTCTAGTCACGTGGCTTTGCTTCCAAGGCCTGTGGACGATCACACACATAAATCAGGCTTTAATCACGGAACTTCGGGCTTGCCCTCAGTTTTTATCTTCATAACAAACATCAATCCTCTTCAGATATCATAGCGACTGTTCAACTTTTCAGACATCTAGTTTGAAAAACGGCGATGCTGTAAGTATGAAGATGTCGTTTTAAAAATGGATTTATTGACAAGGTTTTGCTTTTTTGTGTTTGGAATTTTTAATGTTAACATGTTTTGATGATGTGATGTGCTGATTCTGAATAAGATTTCAGAACTTTCTTCTGTTCTTGATTGAACAAATGCATTTCATGTGTGTAGACGTCTTGAGCTAACTGTCTATAACTTGACGACTTGGAAATTACATTTGTGTTTAACAGCCTTCAATTCTTCATATTTTACAATTACTTCTAGAACACGGTGCTTAAAGAAAAGCATGGGATATTCTTCCGCTGATGTACACTTCTGAAGGCTGGAATATCCTACGCAACGTCAATTTGACGAAATGACCTTGTTGGAGACTTCAAGCATCTCAGGTACACTTATCACACATGCATACACGAGCGAACACCCTCACACACTACTTCATGTAATCTATCCAGTGGAGTATTCAGTTTAAATAGTCAAGAAAACAGCCCGAAGTAAACAGTCATAGATGTCCTCCTGTTCATTGACTTATGTTTGTAATCTCCGTTGCTCGACCACATTGGAAAATGAATCCTTCCTAAAGTGTTCTGAGCCTAACAGTTATCTACGCAACCAGCACATGATTGCCTCTTTATAGCATTCCACGAGTTAGATGTCTCGTGGCCCGATCCCGATCGATGCCCGATCCCGTGGGTGAGGGCCATTCAGATCTAGCGAGTTCGAATGCTATGATGAAGCAATCTCATGCACGAGTTGTGTAGAGAATTTGATTTGACGACGTGCTATGATGATCAAGGACAGATTGTGATTGACATGTCTATGATTATCAACAGTATTTGAATAGAAATTTAGGCTGATCAATCGTGAAAATATCTATTCACAGATGTACACCTTTTCTCAATCAAATTAATTTTTTGTTCATTGGATTTAATACTTTTGCAATGGAATTGATATTTGGTGCAATGGATTTAATATTTGGTTCAATAGATTTAATACTTTTTTCAATGGAATTAATATTTAGTGCAAAGAAATTAAAACTTTTTTAATGGAATTAATTTTTGGAGCAATGGAATTAATTACTTTTACAATGGAATTAATCACTTCCATTCGTATAGAAATATTGTTTCTTTTCCTAAGAAAAATATACATCAACAGAAACGTTAAGACACCCAAAGAACAAAAATTATGAAATATTTTTAATCCAGTGAAAACTAAAATGCTCAAGTCTTATTGTCCTACAGGCATATCTTCAAGTGAAAGAGCTTTTGAGAAAAATGTTTGAATATGATTACAAAAGTTTAAACACATCAATGGAGTAACTACATCTCGCGATTCGTCCATTATACTGTAGTTTCCAAATACCGTAGCCGAGATTCGCACTTGGAAACAGTGCCGTTGCTTTCATTGTATGTATCGTCCATAGTATGCATCCTGGATGTCTCCAGACGTTTCAAATTTGATTTAATTACACTCCATGCATTCTCAATTGGGTTTAGCATTGGTGAATAAGGTGCCAATCAGAGAATCGTTAGCCCTTCGAATTCATTTGACAATTCTTCGGCCTGTGAGTGGCAAGGAGCATTATCAATGACTAAAACAATTGAGGGGAACGGAACACCACCAGCGTGTATTTCTGCAATCAATTCTCGAAGCCAATTATTAAATTGTACGAGTTTGAAACCGCCACGCTTTCTGGTGAATTTAATGAAACCGGTTTGCGTGAAGGCACCAATCATGTGGATATTCGCACCTTTCGATGTGGGCAGTCTGACGACCGTACGAGACCCGCAAACTGCCCTTCCAATGGATCGACGCAGAAAGAGATTCACATTTGATTTGTCGATGTAGACAATGAACTTGTTTTCACCATTTGCTTGTGTCTTCCTCTTTGCTTTATTTTGTCCATTATTCGCTGATTCAGGTTGAGAATGAATTTTCTTGACCGTTATTAACCTCCCATCCAAGCCCCTGGCAATCGTTGCTTGAGAGATTCCCACATTGAATCTCGTTAGAAGCATTCTTGACATTTCCCTCAACGTTATTTGAGGATTTGAACTGAGCCGTTCGACCAAATATTCGACATGATGTTGCATGAGCTTTCTTTTACCAGTCTGACCACCACGTGCTTTGTATTCTGACGTTCCTTTCCGAACCCAGTTATACGCGGTTCGTGGGTTAACACCGTCGGCTTCAGCAACTGATCTCCAATTTTCCTGACGTTCAGCTGCCTCTATTGCACGCTGTCGAACAGGAGAAGTTGTTCTTAAATATGACCCCCGAAGGGAATTAGGCTTTACACCGCGCTTTCTTTCTGGCATCGACTACAGATCATCACTAAAATTTTCACTCGAGGTTCTCTTCTTAGTTGACCCATAGCAGCAACTTTAAGTTGTCATGTGTTCACCAACTCGAGTCATTGCATTGAGAAGTTATAACTTAGAAGTCTTTTCTTACTTCGGATTTCATCCTCACTTATTGGAAGTATCGAACGGTAGGCCTCAAACGGCGACACGCGAACTGTAACCAACTCGTCGTTATGTGAAATAAAGCGTTTAAGTGATTAATTCCATTGCAAAAGTAATTAATTCCATTGCAAAAGTATTAAATCCAATGACGCAAATATTAAATCCAATGAACAAAAAATTAATTTGATTGAGAAAAGGTGTAGTCTGTACTAAAGCAAGACAACAGCACTCATAATTGGCATAGATTACGTTCTTTCCGATGCATTGGAGTAGATATCCTGCGCGGGCAATAATCTACTTTGCAGGTCAAATAAAGCGATAGGATATCTACATTACACGCATAAAGTTATGATTCTTATCCAAGCATTTGTCGGCTATCTTCTTGAAAAATATTTCTTTAATCTCAAAACCAAATATTGGTATAACTTAAAAATCGACATTAATGATTAGATGTTATCATCTACACCACTGGTATTCAAAGGCATTCACAAAAGGTCTATTGCTCTTTAAAGAGATTTGTGCGTTGCTAGACGTTTGATAACTTCCTTCGGTTAAAACTTGCTTCATGAACTTTTGTTCGGTAGCTAATATTCTAATTCTAATTCATGCGATATACGGCCTAGTGATGTGTCACCTTCACGTGGAGAACATTTGGGGAAGATCTGTTGCTTTTCTGATTTAACATATTCATTTCCGTATTTGGAACTCACCAGCTTGGTTCTTCGAAACCATGGGTATCTTATATTAATTATTTTCTCTGGCCTGCCCAGTATGTGGAGTCTAACATGCTCATCCTGATTCATCTTGGTGTTGCAGAAATCTCTCCGTGGTACGAAAGATAGCATCAAGAAAGTCAAAGAGCTGACCGTTGTGCCATGCACTTAGTCAATCGGCAGTTGATAACTACAGAGTTAGTTATGTAGAGGTTTTTATTTACTTTAAATTGATTTGTTGTTTGCGATATTGCAATAATGATATCTGACCGTAGATATCTGATCCACAGTATTCTCTACGGCGGGAGGCCTGAATTGTTACATATTTCAGGGCTATCTATGATCGAACCCTTATTGTTTTACAAGCTCAGGCCTCCATATTGCCGTTCGTCATGTATCATGAGAAGATTCACAAGAACAATGAAAGACAGTTCTATTACAGTTCGAGCATCTTCCCGTGTTACACAGTGATTATTGTTGAATTGCACCGGTTTACATAATTATGCATAGAAAATCTTACGACAATGATCTTGCAAATCAGATCACAGAACCGCAAATCGTATGAGACTGAAAAATGTCGGGATGTCGATCAGGATTGGGAAACCTGTGGTTTAAGGAGCCTCTGATGATGTAAGGGAGCTTAATGGTAACTTAACCACCTTTTCAACAGAGAATGTCACACAATGTCACTAGTCTTCCAATTGATATTTAAATTTGCCAATTTAAATACTACCGAGATGACGCCCCTATATAAGTAGTATGAAACAAGTTGGATATTAGAAGGAATGAATATTTGCTAATAAGCATCATAACTAAGCGGAAATCAAGCTGATTATCAAGAGAATTTCATGAATTGTATTATAATGAAAGTCTTCATGAAAAAGTCGTGATATTATTTCTACTTTCTTGGCTGAAATTTCAGGTTTTTAATTCAATTTTCACCGGCATGATTTTATGATTCACTAAATTCATGTTCCATTTCTTGAATCTGAATAGTGATGTGGAACCATTTACATCTTTCAAAGTTGAATGAAGTCACTGTCTTTGATTATGTGATTTTGCTCTGCCAGGTGCAGTTCGCGTGTGATATGATCACCCTAAAGAAAATACCCTTGAGGTTGAGCATGAAAGTAATAGGAAGCCCATCGAATTTCTCATTAACCAGACATTAAATCTCCAAGGCTGTCATGAGAATCTGTAAAATACCATCATCCTTCTGCATTCCTATCATGATCACTCAACTCCGTTGTAATTTCTTCAAAACTGCAAAAACTTGAATATCTCACATTTGGTGACAATACTACCTGTATCCCCCTCGAGTTCATTTAATAAAATCGAAAGTGTATACACATTGGGGATTTAATAAATGCGGAGTTACCACTCTACCTAATATACCTACTCTATGCATTGTGTATAAATGAGTCACTTTGACCGTTAAGAACTCTCCTCAATCAACTTCAACTACCAAACAAAACTTACTATTCTAGTTTCATTATGAAAATGACATCATCGTAAGACTTTGTCTAAAACGTGAACTACATACAACAATAACAAATCGTGTAAAGCTATGAAAACGGTTACTTGTCCTGGCTAAGTTAATTCTCTCTCCAAGATGATGTTTCATTGTTAAGATAAAAATTATCTAAGAATTTATTAACTGAAATATAGATGTGATTTTCATCTTCGAATTCCCAATACTGTTTCCGCATCAAGTTGTCGAAATATCATTCCAAGTTGAGCTTTCATCTTTCTTATAAAGTGACCACTTGCTTGAAAACGATTTTTTAATCCGGCATGTGTCACTTTGTTGTTTCTTCCGTGAGAGAGCGTTGATGATCTAAAACAGGAGATGGCAGCTGTTTTGTATATTTGAAGCCGAGTAAAAATTTCTCTCGTCCACGTGGTCGTTGGTCATTTTCCTTGCTACCGAATGAAGCTGAAATCAAAGAAAAAATGAAGCTGGGGTTTCCGATGAGAAGAGAAAGAGGAGCGGGCAAGTTCGTATGCCAGAAAAGATGAAAAAGCGTCGAGGTTGAAGCGGGGAAGACAGCCGGTATTTCTCTTCTCCCAAAGGAATGCTTTGGAAGCCGGTGATGGACTGATTATCAAAACAGTGAATCTCAGATGGCATTGTCTCTCGAGTATTTCTTCTCCACGTGGAGGTTTGCTTGACCCTTCAGAGCCGCCTAGACTTCAAACCTTGAGAAAATTCATCATTCTTGGCATCTTAGCGGCGATAGATTGTACTTGTGACAAGAGGCGAGTTGTCGTTTGTTGAAATTTCAATATTAAAATTAAGTATGTAGAATGCTTGTCTGCGTGCAAGTTTAACATGGCATTCAAAAGTGTCATGCGTATTAGGTAGAGGACTTCTTCGAATGTTTTTGTAGGATAAAGGACGAAGACCGACGGTTTGAGAGCTTCATTTTCTCAGAGTATGAGAATCAACTTTTGTATCTGATCAGTTAAAGCATATCTTTCATTTGAAAGCAGTCCGTATTTTCTCATGGAGATTAAAGCATCTGAGGAAAATGATGTTCAGTTGTCCTAATATCTATCTATAATTTGTCGGAAGTCTATCTACGGTGAATATCAAAAATCTTCTGCTAATATTTCTATGGCAGTAATATCTTCGACCTTCCTGTCCAGGTGGCATCTAGATATCCATGGATAATTATATCCGGTGAAAAATAGATATCTGAATATGATCAAAATCGCTCAAGTCTATGTTACAATTGATGTAATTGGGAAGCTTTGGATATATTAGATAACTACTATGACGGACACATGCGCATAGACAATCGATCTCCGCTTCGCTACGACTCGTCAATGCTCAACGCATTTCTCCCACATAGAGGCAGTTTATCTGTGATCTACGGCAGCTTCAAATTTCACGGTCCTAGATATGTTCAAGGCATTTTTATCACTTCAGACATGGATATCCATACTTCAAGCATCGAATGATGATATGATTCAGTTTCTATGATGAATTGCACAATTTTGATTAGAAATAAGGTACCATTGTTTAAAAATTTGCAAAAGCTTTTAAAACATGTAAAAACTAGAGTTTCCTAATGCGAGTGCTTTAATTTGTGATCTAGTAAGGTTTAATGCATTGCTAGATATCTTGAGTTAGTTAACGATCATTAAATGTGCACACGCTCAATGTATCGACTGGAAATACACAGATATATTGATACGTAGATCAATTTCTATGAGAACAATATAGTTTTCGAATGTCGTCGCTGTTTAGCAATAAAGCGGTCTGCACGTTGTAGAAAACCAAACACGGGCTTTCATTCGACAAATAAAACACCAAGAGGAAGAGCTTAATTATTTCCATAGTTGGCAGTGGCCATCTTCAGATGATAGTTTCATGATATTTGAATTGCAAAACGCATAAAAAACAGTGGTAGACTGGAGAATACATGCAATCCTAAATGAACAAAGTTTAGGGTAGAGAAAGAATGGAGCATAATTTTGTTTTGTAATCATTGAAGCGATATTGATTGAGGGATGTCCAGTGTCGGAGATGTTGCTTCGAGTAGTAATTGCTTGCTTTGTTGTTCAAGATCAGCGGTCTCCGTAGCACTGTGGTTAGGTGCTTGTCCTAGCGATCTTTCGGTCCAGAGGTCGAGCCCCGATGATGTCATTGGAAGTCGGCAGGAAGGACATCCGGACTAAATGATGATAACGCTCCAGATTAAAGTCTGACTGTGTCAGCACCGTTCAAGCTCCCAGTACGCGGGAGTAGTGAGTCAAACCATCATACTTTGATGTTCAAGATCAGAATAACCGCGCACACCTGCCCAATTCCTACTCTTCTTAATTGAGGATTGCAATTGCATCTCTCAAAGCAACAGTCAGCACGGAGATTGATTGACTTTTCGTATTTGTCTGTCTAGCGGACTCAGCAACTGCCCACTTAGTGCGCACACTCGAATACTTGTACCCGCACTTTGATGCTCAGTTGAGCATTGAAGTATTATATTGTTGGTACTGGCTAATTACGAAGAGCAGGAAGAAACTTTCAGATTCCTTTATTCAACTGCAAATTGAAGCTGCGATGGGAGCGTGGGATTCCATCGTTTTACTAATGATGAGAAATTCTGGAAGCATTCTCACTACATGAAACTTGATGAGAAGGCATTAATGATTTCGAAAAAGGCTCATCACTCAACGTGACATGGTCATCTACAATTCATCGCTTGTGACTCTCATTTTGATAATGAAAATATTTAACAAGAGATTTTACATTTCAATTTGATACGTGACAAATGTGGAGAATTGTTTTGAAAAATTCAGACACTGTTTCTCAGGACGGAGCGCCCCTCAGATTCTCATGGCTGGCTTCAAATCTCCCTGAATATTGTGATCTCCAGAGCTGGAAACGGGTGGCCGGGTCACTGATTTTGGCCCAAGTCACCCGGGTCGCGTTGGACTTCCTCATCCTTTGTTCAGTAGCGCGAGCAGTTCTTGTAATGCAGGCATGCAGCTCGGAGTCGGAGCGAAACTTCTCAACTTCCAACGGTGCGAACATTATTCGACCTCAGCGAGCAACAATGCAATCAGAAACACTAGGAGCGTTGTGCGTTGAGTTGGAGTTCTATAAAACTCTCATTCTCTCCCACTTAGATTATATATATGGAAAATATATGTGGTAAAAGATAGTGATGGATCGTAGATTTATTCACATAGTAGAATTTGCACACTTTGTTATTAGTAGGGCAACCCATGTTAAATAAAGTTAAGCATGCTCTCTTAATAAAGTTAAAAATCTCCTGCTGTGTTAAATATCGGTTCACCTCCTGAACCTATAGTTTCTCGTTAGGGAACTTGGCTAAAGGCTTCAATGTATTATTGCGACCATCTTCCTGATGTTCGATGAATCGTCAATGAATTTACCGGAGATGGATTATTGGTCCGAAACGTGAGATCAGCTATTAATTGTGAAACATTGACGAATAATTTGGTGACTATCAAACGCTGTTATTCGCCTTTGATTGATCTCCTACAAACTGCCTATCAACTGCCTATACCATCAAACGAGCGAACGAGGATTTTAACAATTTATGTTTTGCTGAAGATCCTTGTAATTTAAAAGAGTATTTAATAAAGAAGATTGAAAAATGTGACATACCGTCCATTATTGCTTGTTCTCGTCATGATATTTCGCCGAGCTGTTATACTGAGTTACAGAACGCTCAAGCAACTTCAGCAGCAGTGGAGAGAAGTTTCTCAATCCAAAAGAAAATTTTAACCAATGGTCGTAATTTCCTGCTCGACAATGTAGAAAAAGACTTGATGTTATGCATGAATCTTCGTTGAACCAATCTGATACTAACATATATTTTCCTATAAAATTTGTTTGTTATGCTGAAATTTATTTTGATAATACTTTTAAAAAAGTTAAATAAGGTTAAAAATAAGGGGGAAATAAAGTTAAATTTTATCAGTCTTTAGGTTAATTGTGGGTTGCCCTAGTTATTAGTTTTTTTACCATTTTTGAATTCAAAATTTAGAGAAACTGATCAATATAGTTTTGTCATGAACAGATATAGTTACAATTTGTACATTGTTGTTGTAATTATTTTATCTGATCGATACACATTGATATACATTGATAGAATTGATGTTTGGTTATTTATTTACATGTATGCCTATGCAATAACCTTCAAAGAAATTAATTAATTTTATAAAGCGTATTAAAATTTACATTGTATGTAATTATTATTGCAGATTTCATAATAAATTTGGCTATAATATCGATATTTTGATATATTTTTCTTTTTGAATGATAAGTTGCCGATAGGCCTACCAAATAATAATGTGAGTTTTGAAGGATGATGGTTGCTCGGATTCATTACATAATTTAAGCGGACTGACTCAAAGACTTTGAAAGACGTCTAGGCAGACTTTTAGGATATTAGGACCATAGCTTCTAAGCATACTAGCGTACTAGATAGGCATACTATCACTGCCGGTGTAAGGCCTACTAAGACTCAATTAAGGGTTCTATATCTATGATTTCTAGCGTACTAGAACATAAGCTTATACTAGTCTTCAGGCTTCCTAGGCCAATTACACCAACTTCAACACTGGGCAAAAACGTTCTTGGTTATAAGTTTCTGTGAATTATCGGCATGCTACAACTTGAAACGTTGAAAGTTTATCTATCGGTACTTCTCACGCATCGATCGGCAAAAATATGCGCTACATGAAGGCTTGTGGTGTAGCGGGTCGGTCATAGGGTCGGCGGGTCACCGGATCACGGGTCGTAGGGTCGGCGGGTCACCGGATCACGGGTCACTGAGAATGACTGCTTGCCAGTTCTGATGAGCTCCGTCCAGTGCGTTATTGGAAAAAGTATTTTTAATTATTCCATAAAATTCGGTTTCCTCCCGTGATTCGAAGAGGAACTCCACAATTATAGGCTGTTGTTTTTGAAAACTTAAAACAGCCTTTTCTTCCACTGAATTTTAACAAGGAAAATAAAACTAATCTCATACTAATAAATCTTATCTTGAGCGCTTTCGATGACTCTAATCATAAGACACGTCATTTATAAGAGGATTGTAAATAATCTTACACTGAAAGTCATAGACATTCAAATTACATAGCTATGAAAAGAGAAAAAGGAAAAAATTATGCATAGGTACATAGTAAAATTGAGACATCAGACTATCGGAAATTAACATGGATAAGATGTTGTGTTGAAAGTTCACTTCATTCATGAATGTCCGCTGGTATGTAGGAAGACAAAGATGTAGGAACGGGACAAGCAAAGCAATACTAAGAAAATCTCTAATTCAAGTAGTTTATGATTTCGGTTGTAGAAGATTGCCTTTTGTAAATGATCGGGTTTAGTCCCATTTCTTGCGCCATTGGCGAAAAAGTCAACAGTGGTAAAGAAACTTTCGTCTGGATGATAGCGTTACAAGATATGTTCCTGCTAAATTGCTCAACTTAGTGAATCTCTCCGTATTGTCGCTATCACCAGTAGTTCCGTCTATTAGTTCATATGATTCGAATGGTATGAACCCATTCAATAAGTACATGTACATACTAAATTACCGTTGAATCAAGCAAAAAGCCGTTCGTTCCGATCACCGTTCGTCGGCTTCTCAGACATACTGCTCGATAATTCACTCAACATATGAATTGCCATCTTGATTTAATTAGAAATATTACTTCTTACATTTGAATACGACAATTGATTAGGTCTGTACAGCATTTGCTGAGAAATGCCGCATGGGAAATGATTATGATGGGTTTGCAACACGTACAAGCATGATCACAATAAGTCATTGACTCCCGCGCGCTTCTTCTCCCATATTGATTCTTCTGTCGACCGATTTGCTCTATTCCTACCACTCTCATCGACTTTAGACAACAAAGTAGGTGATATTGCATAAGTTGAATTGCTTTCCAATGTTAGGTGAAATCGTTATAAAATTGGCAATTTAAATATATGTATGAAAATATTGAACGCTCTACAAGGCAGGGATGCGGAGTCTTATCATTTTGATAGGACTGTGACTCTGACTCCGGGGGTTGATAAGACTGCGACTCCGAGTCCGGGGGTTGATAGGACTGTGACTCCGAGTCCGGGGGTTGATAGGACTGCGACTCCGAGTCCGGGGGTTGATAGGACTGCGACTCCGAGTCCGGGGGTTGATAGGACTGTGACTCTGACTCCGGGGGTTGATAGGACTGTGACTCTGACTCCGGGGGTTGATAGGACTGCGAGTCCGGGGGTTGATAGGACTGCAACTCTGACTCCGGGGGTTGATAGGACTGTGACTCTGACTCCGGGGGTTGATAGGACTGTGACTCTGACTCCGGGGGTTGATAGGACTGTGACTCTGACTCCGGGGGTTGATAGGACTGCGACTCCGAGTCCGGGGGTTGATAGGACTGTGACTCTGACTCCGGGGGTTGATAGGACTGTGACTCTGACTCCGGGGGTTGATAGGACTGCAACTCCGAGTCCGGGGGTTGATAGGACTGCAACTCTGAGTCCGGGGGTTGATAGGACTGCGACTCCGAGTCCGGGGGTTGATAGGACTGTGACTCTGACTCCGGGGGTTGATAGAACTGTGACTCTGAGTCCGGCGGTTGATAGGACTGCAACTCTGACTCCGGGGGTTGATAGGACTGTGACTCTGACTCCGGGGGTTGATAGGACTGCAACTCCGAGTCCGGGGGTTGATAGGACTGCAACTCTGACTCCGGGGGTTGATAGGACTGTGACTCTGACTCCGGGGGTTGATAGGACTGTGACTCTGAGTCCGGGGGTTGATAGGACTGTGACTCTGAGTCCGGGGGTTGATAGGACTGTGACTCTGACTCCGGGGGTTGATAGGACTGTGACTCTGACTCCGGGGTTGATAGGACTGCAACTCCGAGTCCGGGGGTTGATAGGACTGTGACTCCGAGTCCGGGGGTTGATAGGACTGCAACTCTGAGTCCGGGGGTTGATAGGACTGTGACTCTGACTCCGGGGTTGATAGGACTGCAACTCCGAGTCCGGGGGTTGATAGGACTGTGACTCCGAGTCCGGGGGTTGATAGGACTGTGACTCTGACTCCGGGTGGCAAGTATATAGCCTAGTTTTTTTTAATAAAACTGCTAGCATGAATCATAGATCATTAAAAACTTATCTGAATATATTTTTACTGATCATTACTGTATCAATTATCACTGATTTCCGATGAAAGTTTATCAAATGTCGCTTTAAGTTGGATGCATACGACTCGGCTCCTCCCATCTTGTTGATGTGTGCTTCACACCATTTTTCTCCAGTCACCACCGGGCAGGAAAATCCCCATCCTTCTCCAAAAAATATGAGTACACTTTCGATTTTAGTATGCGCTTTGGATGAGTCATCACATAAGATAAACGGGCAAGAAAAAGCTTGCTATTATTACATTATCTACCGGCACTTGACAACAAAGTAGCTAATATTGCATAATTTGATATCACTATCTGGATCAGTTGATATCAAGGAATATCAACCGTTTGAGTTAGTGATATCAATTTTGATAATCGAAAGAAAAAGTCCTAGAAATGGATCTTTATCCATGCACGCGGATGCATGAGATAGAAGCACCATGTTACTGGGAATGACAAAGTATTGACGTTATCTATGGAATCAATCAATACTATTTGAACAATTTCCGTACTGATATTGTAATTTGTCAGATTTTAGAGGTTTACATAGAACACTTCCCCAGGAGGTTGATAGTACTTTTTAGCCGGCGCTTCTAGGCAGTTTTGTTTGATATCGCAATTGACAATATAACATTGACATAGATATTTGAGGGCAGCAATGTATGACATTTGAGGGCGCGTAAGCGTAGACCGTAGACATTTAGAAGACAAATACTGAAGGATCATTTCTATGGTTAGTAGAATGTTGATACAAGGTTGATAGTTGATTTGACATAGAAATTGATTGATCTTGGTTAAAAAAGATGGCGGAATTGTCGCATTTGCCATTGAATTAACAGGATTAGCTGGCGGTAGAATCTGCTTGTGATTGATTGGGATGCCCGTGAAAGTAGTGACAACCAATTAGAGTGGTGATTTCAATGTTAACTTAATGAATTTCTTGTAAATTCAACGATAATTAACGACATGTCAAACAAATCAACAAGAACATCAATGAAACACCATCATGAAGAGTTTCCAAATTAACTGTTTCAGTCACGTTTAATTATTACGCTGAAATTAATAGAAAAAGATCATTTCATCAGCGAATGTGCCTTAGCGGTGATAGGAAGTCATGAAGACGTTTTTCCTTCTCATTTTTCTTTGCCGTGGACCATCAGATGAAGTGAAATCTAATTACCATGAGGAGATGACAGAGCGACATTGGGTGCGCTGTAACAGCAGTCAATAATTGTACTTTTGGGTATCAAACTTGTACGTGATTTATTCACTGTATCTCCTGATTGCCGATATCTGCATTTGTTTTAATGATTTTGACTGTACGAAATTCTCCAGTCAGAATTCGAAGTATTGATGTTATGATGGTTTTATGATAATCAATTATTTGAAATTTTCTGTTTATTACACAGATAACAGTTCCACATGGAGGGCTGTCTTGCAGCACTCCTGGCCTCTGGAAATGTACTAAGGACGATCAAATTGATGGAAGAGCGCAAATGTTGATGTTTCCCACCTCTTCCCTCAATCAATATCTATGATAAGAAGTAAAGTGTGCTAGGTTTCCCACGTAGTGACGAGGCCATTTAGCTTAGTTACAATTGTTTGTGTCCAAAAATGAGACTGTTTGCGGAAAATAGTGCAAGAGTGAGATTGTAGGATTGGCAGATAATTTAGCCTTAGATATATTTATTCAAAATTGATGGAGGACATTTCTGAGGCACATTACAACGGTGGAGATGTATGCCCATGTTTCTTTGAAAGAGCGTCGGTTGCTGAATGGAATCCTCATCTTTAAACGTGATTCAGGCCGTAAGATTCGACGAGATCGGCTGTGTGTAGTTGCACCAATAGGAAAGGTCTCAGGACTAAGCCTTAGGGAACACCCTGAGTCACACCTGTGAATGTAGAATGGAAAAGTTCACAAATAATTGACTACTAATCATCAGAATGTCTTTGATATACGATGATAAGTATTCATTTATTCGTCTAGATACGGGAGGCTATTACAGCCTATAAACTATCAAATTTTTACTAACTGTAAATGATCCAAATAGAACTCGCTCATGGATTTATTATTTTTTGTAGCACCTCCTATCGAATTGAATTCCATCATGATGAGAAAACATCAGGGATGTTTGTTGCTACATGTACAAAATGGTTCTGATGCATTATTAGTCTCAACGTATACGAAGCGGTCATCTTATTGATGTAAGTATATTCTTAATGAACTAGACCTAAAAAGGCAGTAAGTAGCCAGCAGCATGAGTACATGCAGTATATAAAATGATTGTGTTAACGTGAAGTGTAATGATGTCAACTCTTTGATCTGACTTCGTCTGTTCGACGCATTATTGTTACTCGTGTGTGCATTGTTCTCTCTCCCTCTTCGTCTCATCCACTGCTATTTTCAATCTTCCATGCGACACATTTTTTAGGTTAAGTGATGTGGCCTGTTCATAATCACTTCACGAGTTGTCGGGAAATTACTTTGTTAAGCTAGAGTCGTCTGATCATGATACAACAAGTCACATCAAGATGTTGATGTTGCTGACACTTCAAGTTATCGTCTCTAATTAGAAAAGTTCTTGCTCGATTTACATAAATTTTGGCATGTGAGGAGAAAATATCTTTACCACCTGTGTGTACTTACAGTTATGTGACGATTGATTCAGTTTTACGGATTTTAGAGAAATTTGAAATCGCGGTATGAGATAAAGATAACTTATAGGAACCTGTACATCTATTGAAGATCAATCAGCAGAATATTTGTCGGTTTCATGCGAGTTAAACACCAAAATCGGCAGAAGTTTTAGTCGTTTTTCAAACCCTTCAGTTAGACTTCTTGAAAAGAACGACATACTGTTCAACATGTCTTTATGAATGGTCAATGTAGTGTTTTACACTTGTTAAACGGTTTCCGTGACAGTGAAAAGTTTTGAAGATACAATCCCCAGTTCTTTCCCCAATTTATTTCTGTCGAGACACGAACAAAATAAAAAACCAAACTTTTTTAAAGCAAGTTTCGATTAAGCAGCATTTTTACTAATTATTACAATAACACGTACTTTTTGGTTGTTTTCTTCCAAAATAGGTACTCATGGTCTTCAACTTAACAGAACTGTCCTTATCAGGTGTAATCCGGCAGTCAGAGCGAGTTTTTCAGGGAGCGAGGCCGAAAATCCGACAATAATTTGCATGAACTGAATAGAAACCCATCTCAGGTGACATTTATGACGAAGCAGAAGGCAGGAATGACAGAAAGTCCCGAGAAGATGGAAGGTGAAACGAGCTGTTATTTTGTCATGTCACAACATTATGTGCGCACTGTGCAGAAGAGAGGAAGTCAGCGATGTCTCGGCAATTGAAGCATGTCGGTGGTCCAATGACTGATATTTGAGGATGAACATGCATTCAAAATCAACAGCAGTTTGAATGTGTGAAAGTGTTCAGAAATCACTTCGAATGAGGAGTAGGCACGGAGGAAGTTAATCATTGACGAAATGTGTCGACATGGTGCAGGAGTTGGAAGGCAAATTGAAGCCTGGGTTTCATCTGTTCATAAAAACTCAATAACTGAAGAACATGCGCGTCGTTGATCCAAGCCTGTACTGGACAGTGGAGGGGAAGTGAATTTCAGCAAGTTTGAAATGTTGAGGAGAGTCATGCGCAGTTTATAGGAACTTCTTCAAGCAGATGGATGGCAATCTTCCAGTACACGATGCATCATCCATGCCTGATGGACATGTCCAGACACATCTGTCACTTGTAAAAGATTTGGATTTGATGTTCGGAGTCAGGTACCTGTTCTCTTTGGGCCCTGAGAACACCCACTGCTTGTTCTTCCATCTGATGCCATTCCAAGTACAGATGCGATTCACTCTCAGAAATTTCTTCATCAATTTGTATTCCTTTTTATCCTTGAACGTCAGCAGAGAAGATCCTCTGCGGCGACATTCCGCATCCGAAGCGGTCCATGTTTGACGCTTCTTGTTGATGTAGATGCATCCAACCGACGGGACCTTTATCCACAGCGAGGGACATGTCTTCAAATAAAACAACGCACTCACCACTGTGTTGTTCACGAAATGTTTCATGTCATTGACCGTGTCATTCTTGATAACTGTCATTTGACGGCTCAATTCAGTCAATTTCTTCTTCATCACAGACGTCTCCGTCCACAGCTTCCTCCTGGACTTTGATCTCTCCTTCATCTCACTCCGCAGCTCCTTCTTCACTTGGGCCGTTATTCCATTCGCGAAAGTCAAAAGCAGCTTCTTCATATCAGCCATTTCTTTTCTGAGGTAGTCAAACCTCTCCTCACTGTCTGTTTTCGCTTCCTTTCTTTCTGCTTCAAACTTTGATAGGACTGCTTGCTCTTCCTTTCTTCTCTGGTAGTCCGCAAGATGTTGCGTCTTCTCGATCATTTCCTTCACCGCCTCCTGCACATCTTGCACAGGAGAACGCTCTCCATCTGTATACCCGAGGATTACCAAAGACACGAAGACAATCTCCAACATGCACATCAAGTTCATTGTGGAGGTGAAACGATGCCTGTGTTGTCGCAATTGATATTCGTGGCTTGTAAATGATTTAAATACATCTCCGCAGTTTTCCAGGTCTTCGTCTTATCGGGATAGGGACAGAATGATGTAAATATTGATGTCAATTCTGATTTCCGAGCGTGTCTCGGACTGTTTATCGCGTTTTCGATGTATTTACATGATACAATGATGACTAGTTCATTCAATGCTGATTAAATTAGTGTCATATGAAAGAAATTTATCCACTCATATTCAGTTTGTACTAATTGAATCATCAAATACACATATTCGATAAATTTCAGGTTTTCAAGAATCAACAGGGACGTGATCATTATATAGCGTTGGCTTTCGTCTTAGTGACGCGTAGCACACATTCGAGTAAACAAAACTACAACGTATGAAGAATCTAGACTTAGTACTTTTTCCTGAAATTGGCCTCCTTTCTACATGTTTTTTCTTTGATTCTCTCTAGCAAGAAGAGGAACCGGGAAGACTCGCAGATTTGTAGTACGAATATCGTCGTCATTATGTGAAAGTCTCATTCTCGGCCTCGTTCTGTGCGAAAACTCCCATTGGACCATAGTATTCATGAGCTGCGTGTGTACTAACCACTCAATTAGACCGTTACGTCATCTCTCCTTCTGTTTGACTAGAAAGGAAGCATTTGAACCACAGAATTAGACAGGTCGTCTCTTCTTCCGTTTGACTAGAAGGGAAGCATTTGAACATGTAACGTTATTGAAATGGCACAACACAGAAATGAGAACACTTGACTAATAGAAATTGACAACAATAAAACCTCTAGAATGGAAATTAAGCTTCATGCAATGCACAATAACGTCACATAAATCGCACGCATTTTCACTTAGATGCACCTGCCAACGTCTGTATCATTGGGTTAGAATCAGTCACATGAGTAAATCGAAGCCTTTAATTGGTTCTTCATGCCCCAACTTAGCTCCCTCGGATGTGCCGCGACCTTGAGTCAATTTCCATTCTAGCGAACTTCAGATAAACAGTTCATTTCTGTGGTTTGACTAGAAGGGAAGCATTGGAACACGTAACATTATTGAAATGGCACAATCTCCTGACATAATACCATAGCAATCGAACAATGAGCAACCAATTCAACATTAAACACGCCAAATTGTGCAAAGTTTCAGTGACTGTTATCTACCGGATCACACAGCAAAGAGACACAGACGATGTCAAGTTCTACAGAGAAGTTTGTGAACGTTTTTTCATGCGCCTGCTAACTTTTTTAATAATGATCACAAGGGCCAACATTATCGAGAAAACTTTTGCGCAATGATCTGAATTCTTTGAATCTGAAGGAATCGTACCGATCGGAGCAGTTTAAAGGAATTCACAGCAATCCGCAAGCGACGCACGATTATTTTTCCTATCTCTGCAAGGTATTAAAAATTTCTTTTTGCCCACTTATTAAGTTCCTGCATGTGCCATCTATTTGAATCAGTTTGCACTTCTAGCAAAGTGAAACGATTAAACATGCAACGACATTGAAATGACACAATCTGCTCACATAATACCATAGAAATAGAACAATGAGCAGCCAGGTCAACATTAAAGCGAAGTTCCAGTGACTGTTATCAACCGGATCACACAGCACAGAGACACAGTCGATGTCAAGTTCTACACAGAACCTTGTGAACGTTTTTTCTCGTGCACCTGCTATCTTTGTTAGCAATGATCGGAGGGAACCAACATTATCGAGAAAACTTTTCCGCAATGATCTGAATTCTTCGAATCTGAAGGAGTGGTGGCGATCTGCAGGCGACGCACGACCTTTTTCCTATCTCTGCAAGGTATTAAAAATTTCTTTTTGCCCACTTATTAAGTTCCTGCATGTGCCATCTGTTTGAATCAGTTTGCACTTCTCGCAAAGTGATGCACTTAAACAATCTAATTCTGTTGTGCTAACATTCGTCTATCGAAAGAGTCATCGTTCTGCATTTTTAACGTCGTACAGATGTCGTGTTATGACACTGACTGCGTTATGGACCGACTTTGAATAGCGGCTTACTATTCGGTGACACGCTGCAGTAGGAGTTCTTTCTCATGAGGAAATTGGTAAACCCTTTGACTGTCTCGTCCTCAATTCTTCGCATCATGAAACGTTTGGAGGCTGTGATTAGAGACGTGTCTTCACTGACTACCTATAAGGCGCAAGTTGACATTTATAATGAAAGGGATAAAAATGTTGAGTTCAAATTTTGATAAACCAGTCATCGGTTCCTCCGTATTTTACTTTATAAGACCGAAACTTCTTATCTTTGAACGTGACTTTTACACACTCTTTGTCAGTTGTTGAAATTATGATTCAGTGAGACATTCAAAGATAATGGCGTCTTTCACTTAGTCATTCTTCAATCAAGTCAACAAGACTTTGATATCAAAGAGGAAGCACACATGTTTATACATGTCATCACTCTGAGGAGGAAATACTTCCTTCCCCAGAGATGCACATGTTTTCATGAACTGTAAGAGAAAATAATGAAAGTAAAATACTAATTTTCATTCAATTGTTGCGCTGTTGCACTCTGAAATTGAATTGAGCTCGCTACGAATAGAGCGAAGACATGAATTCAGGTAGAGAAGACATGAAATTTGGCGGCATTAAAACAGCAGTGAGTTAAGAGTACATTCGAGAAGTTTCCAACTTATTGTTGGTGATTTAGTTCCGGTGGTCTTCCTCCTGTTGCGGCTAGTCAGCCGGGTCCGTAGGCGTCTCTCTTCAACTTATTGTTGGTGATGTAGTTCCAGTGGTCTTCCTCCTGTTGCGGCTAGTTAGCCGGGTCCGCAGGCGTCTCTATCCAACTTATTGTTGGTGATGCAGTTCCGGTGGTCTTCCTCCTGTTGCGGCTAGTCAGCCGGGTCCGCAGGCGTCTCTCTCCAACTTATTGTTGGTGATGCAGTTCCGGTGGTCTTCCTCTTGTTGCGGCTAGTCAGCCGGGTCCGTGGGCGTCTCTTTCCAACTTATTGTTGGTGATGTAGTTCCGGTGGTCTTCCTCCTGTTGCGGCTAGTCATCCGGGTCCGTAGGCGTCTCTCTCCAACTTATTGTTGGTGATGCAGTTCCGGTGGTCTTCCTCCTGTTGCGGCTAGTCAGCCGGGTCCGTAGGCGTCTCTCTCCAACTTATTGTTGGTGATGCAGTTCCGGTGGTCTTCCTCCTGTTGCGGCTAGTCATCCGGGTCCGTAGGCGTCTCTCTCCAACTTATTGTTGGTGATGTAGTTCCGGCGGTCTTCCTCTTGTTGCGGCTAGTCAGCCGGGTCCGCAGGCGTCTCTCTCCAACTTATTGTTGGTGATGCAGTTCCGGCGGTCTTCCTCCTGTTGCGGCTAGTCAGCCGGGTCCGTAGGCGTCTCTCTCCAACTTATTGTTGGTGATGTAATTCCGGTGGTCTTCCTCCTGTTGCGGCTAGTCATCCGGGTCCGTAGGCGTCTCTCTCCTACTTATTGTTGGTGATGCAGTTTCGGTGGTCTTCCTCTTGTTGCGACTAGTCAGCCGGGTCCGTAGGCGTCTCTCTCCTACTTATTGTTGGTGATGCAGTTTCGGTGGTCTTCCTCCTGTTGCGGCTAGTCAGCCGGGTCCGTAGGCGTCTCTCTCCAACTTATTGTTGGTGATGCAGTTCCGGTGGTCTTCCTCTTGTTGCGGCTAGTCAGCCGGGTCCGTAGGCGTCTCTCTCCTACTTATTGTTGGTGATGCAGTTTCGGTGGTCTTCCTCCTGCTGCGGCTAGTCATCCGGGTCCGTAGGCGTCTCTCTCCAACTTATTGTTGGTGATGCAGTTCCGATGGTCTTCCTCCTGTTGCGGCTAGTCAGCCGGGTCCGTAGGCGTCTCTCTCCTACTTATTGTTGGTGATGCAGTTTCGGTGGTCTTCCTCCTGCTGCGGCTAGTCATCCGGGTCCGTAGGCGTCTCTCTCCAACTTATTGTTGGTGATGCAGTTCCGATGGTCTTCCTCCTGTTGCGGCTAGTCATCCGGGTCCGTAGGCGTCTCTCTCCTACTTATTGTTGGTGATGCAGTTTCGGTGGTCTTCCTCCTGCTGCGGCTAGTCATCCGGGTCCATAGGCGTCTCTCTCCAACTTATTGTTGGTGATGTAGTTCCGGTGGTCTTCCTCTTGTTGCGGCTAGTCATCCGGGTCCGTAGGCGTCTCTATCCAACTTATTGTTGGTGATGCAGTTCCGGTGGTCTTCCTCCTGTTGCGGCTAGTCAGCCGGGTCCGTAGGCGTCTCTCTCCAACTTATTGTTGGTGATGCAGTTCCGGTGGTCTTCCTCCTGTTGCGGCTAGTCAGCCGGGTCCGTAGGCGTCTCTCTCCAACTTATTGTTGGTGATGCAGTTCCGGTGGTCCTCCTCCTGTTGCGGCTAGTCAGCCGGGTCCGCAGGCGTCTCTCTCCAACTTATTGTTGATGCAGTTCCGGTGGTCTTCCTCCTGTTGCGGCTAGTCAGCCGGGTCCGTAGGCGTCTCTCTCCAACTTATTGTTGGTGATGCAGTTCCGGTGGTCTTCCTCCTGTTGCGGCTAGTCAGCCGGGTCCGTAGGCGTCTCTCTCCAACTTATTGTTGGTGATGCAGTTCCGGTGGTCTTCCTCCTGTTGCGGCTAGTCATCCGGGTCCGTAGGCGTCTCTCTCCAACTTATTGTTGGTGATGTAGTTCCGGTGGTCTTCCTCCTGTTGCGGCTAGTCAGCCAGGCGTCTCTCTCCAACTTATTGTTGGTGATGCAGTTCCGGTGGTCTTCCTCCTGTTGCGGCTAGTCAGCCGGGTCCGTAGGCGTCTCTCTCCAACTTATTGTTGGTGATGCAGTTCCGGTGGTCTTCCTCCTGCTGCGGCTAGTCATCCGGGTCCGCAGGCGTCTCTCTCCAACTTATTGTTGGTGATGCAGTTCCGGTGGTCTTCCTCCTGTTGCGGCTAGTCAGCCGGGTCCGTAGGCGTCTCTCTCCAACTTATTGTTGGTGATGCAGTTTCCGGTGGTCTTCCTCCTGTTGCGGCTAGTCAGCCGGGTCCGTAGGCGTCTCTCTCCTACTTATTGTTGGTGATGCAGTTCCGGTGGTCTTCCTCTTGTTGCGGCTAGTCAGCCGGGTCCGTAGGCGTCTCTCTCCAACTTATTGTTGGTGATGCAGTTCCGGTGGTCTTCCTCCTGTTGCGGCTAGTCAGCCGGGTCCGTAGGCGTCTCTCTCCAACTTATGGTTGGTGATGTAGTTCCGGTGGTCTTCCTCCTGCTGCGGCTAGTCATCCGGGTCCGTAGGCGTCTCTATCCAACTTATTGTTGGTGATGCAGTTCCGGTGGTCTTCCTCCTGTTGCGGCTAGTCAGCCGGGTCCGTAGGCGTCTCTCTCCTACTTATTGTTGGTGATGCAGTTTCGGTGGTCTTCCTCCTGCTGCGGCTAGTCATCCGGGTCCGTAGGCGTCTCTATCCAACTTATTGTTGGTGATGCAGTTCCGGTGGTCTTCCTCCTGTTGCGGCTAGTCATCCGGGTCCGTAGGCGTCTCTCTCCAACTTATTGTTGGTGATGCAGTTCCGGTGGTCCTCCTCCTGTTGCGGCTAGTCAGCCGGGTCCGCAGGCGTCTCTCTCCAACTTATTGTTGGTGATGCAGTTCCGGTGGTCTTCCTCCTGTTGCGGCTAGTCATCCGGGTCCGTAGGCGTCTCTCTCCAACTTATTGTTGGTGATGCAGTTCCGGCGGTCTTCCTCTTGTTGCGGCTAGTCAGCCGGGTCCGTAGGCGTCTCTCTCCAACTTATTGTTGGTGATGCAGTTCCGGCGGTCTTCCTCCTGTTGCGGCTAGTCAGCCGGGTCCGTGGGCGTCTCTCTCCAACTTATTGTTGGTGATGTAGTTCCGGTGGTCTTCCTCCTGTTGCGGCTAGTCATCCGGGTCCGTAGGCGTCTCTCTCCTACTTATTGTTGGTGATGCAGTTTCGGTGGTCTTCCTCTTGTTGCGGCTAGTCAGCCGGGTCCGTAGGCGTCTCTCTCCTACTTATTGTTGGTGATGCAGTTTCGGTGGTCTTCCTCCTGTTGCGGCTAGTCAGCCGGGTCCGTAGGCGTCTCTCTCCAACTTATTGTTGGTGATGCAGTTCCGGTGGTCTTCCTCTTGTTGCGGCTAGTCAGCCGGGTCCGTAGGCGTCTCTCTCCTACTTATTGTTGGTGATGCAGTTTCGGTGGTCTTCCTCCTGCTGCGGCTAGTCATCCGGGTCCGTAGGCGTCTCTCTCCAACTTATTGTTGGTGATGCAGTTCCGATGGTCTTCCTCCTGTTGCGGCTAGTCAGCCGGGTCCGTAGGCGTCTCTCTCCTACTTATTGTTGGTGATGCAGTTTCGGTGGTCTTCCTCCTGCTGCGGCTAGTCATCCGGGTCCGTAGGCGTCTCTCTCCAACTTATTGTTGGTGATGCAGTTCCGATGGTCTTCCTCCTGTTGCGGCTAGTCATCCGGGTCCGTAGGCGTCTCTCTCCTACTTATTGTTGGTGATGCAGTTCCGGTGGTCTTCCTCCTGCTGCGGCTAGTCATCCGGGTCCGTAGGCGTCTCTCTCCAACTTATTGTTGGTGATGTAGTTCCGGTGGTCTTCCTCTTGTTGCGGCTAGTCATCCGGGTCCGTAGGCGTCTCTATCCAACTTATTGTTGGTGATGCAGTTCCGGTGGTCTTCCTCCTGTTGCGGCTAGTCAGCCGGGTCCGTAGGCGTCTCTCTCCAACTTATTGTTGGTGATGCAGTTCCGGTGGTCTTCCTCCTGTTGCGGCTAGTCAGCCGGGTCCGTAGGCGTCTCTCTCCAACTTATTGTTGGTGATGCAGTTCCGGTGGTCTTCCTCCTGTTGCGGCTAGTCATCCGGGTCCGTAGGCGTCTCTCTCCAACTTATTGTTGGTGATGTAGTTCCGGTGGTCTTCCTCCTGTTGCGGCTAGTCATCCGGGTCCGTAGGCGTCTCTCTCCAACTTATTGTTGGTGATGCAGTTCCGGTGGTCTTCCTCCTGTTGCGGCTAGTCAGCCGGGTCCGTAGGCGTCTCTCTCCAACTTATTGTTGGTGATGCAGTTCCGGTGGTCTTCCTCCTGCTGCGGCTAGTCATCCGGGTCCGCAGGCGTCTCTCTCCAACTTATTGTTGGTGATGCAGTTCCGGTGGTCTTCCTCCTGTTGCGGCTAGTCAGCCGGGTCCGTAGGCGTCTCTCTCCAACTTATTGTTGGTGATGCAGTTCCGGTGGTCTTCCTCCTGTTGCGGCTAGTCAGCCGGGTCCGTAGGCGTCTCTCTCCAACTTATTGTTGGTGATGCAGTTCCGGTGGTCTTCCTCTTGTTGCGGCTAGTCATCCGGGTCCGTAGGCGTCTCTCTCCAACTTATTGTTGGTGATGCAGTTCCGGTGGTCTTCCTCCTGTTGCGGCTAGTCAGCCGGGTCCGTAGGCGTCTCTCTCCAACTTATTGTTGGTGATGCAGTTCCGGTGGTCTTCCTCCTGCTGCGGCTAGTCATCCGGGTCCGCAGGCGTCTCTCTCCAACTTATTGTTGGTGATGCAGTTCCGGTGGTCTTCCTCCTGTTGCGGCTAGTCAGCCGGGTCCGTAGGCGTCTCTCTCCAACTTATTGTTGGTGATGCAGTTCCGGTGGTCTTCCTCATGTTGCGCTAGTCAGCCGGGTCCGTAGGCGTCTCTCTCCAACTTATTGTTGGTGATGCAGTTCCGGTGGTCTTCCTCTTGTTGCGGCTAGTCAGCCGGGTCCGTAGGCGTCTCTCTCCAACTTATTGTTGGTGATGCAGTTCCGGTGGTCTTCCTCCTGTTGCGGCTAGTCAGCCGGGTCCGTAGGCGTCTCTCTCCAACTTATGGTTGGTGATGTAGTTCCGGTGGTCTTCCTCCTGCTGCGGCTAGTCATCCGGGTCCGTAGGCGTCTCTCTCCAACTTATTGTTGGTGATGCAGTTCCGGTGGTCTTCCTCCTGTTGCGGCTAGTCAGCCGGGTCCGTAGGCGTCTCTCTCCTACTTATTGTTGGTGATGCAGTTTCGGTGGTCTTCCTCCTGCTGCGGCTAGTCATCCGGGTCCGTAGGCGTCTCTATCCAACTTATTGTTGGTGATGCAGTTCCGGTGGTCTTCCTCCTGTTGCGGCTAGTCAGCCGGGTCCGCAGGCGTCTCTCTCCAACTTATGGTTGGTGATGCAGTTCCGGTGGTCTTCCTCCTGTTGCGGCTAGTCATCCGGGTCCGTAGGCGTCTCTCTCCAACTTATTGTTGGTGATGCAGTTCCGGTGGTCCTCCTCTTGTTGCGGCTAGTCAGCCGGGTCCGCAGGTGTCTCTCTCCAACTTATTGTTGATGATGCAGTTCCGGTGGTCTTCCTCCTGTTGCGGCTAGTCAGCCGGGTCCGTAGGCGTCTCTCTCCAACTTATTGTTGGTGATGCAGTTCCGGTGGTCTTCCTCCTGCTGCGGCTAGTCATCCGGGTCCGTAGGCGTCTCTCTCCAACTTATTGTTGGTGATGCAGTTCCGATGGTCTTCCTCCTGTTGCGGCTAGTCAGCCGGGTCCGTAGGCGTCTCTCTCCTACTTATTGTTGGTGATGCAGTTTCGGTGGTCTTCCTCCTGCTGCGGCTAGTCATCCGGGTCCGTAGGCGTCTCTCTCCAACTTATTGTTGGTGATGCAGTTCCGATGGTCTTCCTCCTGTTGCGGCTAGTCATCCGGGTCCGTAGGCGTCTCTCTCCAACTTATTGTTGGTGATGCAGTTCCGGTGGTCTTCCTCCTGCTGCGGCTAGTCATCCGGGTCCGTAGGCGTCTCTCTCCAACTTATTGTTGGTGATGTAGTTCCGGTGGTCTTCCTCCTGTTGCGGCTAGTCATCCGGGTCCGTAGGCGTCTCTCTCCAACTTATTGTTGGTGATGCAGTTCCGGTGGTCTTCCTCTGTTGCGGCTAGTCAGCCGGGTCCGTAGGCGTCTCTCTCCAACTTATTGTTGGTGATGCAGTTCCGGTGGTCTTCCTCCTGTTGCGGCTAGTCAGCCGGGTCCGTAGGCGTCTCTCTCCAACTTATTGTTGGTGATGCAGTTCCGGTGGTCTTCCTCCTGTTGCGGCTAGTCATCCGGGTCCGTAGGCGTCTCTCTCCAACTTATTGTTGGTGATGTAGTTCCGGTGGTCTTCTCTTGTTGCGGCTAGTCATCCGGGTCCGTAGGCGTCTCTCTCCAACTTATTGTTGGTGATGCAGTTCCGGTGGTCTTCCTCCTGTTGCGGCTAGTCAGCCGGGTCCGTAGGCGTCTCTCTCCAACTTATTGTTGGTGATGCAGTTCCGGTGGTCTTCCTCCTGCTGCGGCTAGTCATCCGGGTCCGCAGGCGTCTCTCTCCAACTTATTGTTGGTGATGCAGTTCCGGTGGTCTTCCTCCTGTTGCGGCTAGTCAGCCGGGTCCGTAGGCGTCTCTCTCCAACTTATTGTTGGTGATGCAGTTCCGGTGGTCTTCCTCCTGTTGCGGCTAGTCAGCCGGGTCCGTAGGCGTCTCTCTCCAACTTATTGTTGGTGATGCAGTTCCGGTGGTCTTCCTCCTGTTGCGGCTAGTCATCCGGGTCCGTAGGCGTCTCTCTCCAACTTATTGTTGGTGATGCAGTTCCGGTGGTCTTCTCCTGTTGCGGCTAGTCAGCCGGGTCCGTAGGCGTCTCTCTCCAACTTATTGTTGGTGATGCAGTTCCGGTGGTCTTCCTCCTGCTGCGGCTAGTCATCCGGGTCCGTAGGCGTCTCTCTCCAACTTATTGTTGGTGATGCAGTTCCGGTGGCTCTTCCTCTTGTTGCGGCTAGTCAGCCGGGTCCGTAGGCGTCTCTCTCCAACTTATTGTTGGTGATGCAGTTCCGGTGGTCTTCCTCCTGTTGCGGCTAGTCAGCCGGGTCCGTAGGCGTCTCTCTCCAACTTATTGTTGGTGATGCAGTTCCGGTGGTCTTCCTCTTGTTGCGGCTAGTCAGCCGGGTCCGTAGGCGTCTCTCTCCAACTTATTGTTGGTGATGCAGTTCCGGTGGTCTTCCTCCTGTTGCGGCTAGTCAGCCGGGTCCGTAGGCGTCTCTCTCCAACTTATTGTTGGTGATGTAGTTCCGGTGGTCTTCCTCCTGCTGCGGCTAGTCATCCGGGTCCGTAGGCGTCTCTATCCAACTTATTGTTGGTGATGCAGTTCCGGTGGTCTTCCTCCTGTTGCGGCTAGTCAGCCGGGTCCGTAGGCGTCTCTCTCCTACTTATTGTTGGTGATGCAGTTTCGGTGGTCTTCCTCCTGCTGCGGCTAGTCATCCGGGTCCGTAGGCGTCTCTCTCCAACTTATTGTTGGTGATGCAGTTCCGGTGGTCTTCCTCCTGTTGCGGCTAGTCAGCCGGGTCCGCAGGCGTCTCTCTCCAACTTATGGTTGGTGATGCAGTTCCGGTGGTCTTCCTCCTGTTGCGGCTAGTCAGCCGGGTCCGCAGGCGTCTCTATCCAACTTATTGTTGGTGATGTAGTTCCGGTGGTCTTCCTCCTGCTGCGGCTAGTCAGCCGGGTCCGTAGGCGTCTCTCTCCAACTTATTGTTGGTGATGCAGTTCCGGTGGTCTTCCTCCTGTTGCGGCTAGTCAGCCGGGTCCGTAGGCGTCTCTCTCCAACTTATTGTTGGTGATGCAGTTCCGGTGGTCTTCCTCCTGTTGCGGCTAGTCATCCGCGCGGTCCGTAGGCCTCTCTCTCCAACTTATTGTTGGTGATGCAGTTCCGGTGGTCCTCCTCCTGTTGCGGCTAGTCAGCCGGGTCCGTAGGCGTCTCTCTCCAACTTATTGTTGGTGATGCAGTTCCGGTGGTCTTCCTCCTGTTGCGGCTAGTCAGCCGGGTCCGTAGGCGTCTCTCTCCAACTTATGGTTGGTGATGCAGTTCCGGTGGTCTTCCTCCTGTTGCGGCTAGTCATCCGGGTCCGTAGGCGTCTCTCTCCAACTTATTGTTGGTGATGCAGTTCCGGTGGTCTTCCTCCTGTTGCGGCTAGTCATCCGGGTCCGTAGGCGTCTCTCTCCAACTTATTGTTGGTGATGCAGTTCCGGTGGTCTTCCTCCTGTTGCGGCTAGTGATCCGGGTCCGTAGGCGTCTCTGTCCAACTTATTGTTCGTGATGTAGTTTCGGTGGTCTTCCTCTTGTTGCGGCTAGTTAGCCGGGTCCGTAGGCGTCTCTCTTCAACTTATTGTTGGTGATGTAGTTCCGGTGGTCTTCCTCCTGTTGCGGCTAGTCAGCCGGGTCCGTAGGCGTCTCTCTCCAACTTATTGTTGGTGATGTAGTTCCGGTGGTCTTCCTCCTGCTGCGGCTAGTCATCCGGGTCCGTAGGCGTCTCTCTCCAACTTATTGTTGGTGATGCAGTTCCGGTGGTCTTCCTCGTGTTGCGGCTAGTCAGCCGGGTCCGTAGGCGTCTCTCTCCAACTTATTGTTGGTGATGCAGTTCCGGTGGTCTTCCTCCTGTTGCGGCTAGTCAGCCGGGTCCGTAGGCGTCTCTCTCCAACTTATTGTTGGTGATGCAGTTCCGGTGGTCTTCCTCCTGCTGCGGCTAGTCAGCCGGGTCCGTAGGCGTCTCTCTCCAACTTATTGTTGGTGATGTAGTTCCGGTGGTCTTCCTCCTGTTGCGGCTAGTCATCCGGGTCCGTAGGCGTCTCTCTCCAACTTATTGTTGGTGATGCAGTTCCGGTGGTCTTCCTCCTGTTGCGGCTAGTCATCCGGGTCCGTAGGCGTCTCTCTCCAACTTATTGTTGGTGATGCAGTTCCGGTGGTCTTCCTCTTGTTGCGGCTAGTCATCCGGGTCCGTGGGCGTCTCTCTCCAACTTATTGTTGGTGATGTAGTTCCGGCGGTCTTCCTCTTGTTGCGGCTAGTCAGCCGGGTCCGTAGGCGTCTCTCTCGAGTGCAATTATTGTCATATCTTCCTGGATATTATCGCGCCATCACCTGCACGGACACGCCAATGCGGACTCGGTTGCTGTTTTCTTTTCATTTTTCGTACAACAATCGTACATTGCTGTCCAGTAATTTTCAATTACGTACTATAGAAATAGAGTTTTGGACAACAATGTAGGACATGTCACTTGCTCCCCAACAAATGCCCTATATTATTGCCCTTAAATGTCATTTTAGCAGGGATTGCATCGGTTAACCGCTTAACCGCGGTTAAATAGAAACATGTATCTTTTATGAAATTTCGCTCAAGCATCCTAGCACTGATTCATTATAAACTAAGTATGTTGTATATCCACGATCTTCGCATCCAAAACGTTAGACAAAAACGCGCTCAGGAAATACACAATCACGAGTTAGTTGACTCTCGAAGTTGACCCGCTGGTTTGGTGCAGGACGAATGCATAAACTCACCAAAAGGTAGCTCACAGTTCAGGCTACATCGGCGAGTAGTGAGCGCAATATTGTTTTTACACTACAACTCTAACTGAGTGAAAAATCTAACACTTCACGACAATTAGACAATACCTTGTTTTCGTTTCATTAACTTCAAAACATTATTTTAATCAGAAAAATAATAATAATCAGAGATTTTTAGTAGTAGTAAGAGATTAAGTAGTAGATAATAGTACACTAGAATGGAAGTTTGATATCTTGCCTATGTACAATGATGGCACATGGAAAAATCTATGGTTTGTAGATCTGCTTCGATCTAAAACATTATATCATAGTCAAACCATTTCCCAAGTTGGTTGTGGAAGTTGTTGACAGCAAATTGCAGGATCTTTATGAAGAGAATTGCAAGTGAGATGGCGGCATTGTTTCATGTGAAATAGCCTACTATTCCATGGATTAATATACTGTATCTATTTGCAGCAGTCATTGACAGCTATTATGCAATTTTTCAATATTGGAATGCGAATTAAAAATTGTTTCACAGAGTCATAATTGAAAGTGGTCGGTGTGCTGTTTGTGAGAATATCTCAAGAATTCAAAGATAAAAATTCTCAGTATTGGATAATTTCTCCTTCTAGCAGTTAAGAAACCTAGTGCTTTTCTGGAAAAAACACACAGAAAGCTTCTTTACCGACAGTCATTTATCAGATAAATGAAATGTCGTTGGAACTTTTCAATTAATCACTAAATGACTTATGTGATGATTGTGTGATGATATTTTGGAAGCTCATATTCGAATGCATGTAGAGATTTTGAAAATTATTGAAATTTAGTGAACAGGGGAATCCTTCAAAGTAAAATGAATACTCTGAGATTTCTTGGCCTCTGATTTCAAGATGGAGTCATGCATGCTCTGTAAATCGACATTACAGGTTGCATATGTGTCTGATTATACTCTTGATAGATTATGGGAGCGATATTTCAAAATGATGAACGTACAGAACGTTTAAAAGGATTTCCTTCTTTGTCATCCTGTCGCCGCAGTATTTTATAAATTCACTATTGCTTTTGAGTACATGGTCTTTGGACAAGGGGCAACAATCCAGATCAAGAATTGGCCTGATAAATATAATTGCCAATCAGAAAACCTGCAAACCAGCTCGTACAATTTGCATTTTGCCCCAACTAAGTTCCCCCGGCGTGTGCCATAATTTTCATACAATTTCCATTCTAGGACTTTCTATGGTATTGTTAATTTCTACGGTCGGCAATGACCGAATCTGAATCCGGTTCTGAGATCTGAATTGCAATATCATTGTGTTAAGGTTATCTATGTTTGGATTTTGCGGTTCAATATTTCAACAATGAAAGATATGCGAACCTCAAATGTCGTAAATTATTGCCCTGAAAAATCCATGTTAACGTTATATTGTCAGCGGCCTTAAATGTCATTTTCTGAATGAATTTTACCGGATGAGAAATGTGACATTGATGCCCGTTATAACCATCTGAATCGGACTTCAATTACGATAATCTGAGGCTTCGGATTAAAGTCCTCCACAGACGGTTATTATTCACATAGTGTAGTTTTGTTGTTGTTTCTCACAGCTGACAGTGAAAACTGTCTCTCCTTAGTGTTGGACTTCACATACTTGAAACATACACTACCGGCCAAAAGTCTTGCCCCAGTAGATCTAAATTTGACAAAGTCTCCATATTATGTTGTAGAACATCTTTTGAGAAACAACCTCTGACATCAGTTTCATCTGTGAACCTTGGTGAATATGTAACTGACTCACAGTTTGACAAGATTGGTCTACTGTTAGTTCTTATACTTCTAAGTCAAAGGTTAACCCATGGGGGTCGCGAGGCCACTTCAGGGGGTCGTAAGAGCCGCCTGGAAAAAATTTGTATCAAGAGATTAGGCATAATGCGCGCTTATTGGCCGTGGTGTATAGTCACCATTTAGTACATAAAACATTGTTGCAACGGAAACGTAATTACTAAAAATAGTGGACGAAGATTTGGTTTCTCATCTTGTTGGGAACATCAAGAAACATCTCAATGACCTGCGAGACAACTTGGACGGTTATTTCCCAAACTTCAATGTAGGATCCTGGTGTTATGAACACCTGATGTTTTTTCTTCGTTTTTCGAATAAGTTCAATAACGACGGCATTGAAGTATTGATTGTGATGATAATTCAATATGAAGGTGTTTCCTTTTTTTACTGGGGGTCCCGGAGCCCTCCGGATTTGTCCTGGGGGATCGCGTAGGTTGGTAACCTCTGTTCTAACTTATCATTTTTTTCATCTTCACTCATGACAAATGTTTATCTTACAGGCTAGTCCATCGCTGAATGTAAGTATTGTCAACAATTGTCTGATTGAGAGTCTTATGCTTACAATTCCTCTAACGGCTAATAGTTCTCTGACTTCTTATCATCATGTCTATTGAACGCCGTTTTCCAACGCTTCCGATGTGATGGAGTCACAATCTTTGGCATAAATCTCATGATTAGATCGCGACGGCTTCCGGTAGATGACAAACTGTGCTGTATTTTTCATGTAACGTTTTGATAACTCATATTGCTTTGTTGGCCTTTTATAATCTTTGATCAACTAGCTGTGGTAATCTATAACCATTCAATATACAGGCAAAGTAATGCAGTTATCATGTTTATGATCGTGACAAATATTTGTACATTGATTAATAATTCGATTTTTTTGTTTTAACATATTATGCGAGCAGCTAACTTCAGAATGTATCAATCACAGTGTGCTAATTCCTAATAATCTTGCAAGTTCCTCAGTATTACAGTGCATCTTCGATTATCCGGATGGTCAAAACCCAATAGGTCAGTCAAAGATCCGGATAAGCGAATTTTTAAATCCCATGTTAGCAAAAGCTTGTGGGCTTAGGTCAAAGACATTTGATTATTTACCAATATCTCCGTAGAATGTGATCTACATATATCCACATAATCTGTATGCATATATCCATCCTGCATATCTACCATGAATGTAATACTTGATATATTTGATTCCGATTCTTCGACTGTTTAATGAAATTATTAGTATCAACTGTACATGCCTGCTATATATTCACTGTCGTTCCTATTAAAGCACATAAATACACGTACACAAACAATGACCGTGAACTGAGACCATGAATTGAAAGTGATTTATCAGAGCTGTATCCTAGCTTTGACTAGCATGCATAACCTACTTAAGAATGCTCCAATCATTGAGCTGCTGGCCTATTATTTGACTCAGGCGAGAACCGCACATTGAGCAAAAATTAATTGCTGGTAAAGCAAGAGCACTTCGTGTACGTGTTACCTAAAGAGGAGAGGAATGCTAAATTGAACATTCGATTCAATGTATGTACATGTACATGTTTTGATGGAAACACGGAGAATCGAACGGATTCTGAAATTGCGTCCGGTTAATCGAAATCCGGATAATCGAAGATGCACTTTATATGGAAACGCTTTTGAATACAATTTGATAAAATTTGCTTATTCTCTCAGGGTGGCCGCATGTACACGAATTTGATAGTAGGTGCAGAAATACACACGATACACGAATTTTATGTATGATGCACGAAATTCAAAGGCAGTAGATTGTTGGAAGAAATTGAAGTTGGGACATTCCCATAACGACGTCTAAATGTTTCATAATTTTAATAAACTTATAGTTAATAAGACTTAAGGTTTGTCCTTAAGAGGACAGGTGGTGCGTTCCCACCGGCAGACATTAAACGTTCAAGGCGCGTCAAACTTTTGACTATCCTAGGACTACATTTTAGAGCCAAACTTGACGAGATCGGTGTGGAGGACCTTCCCACTAGTCCATTTTTCAATCAGCGCTTCTAAAGCGGGGCTGGACCTTACCCCTAATGGTCCTTTGACTTGTGATCCTCGACAAATGCATGAATGCATGAAGGTCTTAAGGCACAAAGACTTGACGGATCTGATTGCGTACCCGGCGGACCTTCCCGGGGGTCCATAACATACCGCTATACGGGCTGGACTTCACCCTTATGTGTACGAGATCGTACAAGGACGCTTAACAAGTGATCTCCTTGGTCAAAGTTTCAGGCTCGATTGATTAGGCACTTATAGCCTATATAAATAGACACAGTAATCACCATGTCAACCCCATGGAGACCAGTAACCGACACAGTCCATTCATCACACTAGGGCAGTTAGCGATAAAAAAAACAACGTTAAAACAAAGAAAACAATAGCCAGTGGTCAGCAGGTACCCGCCTGGTCGCGTTTCGGCCCCTCTACCTGAACGCTCAAGCCCAGGCGATATGCGGCTGGCATTCTAAAATCAATACAGTAATGATATGTGTAAAGATAAGTAATACTGATAGTAATAGTAAAAACAAAAACAAAACAACCGCAAAAGACGGATACAACCAAAACAAACTGTACTTAGATTTTAACTTTTTTTATAGTTTCTGATTTCATAAAAAGGTGAAATATGCGTGGGTAAATTCTAAACAACACAATATGTGGTCTACTTTTCAGGGCAGTGGTTACTGCTTTCTTTTTCAGGACTGATATTTCAAAGTCGGAAGGAAGCGTAACTAGATGCAATTCCAATTCAAATACAGCAACATTTATTGGGAGAGGCAATCGACGTAGACTCTAACTTTACCTTCCCCCTTGGCTAATTTTTTTGAATATCTTTCAAACCAAGTTGGCTGTGGCTACCAGATTTCTAATACCTTACTTTCTACGTATTATGCAACTTTTGACAAAAGGATGATAAATTGACACGATACTTTTGGCGTGAAAATTATTTCAAAATTTGAATGTTTGGAATATTTGGTTGATTTCGGTGTATATCTACCTCTAATGTATTTTGCAGCATCAATTCTTGATGAAATAGGTTGAGATTACATAAAAGATTCTCGCTATCATAGTGATATTTACAAATGCAAAATCTTCGAATTTGAAATTACTTGCTGATTATGTATGCATGTTTGAATTACATAAATTACGTAACAAATGAATTTATGTAATTTAATGATTAATATGCGCATATCCTATAACAAATATTATTATTATCATCATATGACAATAAAGAAGCAACAAATATTATCGAACGCTTGTCTATGTTGATCATAGTAATGAAAAAGTGGCATATTTTGTGATATAGAGCGATAAAGCGTATTGAAAGATATCTTTTGAAGTAACATAGAACTCTACAGATCATGGACATCTACATAGGTGTGATGCTATATCTACTTCTCTAGATATCTATGTAGATGGCTATCTTTAGATCCATCTCTGCGCTACTGAAATCAACATAGACATGATAGAGGGGCCACAATGATATCTGGTACCAGTCCATGTGAGATCGGCAGGATGTCGTAGCTGTATAACTATAATGTGGGTCATGGATAACATGATAATACGTGTATATGAGCTACTCCATACAGAAAGTGTAAAAAGAAGAAAACAGAGATCGAACTTTTCTCTGTAATGGTTAAAGGAGGATTCATTGATATTTACTGAAATAATGAGGTCGATATCTTGTTAAAATTCCCGAGGGATTTTAACAAGATGTCGATCGAGATATCTCAGTAAATATCATTGAATCCTCCTTTAACCGTTTTAAACTATGCCACTTTTATCTCTATGATTGGCGGGCAAATTAACAATGTATAAAAGGACTATCTATTGAGGCAAGTTTTTCATAGAAATACATATTTCAAAATGCGAAATTGACAACTCCACTTTCATTCTCTTAGCTAATTAGTTTTATTTCTATGCTCACAGGGCAAATTAGCAGGGATGGGGATATTACAGAAAATAATGAGATTTCTAAATAGCAAAAATGCATTAGAAGATAAAATGGCATAGTTTAAGAAAAGTTAATGACTTTCTTTTTTTATTTTTATTCAACCTTGTACTCAACAGTTTGTATGAACATTGATAAAAATCTCTTTCCCTTCTTCTTTTTAGCGCATTGTGTAACGGAAACCAACTTCATTCTGCTGTTATGTAACTATATTAATATTGTCACCTTTGTTGAAACGCGGGGATACACGGAGCTTAATGAAATGCACACACGAACACATACGAATTGTTTCAAGAATTTTATGCGGCCACCCTGATTCTTGAAATTATCTTTGACCAGAACTGATAGCCTCTAAATTTACCTCAGAATTTCATGATAAATCATCCGTTTTCTCATTCGCGTTACAATTGAACTGAGGATTGAAACACGCGCGGATTTCTTCATTCGATAAGCGCAGCTGCAGGAAATTATTTCTGTTCCGATTTACAGACTTAATAATACGATGATATTAATGGGTTTATGGTTTAATAGTGCAGGCAGTCGACCATCTTTGACTTCCACTTACTAATTCCACAGGAAGCTTCGAGGCTGAGAAGCCGAAAGCCTGTGAGATTAACCAGTATCAATTGAGATGAAGAGAATGGTTTTGTGTAGAAAGCGATTGATTGGAAATGGCAGAAAAGCAAAGAAACCTCTCTACTGCCGGGATAAAGGGGAAGTATGACTGCTTTTCAAGACACATCGTCGCTGTTTGGTTTGGTACATTGTCTGGTAAAAGCACCGACGCAGTACACGCGGTTCCTCCTTGATATGCGCTCCCATCATGATGCAGCAGATATTACTTCCGCATTACTTGCCGTCTCATTTCTGCGCTGGTGCAATGACGGGAGACCAAATAAAGACTAGATTGGTGATTAGGTTCCCCCGAGGCTGCTCGTTTGTCGGCTCTGACAGTAGATACGAACCTTAAGTACTTGGAACTTTGCAATGTCGACTAACAGAGGCAGAGAAGACTCAACTACAGCAATGTCAAAATGTGAGCCTTCTACAGATTTATCATTGTGAGCGACAATCGATGACTTTCTATGGTATTAAACAAGGGAGATTGTTCGGCTAGAGATCATTTGTTGTTGCAGTCCTAATGATGATTTCTATGGTCCGGTTTAAGAACAAGGGATATCAAAAGTTGACCGGCTAGAAATACATTCATCCCAATGATGACTTTCTATGGTATTAAACAAGGGACATTGTTGACTCGGCTAGTAGAAATACATCCATCCCAATGATGACTTTCTATGGTATTAAACAAGGGAGATTGTTGACCGGCTAGAAATACATCCATCCCAATGATGACTTTCTATGGTATTAAACAAGGGAGATTGTTGACCGGCTAGAAATACATCCATCCCAATGATGACTTTCTATGGTATTAAACAAGGGAGATTGTTGACCGGCTAGAAATACATCCATCCAAATGATGACTTTCTATGGTATTAAACAAGGGAGATTGTTGACCGGCTAGAAATACATCCATCCCAATGATGACTTTCTATGGTATTAAACAAGGGAGATTGTTGACCGGCTAGAAATACATCCATCCCAATGATGACTTTCTATGGTATTAAACAAGGGAGATTGTTGACCGGCTAGAAATACATCCATCCCAATGATGACTTTCTATGGTATTAAACAAGGGAGATTGTTGACCGGCTAGAAATACATCCATCCCAATGATGACTTTCTATGGTATTAAACAAGGAGATTGTTGACCGGCTAGAAATACATCCATCCCAATGATGACTTTCTATGGTATTAAACAAGGGAGATTGTTGACCGGCTAGAAATACATCCATCACAATGATGACTTTCTATGGTATTAAACAAGGGAGATTGTTGACCGGCTAGAAATACATCCATCCCAATGATGACTTTCTATGGTATTAAACAAGGGAGATTGTTGACCGGCTAGAAATACATCCATCCTAATGATGACTTTCTATGGTATTAAACAAGGGAGATTGTTGACCCGGCTAGAAATACATCCATCCCAATGATGACTTTCTATGGTATTAAACAAGGTAGATTGTTGACCGGCTAGAAATACATCCATCCCAATGATGACTTTCTATGGTATTAAACAAGGGAGATTGTTGACCGGCTGGAAATACATCCATCCAATGATGACTTTCTATGGTATTAAACAAGGGAGATTGTTGACCGGCTAGAAATACATCCATCCCAATGATGACTTTTCTATGGTATTAAACAAGGGAGATTGTTGACCGGCTAGAAATACATCCATCCCAATGATGACTTTCTATGGTATTAAACAAGGGAGATTGGTTGACCGGCTAGAAATACATCCATCCCAATGATGACTTTCTATGGTATTAAACAAGGGAGATTGTTGACCGGCTAGAAATACATCCATCCCAATGATGACTTTCTATGGTATTAAACAAGGGAGATTGTTGACCGGCTAGAAATACATCCATCCCAATGATGACTTCTATGGTATTAAACAAGGGAGATTGTTGACCGCTAGAAATACATCCATCCCAAGATGACTTTCTATGGTATTAAAACAAGGGAGATTGTTGACCGGCTAGAAATACATCCATCCCAATGATGACTTTCTATGGTATTAAACAAGGGAGATTGTTGACCGGCTAGAAATACATCCATCCCAATGATGACTTTCTATGGTATTAAACAAGGGAGATTGTTGACCGGCTAGAAATACATCCATCCCAATGATGACTTTCTATGGTATTAAATAAGGTTGATTGTTGACCGGCTAGAAATACATCCATCACAATGATGATGACTTTCTATGGTATTAAACAAGGGAGATTGTTGACCGGCTAGAAATACATCCATCCCAATGATGACTTTCTATGGTATTAAACAAGGGAGATTGTTGACCGGCTAGAAAAACATCCATTCCAATGATGACTTTCTATGGTATTAAACAAGGGAGATTGTTGACCGGCTAGAAATACATCCATCCCAATGATGACTTTCTATGGTATTAAACAAGGGAGATTGTTGACCAGCTAGAAATACATTCATCCCAATGATGACTTTCTATGGTATTAAACAGGGGAGATTGTTGACCGGCTAGAAATACATCCATCCCAATGATGACTTTCTATGGTATTAAACAAGGGAGATTGTTGACCGGCTAGAAATACATCCATCCCAATGATGACTTTCTATGGTATTAAACAAGGGAGATTGTTGACCGGCTAGAAATACATCCATCCCAATGATGACTTTCTATGGTATTAAACAAGGGAGATTGTTGACCGGCTAGAAATACATCCATCCTAATGATGACTTTCTATGGTATTAAACAAGGGAGATTGTTGACCGGCTAGAAATACATCCATCCCAATGATGACTTTCTATGGTATTAAAGAAGGTAGATTGTTGACCGGCTAGAAATACATCCATCCAAATGATGACTTTCTATGGTATTAAACAAGGGAGATTGTTGACCGGCTAGAAATACATTCATCCCAATGATGACTTTCTATGGTATTAAACAAGGGAGATTGTTGACCGGCTAGAAATACATCCATCCCAATGATGACTTTCTATGGTATTAAACAAGGGAGATTGTTGACCGGCTAGAAATACATCCATCCCAATGATGACTTTCTATGGTATTAAACAAGGGAGATTGTTGACCGGCTAGAAATACATCCATCCCAATGATGACTTTCTATGGTATTAAAGAAGGGAGATTGTTGACCGGCTAGAAATACATCCATCCCAATGATGACTTTCTATGGTATTAAACAAGGGAGATTGTTGACCGGCTAGAAATACATCCATCCCAATGGTGACTTTCTATGGTATTAAACAAGGGAGATTGTTGACCGGCTAGAAATACATCCATCCTAATGATGACTTTCTATGGTATTAAACAAGGGAGATTGTTGACCGGCTAGAAATACATCCATCCAAATGATGACTTTCTATGGTATTAAACAAGGGAGATTGTTGACCGGCTAGAAATACATCCATCCCAATGATGACTTTCTATGGTATTAAACAAGGGAGATTGTTGACCGGCTAGAAATACATCCATCCCAATGATGACTTTCTATGGTATTAAAGAAGGGAGATTGTTGACCGGCTAGAAATACATCCATCCCAATGATGACTTTCTATGGTATTAAACAAGGGAGATTGTTGACCGGCTAGAAATACATCCATCCCAATGATGACTTTCTATGGTATTAAACAAGGGAGATTGTTGACCGGCTAGAAATACATCCATTCCAATGATGACTTTCTATGGTATTAAACAAGGGAGATTGTTGACCGGTAGAAATACATCCATCCCAATGATGACTTTCTATGGTATTAAACAAGGGAGATTGTTGACCGGCTAGAAATACATCCATCACAATGATCATGACTTTTCAGTTCCATTTTCTTCAGTCTGTAGCTCAATTTCAGTAACTGACTCATGTTCTGACGATTCAATTGCAATCATCTCCGAACACGTGTCTTCCAACAGATTATGATTCACCGTTTCCAAGTATATATTTTTTCACTTCAAACGTTTGAACACGTGTTACTATCTCTTCGTTATTTCATTACTTAGATTACAAGTTGCTAAGTTGAAATCTCAAAGGAAACAGCTGTTTGTGACCATTAGCCAGAGGTGTATCAATCTTGTGAACTTCAAAGTTTTATCTTCGCAGCATTCTGAATTACACACTTACCACAAAAAGCAACACTGTTTCCTTTCACAGTCAATGAAATCCTTGTCAAGTTTTTGCTCCTTTGGATGATTTGCGGTTCACTATATATTTCAAGATAAGGTAATTCGTTTAATGAGCCTCATTCGTCGTCAACACTTTAAGATGTTATACATAAACCATTGAGGGAATGAGATGAGAGGCTGTGGGTACTAAGAGTTGATACATCCTTTGTTACAGTCCATTTTTGACACAATGAGTCTTGTTCACCAAGCTTTCGGCTTATCTGTCTCATAATTTTCGATTTCTAACCCGACGCCTGTTAAAGAGGGCGTCAACTGTGAGAAAGTGGGAATCATGTATCTCTTTTTTAAGGTTTCAGGTTCATATATTAACTCAATCTTCTTGAGGCTATCCCCGTAGCAAGCATGACTATCAAAAGATACATAGTTGCACGAGGATTGGTTTTTATCTTCGTACGGAGGAAGAAGTTGTTAAGAATGTAATAAGTCGATTGATGTTCCTTCTACAGTGTCACTGCTATCCAGAAAGAAGTGATTCATTTCCAAGTGAGATGATGACTTTATGAGAAGTATAAATGAGGCAATGGGTGAACCAAATTGTGGTTATTATCAATGGGTGAACCAAATTGTGGTTATTATCAATGGGTGAACCAAATTGTGGTTATTATGAATGGGTGAACCAAATTGTGGTTATTATGAATGGGTGAACCAAATTGTGGTTATTCTCAATGTGTGAACCAAATTGTGGTTATCATCAATGGGTGAACCAAATTGTGGTTATTATCAGTGGGTGAACCAAATTGTGGTTATTCTCAATGGGTGAACCAAATTGTGGTTATTATGAATGGGTGAACCAAATTGTGGTTATTAAGAATGGGTGAACCAAATTGTGGTTATTCTCAATGTGTGAACCAAATTGTGGTTATTATCAGTGGGTGAACCAAATTGTGGTTATTCTCAATGTGTGAACCAAATTGTGGTTATTATCAGTGGGTGAACCAAATTGTGGTTATTATCAATGGGTTTTTTTTATCAATACTATTTTACACAGGACTGACGAATGCCAATTGCAAATCTCAAATTAACCCAGGTATGTGCCGATGTTGAGATATGTGAACTTGGCCTGCTGATGATTCCTGATATTGGATAAAGTGGCAGCACTTCAGGTCTGCTTCCATTTATCAACTGAGGATGCAACTCATTATAAGACAATGCGTCACACGACGACAAGTCTGTCTGCCGACGAATGCGTGACACGACGACAAGTCTGTCTGCCGACCAATGCGTCACACGACAAGTCTGTCTGCCGACCAATGCGTCACACGACAAGTCTGTCTGCCGACCAATGCGTCACACTACGACAAGTCTGTCTGCCGACCAATGCGTCACACGACGAGTCTGTCTGCCGACCAATGCGTCACACGACAAGTCTGTCTGCCGACCAATGCGTCACACGACAAGTCTGTCTGCTAGCTGCTTGACCAGGTTCGGCACCTGCACATGGGTGTTACAGGTAGGTTGAACGATAGAATAGGAAAATATCCTGTTTTTTTCCTCATCAAGTAACTTTCATGGAGACGTCACTTAGCAAGAATATCGATTCCTGGTCATTGAAGAATCGCGCGGAGTTGATGAACTGTACCCTCTACTGTTCCCAAGGACATCCAAATCGACCGCCGTATCCGCGGAGAACGGGCTGAAACGAATGCAGTTGATGTGAACGCCGCGAGTATTGAAATGGTGAAATCTGACTGTAGTAGACAGTAACCGTTCTGTTGAAATGATTGCTTGATAATGTCATTCAGTGAGCATGGACCTCTGATGTATTCGTATGATGATTTACATATTTCCCCGTTTTCCGATCTTCGAGGACGGAACATTAAATGGGCAATCTAAAACTGGTACTGCAAATGCTGGAAATCTTTTCATTCTACTAAAGTGTCAAATTTCTGTCATCAAGAGTTGAAAAGATCGTGGAGATTGTGCATTTACTTGATTAAAATGAATTCAGACATCTAACTAACATCGAAGCAATCAAATATCAAAGGAGTTATCATCGTTAAATATTATGAAAGTGTTATTATTAGTGCTTGTGCGCTAAGAGGTTTGATTAGAGAACTATTTCGTCGACAAAGATGAACATCACAACACATGGTTGAATATCTTCAGCTGTCGTTACATAATTCCAATTCGACTTTGGATTCTGTCAAATTATGTCATTCAATCTAGCTGGTATTCTTCCTACACATGTCTTAGTGCTGCTCGCAACCAGCGGTACCTATGTAGTAAATTATGCTATAAATTGATCCTTCGAAGCAATGACGGTCTCCGTGGCACAGTGTTTAAGTGCTTGGCCTAGCGATCTGTATGTCTAATGGTCGAGTCCTTAGTGTGTCATTGGAATTCGTCCGGAAGGGCATCCGGTCTCCATGAGACAGTGTTTGAGTGCTTGGCCTAGCGATCTTTATGTCTAATGGTCGAGTCCTTAGTGTGTCATTGGAAGTCGGCAGGAAGGGCATCCGGTCTCCATGAGACAGTGTTTGAGTGCTTGGCCTAGCGATCTTTATGTCTAATGGTCGAGTCCTTAGTGTGTCATTGGAAGTCGGCAGGAAGGGCATCCGGTCTCCATGAGACAGTGTTTGAGTGCTTGGCCTAGCGATCTTTATGTCTAATGGTCGAGTCCTTAGTGTGTCACTGGAATTCGTCCGGAAGGGCATCCGGTCTCCATGAGACAGTGTTTGAGTGCTTGGCTTAGTGATCTTTATGTCTAGAGGTCGAGTCCTTAGTGTGTCATTGGAAGTCGGCAGGAAGGGCATCCGGTCTCCGTGGCACAGTGTTTGAGTGCTTGGCTTAGTGATCTTTATGTCTAGAGGTCGAGTCCTTAGTGTGTCATTGGAAGTCGTCAGGAAGGGCATCCGGTCTCCATGAGACAGTGTTTGAGTGCTTGGCTTAGTGATCTTTATGTCTAGAGGTCGAGTCCTTAGTGTGTCATTGGAAGTCGGCAGGAAGGGCATCCGGTCTCCGTGACACAGTGTTTGAGTGCTTGGCTTAGTGATCTTTATGTCTAATGGTCGAGTCCTTAGTGTGTCATTGGAATTCGTCCGGAAGGGCATCCGGTCTCCATGAGACAGTGTTTGAGTGCTTGGCTTAGTGATCTTTATGTCTAGAGGTCGAGTCCTTAGTGTGTCATTGGAAGTCGGCAGAAGGGCATCCTGTCTCCGTGGCACAGTGTTTGAGTGCTTGGCTTAGTGATCTTTATGTCTAGAGGTCGAGTCCTTAGTGTGTCATTGGAAGTCGTCAGGAAGGGCATCCGGTCTCCAGAGACAGTGTTTGAGTGCTTGGCTTAGTGATCTTTATGTCTAGAGGTCGAGTCCTTAGTGTGTCATTGGAAGTCGGCAGGAAGGGCATCCGGTCTCCGTGACACAGTGTTTGAGTGCTTGGCTTAGTGATCTTTATGTCTAATGGTCGAGTCCTTAGTGTGTCATTGGAATTCGTCCGGAAGGGCATCCGGTCTCCATGAGACAGTGTTTGAGTGCTTGGCTTAGTGATCTTTATGTCTAGAGGTCGAGTCCTTAGTGTGTCATTGGAAGTCGGCAGGAAGGGCATCCGGTCTCCGTGGCACAGTGTTTGAGTGCTTGGCTTAGTGATCTTTATGTCTAGAGGTCGAGTCCTTAGTGTGTCATTGGAAGTCGTCAGGAAGGCATCCGGTCTCCATGAGACAGTGTTTGAGTGCTTGGCTTAGTGATCTTTATGTCTAGAGGTCGAGTCCTTAGTGTGTCATTGGAAGTCGGCAGGAAGGGCATCCGGTCTCCGTGGCACAGTGTTTGAGTGCTTGGCTTAGTGATCTTTATGTCTAGAGGTCGAGTCCTTAGTGTGTCATTGGAAGTCGTCAGGAAGGGCATCCGGTCTCCATGAGACAGTGTTTGAGTGCTTGGCTTAGTGATCTTTATGTCTAGAGGTCGAGTCCTTAGTGTGTCATAGGAATTCGTCCGGAAGGGCATCCGGTCTCCGTGGCACAGTGTTTGAGTGCTTGGCTTAGCGATCTTTATGTCTAGAGGTCGAGTCCTTAGTGTGTCATTGGAAGTCGTCATGAAGGGCATCCGGTCTCCGTGGCACAGTGTTTGAGTGCTTGGCTTAGTGATCTTTATGTCTAGAGGTCGAGTCCTTAGTGTGTCATTGGAAGTCGTCATGAAGGGCATCCGGTCTCCGTGGCACAGTGTTTCAGTGCTTGGCTTAGCGATCTGTATGTCTAATGGTCGAGTCCTTAGTGTGTCATTGGAAGTCGTCAGGAAGGGCATCCGGTCTCCATGAGACAGTGTTTGAGTGCTTGGCTTAGTGATCTTTATGTCTAGAGGTCGAGTCCTTAGTGTGTCATTGGAAGTCGTCAGGAAGGGCATCCGGTCTCCGTGGCACAGTGTTTGAGTGCTTGGCTTAGTGATCTTTATGTCTAGAGGTCGAGTCCTTAGTGTGTCATTGGAAGTCGTCAGGAAGGGCATCCGGTCTCCGTGGCACAGTGTTTGAGTGCTTGGCTTAGTGATCTTTATGTCTAGAGGTCGAGTCCTTAGTGTGTCATTGGAAGTCGTCAGGAAGGGCATCCGGTCTCCATGAGACAGTGTTTGAGTGCTTGGCTTAGTGATCTTTATGTCTAGAGGTCGAGTCCTTAGTGTGTCATAGGAATTCGTCCGGAAGGGCATCCGGTCTCCATGAGACAGTGTTTGAGTGCTTGGCCTAGCGATCTGTATGTCTAGAGGTCGAGTCCTTAGTGTGTCATAGGAATTCGTCCGGAAGGGCATCCGGTCTCCATGAGACAGTGTTTGAGTGCTTGGCCTAGCGATCTGTATGTCTAGAGGTCGAGTCCTTAGTGTGTCATAGGAATTCGTCCGGAAGGGCATCCGGTCTCCATGAGACAGTGTTTGAGTGCTTGGCCTAGCGATCTGTATGTCTAGAGGTCGAGCCCCGATGGTGTCATTGGAAGTCGGCAGGAAGGGCATCCGGTCTCCGTGGCACAGTGTTTGAGTGCTTGGCTTAGTGATCTTTATGTCTAGAGGTCGAGTCCTTAGTGTGTCATTGGAAGTCGTCAGGAAGGGCATCCGGTCTCCATGAGACAGTGTTTGAGTGCTTGGCTTAGTGATCTTTATGTCTAGAGGTCGAGTCCTTAGTGTGTCATAGGAATTCGTCCGGAAGGGCATCCGGTCTCCATGAGACAGTGTTTGAGTGCTTGGCCTAGCGATCTGTATGTCTAGAGGTCGAGTCCTTAGTGTGTCATAGGAATTCGTCCGGAAGGGCATCCGGTCTCCATGAGACAGTGTTTGAGTGCTTGGCCTAGCGATCTGTATGTCTAGAGGTCGAGTCCTTAGTGTGTCATAGGAATTCGTCCGGAAGGGCATCCGGTCTCCATGAGACAGTGTTTGAGTGCTTGGCCTAGCGATCTGTATGTCTAGAGGTCGAGCCCCGAGAGTGTCATTGGAAGTCGTCGGGAAGGGGTATCCGGACTAAAAGATCACAAGCCTCCAGTGAAAATTCTGACTATGTCAGCATCGTCGAAGTCACCAGTATTGGGGAGTAGTGACGTCAAACCATCTTGTTTTTCATTTTTTCTTCGGATTAACCAAATCAGGACTTCCCCACCTCATGTCATTCTCCCTTCATTGCAGAAACACATGAGGTCGTCTGGACAAAAGGCGAATGTCCCGTTTTTCTCCTTCGATTATCATTCTGAAGTGTCGCACGCCTCGTCTTCCACCGCGGACAAGAACATCAAACGTTTGCGTTCTCGTATCGAGAAATATGTGATAGAGAACCAGGATATCTTCACAGTATCACCAGCGGGAGTTTCTCGTCAATCTGGAGTATTCAGAACCAACTGTGTCGACTGCCTTGACCGAACCAATGCTGTACAAACCATGATTGGACTCGACTTGGTTTTGCCCAAACTTCTTGAAGCTCTCTGCCTCAACGAGACTCCGCAGATCATTCTCAGATTCCAGGTGAGTTCGCTGATGATGTGAGCAGTTATACTGAACCTTTCTATCACAGATAACAGCAGATAGGTCGAAAATGTCCTATCCATGCTTGAGTAAAGATGCTCTTCATCATGTGGTCTTGTGGCAGGAGTAGACTGAGACTTCACATTCGCTGCTGTGTAGTTACAATGAAGCTGGTTAACTGCAGACCAAGCTACTAACAGAATTCAGAATGTTATCGTGATTGTATACACTATAGAGATACAAATTACCATAGAATTTTACTCAGATTTACAGTTTAGATATCTACATTCAGTGAATCAACCTATGAAGCTTTTGCCACACTTCCCCCCCCCTGTTCGGCGTCCTGAGCTGTCATAGTTATTTAGAAGTCCATGGAATCTATGACCATCAGAACATTGCAGCTGTCAAATATCTTCCTCTATTTGTTGTGGATTGTAGATATCAGCGGTATTTCTTGAGATTTCCATGTAGAATTCACCGTTTTCAAGGATGAAAGACTTTCTATGTGCTAATGTAGTTGTTTACTTATTTTGAATCTCTATGTTCATTTCATTTGCCGTGCTATGACCTATCGTTTATTCTCTTTATATGTCTATGCTCGTGAATATTAGGAATGCTACATGTGATATCAGGTCGCTGCAGAACATAGAGATTCAATATAAGTATACAACACATGAATTTCATTGAAGAGTGCAATAAAGACTATTTATTGCACTACTTGGAAATCATAAACCTAATTATGGAAGCAAAAATCACGGAGATTGTTTCACTTTGAAATATAGATATTATTTCCTCACTTGAATCTATTTGTTATCGCAGGTTTCTTAATGCGCCTTTAACACTTCATGGTCCACAATGGTCGGAATACAATACTTCCACCACTACTTCAGCTGCTGACTAAGGCTTATAAAACATACTGTAGTCCGTCAGTCATCAGCAGGTACCCCTAACCTGAATGATCAGTCGATTTCTCATTGAACAAAAATGGCATTGTTTCAGTTGGTAAAAAAGTTTGCTGTTATTTCACCTCTGAAACTATTCAGTTCCAGTAAAGATCGAGGAAAGTATTTTATCTAAATCAACATCTATCCAGAGGAATGTTTCTTCGTCCAGTTTCATCCTTCTGCAGACGAGAAGGTCGTTCTCAAGTTTTGAAGTGAAAATACATAAAGTAAGACAAGTTTATCCGTTCCTCAACTTCGGCGCCATCTTATCTTAGCCATCAATCCTTCACAAAATGCGCCAAAATGAGGCAATTTCCGACTCCGAAAGTGAGAATGAAGTTTTTGAAGGATCTTCTGAAATAGCGAACAGCTTCCTACAAATGAATGATAGTAAATGCTACGAATTTCGCTGACTTCTACCCAGCAGCTCTGCATACAGAATTAGACAGGTCGTCTCTTCTTCCGTTTGACTAGAAGCGAAGCATTGGAACATGTAACGCAAATGAAATGGCACAATCTGCTGACATAATACCATAGCAATCGAACAATCAGCAACCAGTTCAACATTAAACACATCAAATTGTGCGAAGTCTCAGTGACTGTTATCAACCGGATCACACAGCAAAGAGACGCAGTCGATGTCAAGTTCTACAGAGAAGTTTGTGGACGTCTTTTCATGCGCCTGCTAACTTTTTTAAAATGATCGGAGGGTCCAACATCATCGGGAAAACTTTTGCGCAATGATCTGAATTGTTCGATTCTGAAGGAATCGTGGCGATTGGAGCATTTTGAAGGAATTCACAGCAATCCGCTAGCGATGCACGACTATTTTTCTATCTCTGTAAGCCACTGAAGATTTCCCTTTGCACACTTATTAAGTTCCTGCATGTGCCATCTGTTTGAATCAGCTTGCACTTCTAGCAAAGTGATACGATTAAACAATCTAATTCTGTTGTTCTGCAAGGTGTTGGAGAAAATTCATCCGAAAATTCTGAATTCTTATTGAACATTTGAGTTGTTTGGCGCTACATCGGGCTTGCCTTGAACAGGAACGAACACAAAATCAACGTCCCTACAGTTAACAATTCCGAACAATCAGTTCACGCACGGAGAACTCCGTTCCTGCAATCTTCTGTCCATTCATCTCTCCTCTGTAATGGGGCCATCACACCAGAGCACGTCCTTTCAACGTGGTGAGGACGTGGCTTGACGCAGTAGGAACGTGGTAAGAACCTGATTGACGTGGAGGAATTTTGAACACAATCAAAATGTGCGTAGCGAAGACGTGCTCAAATACTGGTCGTAGTTTGAACCTACTGCGTGCGTAGTACTGACCGGCTTGACGTATTACTTACGTAGTACGAACTGGCTTAACGTGGCTCTGACGCAGCGAGGTTTTCGTAGACGTATCATGAGCGTGAGGCGAACGTAGTCATCTCAAATAGTATAGATACTGAAGCGGAATCATCCTTGTATCAGCTTCCTTGTCAAAAACATGTCTGACCTCGACATTATTCAACATGTTCTCCTGAGGCTGCTGTACCAGGTTCTCAACATTTCCTTCGGCTTGCCCAAATCCTCCGCCTTTTCGGACCACAATCGTTCTTTTCTGTCGGTATCTTTGTAAGTGGCTAGCTTCTTGTAATAAAGTAAAGGATGATTTTCTAGCCACTGTACCATGTTTTCGTCTTGTTCATGGTCGAGGTCAGTGACTAGTTTCATCTTCTTCGGTTGTCTCATCTCTTCATTTTCTTCGAGTGTGCATGTATCTTCAGATTCACTCTCAGTCACTTCAGGTCGGGTGATTAATCTGGTCTTCCGACCTTTTCTGTTTTTCGGAGCCATGTTGTTGTTGAAATAAGGATCTCAACCAACTGAGTGATTCGAGGCGAAAAGCTTTTATTCTTTTGTAGTGACGTAGTGCAAGCGTGGCACTTGCGTCGTGCGAACCGGTTTGACGTAGCAGATGCGTAGCACTGACGTGGTGAGAGCCGACATAACGTAGCACGCGCGTGAGCTTGGGCGTAGAGGAAACTGAGGTCGAGTGCAGTGTAAACCTTGCAGTAGTGACGTGGGCATGGAAAATATACCAAATTTACACCACTCCTTCGAATTTTCTAGGACGCGGCGAGAACTTTCAGAGCGTAGTACTGACGTGCTCTGTAACTTGATATCATTAACTTTTAATTTACTTGATACAAGATTTGTTTAACTATACACACGTTACAGAGCAATAAAATTTGCGTGAAACAGAAAATAGAAGACTAAAGCTGAGTGCCAACAATTATAACAACAGCAAGGCATTTGAAAACACATCGCCGGATTCACCGGGATAATAAGTCAATAAGTCAATCAGTAAGTCAATAATAATACTGAAAATCAAAAGTAATTACAAGTAATTAGAAAGTCAAAAATCAAAAAATGTCTCAAAATTAATGAAGTTAATAACAAAAGTCACTTGGAATTATACAGTTCATCATATAATGAAGGATCAAATAGATCACATCGATTGAGGAAAGCTTGTCTTTTGGAGTGCCATGCTTCAAGAAACAAACGCTTTCTGTAATTGGCCTCACGACAAAAGATCTCAGAGGATCTCCAATCAATCTGATGATCTTCTTTGAACGCGTGCTCGGCTAATGCAGATTTTTCAGGATGTACTAATCTCAGAGCTGAGCGGTGCTGGTTCAACCGCGTTTCAAAATTGTTGCCGGTTTGTCCTATATACACTTTGTCACAATCAGCACAAGGAACTTTGTAAATAACATTTCTCTTACAATTGACATCAACTTTATTATCTTTTGGCAATTACATTACACGCTAAAATATCGCTAGCATATTTAGTCTGTAAATTACGCATTCATGCAGGGCGTTCGTGATTCTCTCCGTTGTTTTCATCATTGACGATTGAGTAGTGAAATTTCGCCTGCATTTTAGAGCTGTGTGGTCTACTCTGGTTGAAACAATGTTGTTGCTGCTTACCAACCTGAAATGCAAGGCTGAAATGCTTATTATAATTGTCAATTGTGAGAAGCAAATGACTGGAGAGGCGAAATTAGATAAGCAGTCTACTGTACTAATAGATGGCAATTAATTGATTGGAATTGGAAAAGGCAGCAATTGATTAATTGAAGATAAATGAAGTGATGTGGCTGCGAGGGATTTTCATCTCGCCGACTGTTCAACTCATTCTTATACAGTTGAATTATGAAAGTGTATTTCGCCCTAATCAACTTCAAACAGGAGTTAGCTAATAGCTAGGCAACTCGCTGATAAGGGTATTCAATACAGGGTTCCTACGCCCTTGAATTGTCCTGGAATGTCCTTGAATGTCCCGGAAGTCAAAATGGTCCTGGAATGTCCTTGAATGTCCTGGAATTTTCGAAATTATCGTGGAATTACATTAATTATTTCTTTTTTTATTTTTGGCTGTCGGAATCGACTTTAATCACTAAAGAATTTCGTTTTTATTTCAGGATATTTATCTGTTGTATTCGCTTCTGTGATATATCAATGGTTTGCGGGCGCTTGTAATTCTTACCTACTGATTCCGAGTGTGTGCATGAATCATGGGAAGCGAGACAATGATAATCAGCAATCTCATTTAATACCTCCGATGCAGGGACTTGAAAGTGATTACAGAAGTCTGGGTGCTCTAGTTATTTATTATCCACCGAACATCAGCATTTTCCACTTGCACTTAATTACTAAGAAGTAAAGTTAACTTCTGCCCTATTGTCAGCACCAGTTTCAATTGATTTAATTTTCCATAATATTAGGAAGAAATACATTCAATGTTTGATCTACAGAATCTAATGTCATTATGCCTATTCTTCTACTTTCACGTATTTGTGAGTTTATCGATTTTTCTCTGATAAGTGGTGACATTCACGGCCTAATTTCTCGTCAGACACAATTTTGTACTTCAACTCTTCGGTCGTTTCACAAGCAAGTTTTTATATTTTTAATATTATTACATCATTAATTGTATAAATATATAACTATGTAGCCATTTTTTTCTTTTTAGTTACATATATAAATGTACATGTACACCATACACACGTATGGTTCATTAGCTGTACATTTTGTCTGTTTAGGGGAAAGCGTACAGGCCTACTTAATCTACGAAGCCAAGCAAACGTTGTCTTGAACCAACATGAAACCAGGGAAACATGGGACCTCAAGAATAGAGGTTTGTCGGTGAAAGTCCATGCACTCGTATTCAGGCCCTGTTAAAGGCCATTTCGACCTACCATAGAGCGGAACGGTTGCGATAAATGACTTCTGGAGAGCTTAAAGTTTTAGCCGATCATATTTGATCATTTGATTATAAGATCTACCGGTATACAGGGTTGCCACAAACCGGGAAAACCGGGAATTTAGAAAAATAAATTCCCGGTCGGGAAAACCGGGAAATTCATCTGAGAAAATTTGTGGCAACCCTGGGTATACTGCTTTTGTTAGATGTTCTGAAATCAAGTAATCATCCTTTCAATAAGCCCAAACGGGTCCAAATATGTCTACTATATCATAAACAGAGGGTATTTAAAGCATAGAGATTATATTCATTACATATTTCGCATTTTTAAATGAAGATATCTTAAATGAAGATGAATTATTAACAATAATGATATGACGTTCATCAAATATTTAAATTGTAAAACACGAATAAAACCCTCCAGATATTATGCCTAAGTGTAAATAGGGCAAGGTATGAAAAAGGAATTCTAGCATTTTGCAGTTTCCTGAAGGAAAAACGATGTAAGATATTTCATGATGATAGAACGGAACGGAAGCAACGGTACCGTTCCAGTGAAGTGGGGCGTTCCTGGGAAGTGGAAGGGAATTAGAACGGAACGGTTCCACCTCAGGGGTTTAAAATCTCAAATATTCAGAGAGAGACCGCCCACCTGAAGGTCCGAAATGGGCCTTCCACCGGCTTAAGACGGCTCTGTTCGCATTAGAAAGTTTTGATGCTTCAGCACTTTTATTAAGCATTCATCTTTAACAATTAAACCGGAAAGATTGTTGTTAGATTCCTAGTTCGGTAGGTGAGAGATGTACTTACGGATACGTTAATTTTCTATGTGATCTGTCATTTCTTGTTAGTGTCAATGCGAAGCGGAGCGAATGTTTTGACATGAGTAGCTTATGTTTTATGTTGAAATATAATTTCATATTACTGTTTAGCAGATGTCACGATAGATTTCTTCTACAGTAAGCCTAATTTAAATGTATGGTATCAGTAAATAATTATAAAGCTATAAAGTAAATACAATTTTCTCATCACTCACCATTTCCTATGTGTTTTCACTTTTTTGAATTAATTGAATTGCAATTTTCCATTTTAAGGGATTTTGAAAAACGGGAATGAAAAATGTCGAAGCGTAAGTGTACCTATTCAACTCTTCGGTCTGACAAGTCCAAATTCCCCAGATATGCATCTTGGGTTGCACCAGTTTTGAATGATCCTCACTCCGTGAAATGTACGATTTGCATGTTTCAGTTTTCAATTGCAAATATGGGCAAGGCAGCTTTGGACAGTCACGCAAAAGGAATGAAACATACAACAGCTGTTGCAGCGAGTATAAATGCTCCGAAACTCCTTTATTTTTCGAAAGACACCCCACCAGCGTCCACCATCGCATCTTCAGTCTCACTATTGGAATCTTCATCAAAAACAACTTCGATAACGGGTTCTATGTTACCACTGTCGTCGTCATGTGGCTCCTCACCTTCCAGTTCGACCACCGCAGTGACAGATTCACCAATTACTGGGTCTATCGCAAATGACTCCTTAGCTTCTGGTTCTACTGACTCGATGTCTGGGAAATTCGCTAATATTCAAATGCGACTAGATGTTGCTGGATATTCATCTACTAACAAACCGAATCAATTAATGTTTGACAAGCTTCTTCAAGCTGAAGTCAGTAAAGCAGAGATAATATGGTGCTTGAGATCAGTTTACTTACACTTATCACAAAATTGCTGCAATGGACTTAATCAAACATTTCCACTAATGTTTCCGGATAGTGAAATTGCAAAGAAATATCAAATGGGACCCGACAAACTGGCATACATAGTGTCTTACGGTATTGCTCCATACTTCAAAGATATTCTGATGAATCAACTGAAGCAATCAACTGTTAAGTTCACCTCGTTTTTTGATGAAGCATTCAACGATGTTATTCACAAAGGACAATTCGATGTTCAAGCGTCATTCTTTGATAACACAAAGAATGAAGTGTCTGTCCGCTATCTTGGGAGCGCTTTCTTGGGTCATTCCGGGGGGTCGATCTGCTGGAAACGTTCAACGATGTGCACAAAGGTCTAAACATCTCCAAACAGCTTATTCAAGTAAGTATGGACGGGCCGAACGTTAATTGGGTGCTACTTGATGGAATCAAACAGATAAAAAAGAATGATCCTTCTTCACCAGAAATACAAGAGATGGGAAGCTGTGGTCTACATGTCATTCATGGAGCCTACAAGGCTGGTCAAGAAGCTGTAGGATGGCAAATACAACAGTTCTTGAAATGTTGTTATTCTTTGTTTAAGACCTCGCCTGCTCGTCGTGCAGACTACTTGTACGCCAACGAAGTTGAAGAAGGTAGCAGCCAGATGTTTCCTTTAAAATTTTGTGGTCATCGTTGGCTTGAAAACGGCCAGGTGCTTGATCGGATAGTGCAAATTTTGCCAAGCTTACAAGCCTATGTCTCGGCCTGCAAACGGCAACCGAAATCCAAACGGCCGTCATGCTCGTCAATGTATGAAATTGAAGAACAACTCATCAGTCCTCAATCATCAGCATTCCTATTGGCTCGACTGGAATTCTCTCGATTTGTTTGCCATTTACTGGAACCATTTCTTTCGAAGTTCCAATCAGAAAAACCGATGTGCTCACTTTATATAGCATAATGAAATAGATTCAATTCATGCGACCTGTTCTTTATTACCATAAGCATGTACGTATACGTTTATTCCGAGTGAATCCATATACGTCAGGGTTTACCGGTACTTTACCATTTCTAATGTTTGAGGTATGGAGAGATTGTCATCCTGGAATTTGTCCTGGAAATTGTCCTGGAATGTCCTGGAATTCCTTTTATCATATGGCGTAGGAACCCTGCAATAGGAAAAATGTCGCAAAAATCGTTGCTTTCTTTTTCAGCCGGTTTCGACTGACTCCTTGACTCTCTACTTGACTCCAGTTCTGCACTGACCGTCTGTTAGTTACTGATGGTTGTGTACTGGAGATCTAATTTCTTCTCATGTTGATAGCTCTTTAGGAAGATTGCACATTCCTAAATTGTAAAAATTCCCAATCGAAACCGGTTGACAAAGAAAGCTTCGTATACTGACAACGATTTTGCGACGTTCAGCTATTTTCATCATAATTCACTAAACGTTGATAACGAATTTTGAATCAGTGGATTGCAATGATTCGATGACACCAATGGTAAACGCCGGATGGTTGGATATCTTTTTTGTAGAGACAGAGATTCTATCTCGGATATCTATGGTTGTACTTCATAGTAAATAATCTGGCATACTTTATAATGAATAGAGGATGACTATACGATTCTCTGGGATATAGAGAGCAGGCCTGTGATTACTCCTCAAATCCTGAAAAATTCCTCAAATATAGCTTAACGAATAGAAATTCCTCAAATGTGACACATTTCAGAATAAATGCAGGATAATGTATTGTTTTTTGGCGAATGGCGATGATATGTAAACTTCCAATCAAGAAGCTGAGATAGAATCCTGTAACATGTATCCTACATTCTGACTGCTGAGCTTAAACAATTATGATTTATAACGTGTTCTTATTTCACGTCGTTTGCATTTCTGGAAGCTACATGGCTGCAGATGTTTGGGTTCGTCCGGACTTATTTTGCTATGCAGAGAAGTCTGAAGTTGTTGTCTGTCGAACTCCCTAGCGCAACACTTACATGTATTTAATGAGTGAAACACTGCGATCAACCTACAGAAATTGTATATTTGAACACTGCAATCAACTTCCAACATCATAATGTTGCGGAGAATTCCAACAATAAAATGCCTGTTCCATTATTTTCATTAATTATCTTGACCTGTTTCACAGCCTTCAGTATGTTTCTGCGACTATATGGCTGCTAAATGCATGCCTGTACTTCTTAAAGAACTTTAGGATATCGCTCTTCTATATCCATTATATGATAACATAGGTAGCCCAGCCCACTTGGATTTCAATGCTCTTATCAACTGAAGCTTTTACTTTACTCATTCTCTTCCATTATATTTCCGCTGAATATGAACACATCCGATGGGGTAAAGCGGATGGTCTCTAAATGTAGTGTCTATCTGCCTCCTGGTCACCAGTGTGTGGGAGCTAGAGGCTTATGAGGCTCTGCTATCCCATGAGTCTGCAGCTACGTTATCCAGGGTTTGCAGACCGACATCTGAGCACGTGTTGGTGTGAAAGTAGTGCACACATTGCTTATCGTTGTATGCGAACTTAGATTAATGAAGACATTCAAACCACATATTACTGGGTTGGTAGATTTTCAACCTGAGTCTACTGCAAGATGTGGATGTCAATATCTCAGCGGAACTTCATGCGAATAGAGGTGATAATCTTTCACTCTTTGCCTGTATGAGACCAACAACTCAACTGGCAAGCCTGTTCCCGACACTTGTTTTGTGTCGTCTGAGAGAATTCATGTTCATTTGAATGTAGATTGGAGCGATATGATCAAAGCGCTGACAGGTAAACAAGAGCCACCAAAATTTATGCAGTGAAAAATAATATACCGAGCGTTCCAATTTCGATGAATCATTGGGTGAAATTTCTAGCGACGAGGACTTTTGGAACGCTCGGTATATTAGTGTATATTAGTGTGCAATGTGGCGTATCCTTCATAATACTGAATTTTTTTAACCCACAAGCAATGCATTCCGTCAACGATTTTGATCTTTTTATAGTTATGGGTTACTCTCCTCCCAAAATTTGTCTAAAATCTGTGAAGATTAGTCGTCGCAATGGCCCCAGATGCCTTTATTTAGGATATTTCCTACATTCAAAAATTGCGGTATACAAATCTGACAAGCATCATTGAATTGGCGACGATAGCGTGAAGCACAGTGATATCAGTAGCTTGATCAGACATCCTCTGTTCGACACATTCTAAGCAGATAGTACTTGAGGTCAACAAAATTAAATTCGTAACAACGCGGGAAGTGATTATGACCAAGTCAATATCCCTTTGCAATATACACAACTTCAAAAAGTGTGGTATGGTCAACCCTGGGGTTGCCTTCTTCGACAATCATGACTTGAAGTTTGGCCCAAAATCCATGCTAAAATTTGTACTTTTTCTTGCAATTACCATTTTAGGCTCCGTTTCCATTCCTCAAACGTTTCAAGGAAAATCCTCAATTTTTCTCATAGGCTAATCACAGGCCTGAGAGAGGGAAATTATTTGATGAATCCCGAGGGCTTTAGCCCGAGAGAACTATCAAATAATAGAAATTCAACATCAAAATCATCAATCGAACCTTTCAAGTCAAGTCAAAGTCAAAGTCAAAGCATCTTTATTGGTTCACAGTGAGGACAATTCGGTGAACTCGTGACAATATGGTACATGAAAAAAAAGAAAATAATTAGATAAAAGGTGAACATGTAGCTACAGAGGACGTGCAAATTTTATAAAAGAGTTGCTAAAACGACTAGTGCGTGCAAAAGGAGGCTGTAAACTAGAACAATTACGAGACTTTCTGCATCTATCTGAAAAATATCACACGTAAAGGGTGCTGCCGATTTCTTTCGATATTAGCAAAAAGACGCCTACAGATAACATCAGCAGCCTTAAAAATGTCAGACTTCGGGGTGACACCAGTGAGACGCAAAATGCGCTTCTCAATGCGCAAAAGCTTGTTGTTTAGATACAGTGGAGCATTGCAAAAAACTGGATAATTGTACAATAAAATCGAGCGAATATAAAAAATATAGGCTTGCCACAGAGCTCGCTTGGGCAACCAGACCTGACTAAATTGTACATCAGGTACATGCGTCTTGACGCCCTTCTGACAATATAGTCAAAATGTCCATTCCATTTCAAGTTGGATGCAAACTTAACGCCCAAAATCATGACATCTTCAACAGATTTTAAAAAACCATCAGCATGCTGTACATTTGATAAAGACAAGGTAGACTTCGTAATAATTTCATGACACAAGACTTTGTTTCATTGATCATCAGTTTGAAACAAGACAGGTCTTACTGTGTTCTGACAAAGCACTTAGTCCGAAACAATTTTAAGAACAAAGTTCTTAGTATAACCATCGCATTCAAAAATTTTCAGAATTTTCTCAATTTCATCATGAAATATATTCAAATTGCTGGCTACCGTATATGCTCTACTCAGCATTCCAATAACCAGACCCCGGTGCCACGCTCTTGGACAGTTTGCTTCAAAATTTAATAGCACATTTGTGAACGTTTCTTTTCTAAAGATGCTAGTTCCCACCTTGCTCCTACACTCGCAAATCTATTTTTGTCACATATGGAACAAAATTGGATGAATGAAGAATGCAGTCCACTTTATTACGCAAGATATGTAGATGATTGCATTTGCGTTTTTGATGATATAAAGAAAGTAGAACGGTTTCACCAATTTTTAAATAGACAACACAAAAATTTAAAATTTACTGTAGATATTGGAGGCAATAGTATATCATTCTTGGATGTTAAAATATATATTACGAATAATTTGGAAACTAGCATCTTAAGAAAAGAAACGTTCACTAATGTGCTATTAAATTTTGAAGCAAACTGTCCAAGAGCGTGGCACTGGGGTATGGTTATTGGAATGCTGAGTAGAGCATATACGGTAGCCATATACTAAACTGCCTTCTTTGGTCTTCCATTATTTGGAATCCATCGATGCTGCATGCAATCTAATTTTAATTTCATTGCTAAGAGCAGTGTATAAATAAAAAAATCCGTATGACTGCATCTATTTAGAGTGAAGGCCTATGTATACTTCAGCAAAAAATGGTATATTTTCATTATGAAAAAATAAAATTCGTAGAATGATATCATTTTACATCATAGGTGAAAACCATTTACCCGTCACATATTGTTAGCTGAAAATCGAAAGTCGCTTGGGTGAAAAATGCTTGCTAAGTATCTATTCGAAAACGAAGAAGAGTATGAAAACAAAAAGGACTCGCAGAAGTTTGCAGCAAGTGTTAAATGAAATTTCAATAATAATGAAATCAAAATATACACTTCATCTGCTAACAGCCTTTTTACAATCTAGAATTACCTTCTGGCACTTTTGCACGACAATAACAATAAAAAGTAAAAGCCGGCCTCCATCTCTGATTGACGGCGACATTTTGTGGACCATAATAGTGCAGCAGCAATGCTTAGCAGATGAGCCTGGATAGTCATACACAGAAATGATATTTTATGATGTTATAATCACATCAATTATTTTTAAGGTCGCATGTCAAAACAAGTTCACTGAGAATTTCTACTATCCACTGAGAATTCGCCGCTACAAAGTTACATTTGCCGTCATTGCAAGCGCCGTTGCTGAATGCCATCGTACATAGTCCAAGGGCTACTGACACTTTCCTCCTAAATTCGCCACAAAGGGCTTAATAGCACGGATTTGTTGATCTTGAAACGCTGAATACAAAAAAATCAAATTCTTGAGTGTCACAGCCAGTCGCTTTCGGTTATAGGTAAGATTGAGATATTCCCATTGGAATCCAATGGTAAAATGGCTGACAATTATAGATACTGCAGTTTGCCTGGTCAGTTAAATCACCAAAATTAAGTCAAAACATGAAATTAACTCATTTTGCAGAGGCTCTCAAACATCAAATACTGAATCATGTGACTCACTTCAACTTTTATATCGAAGTTGATGTTCTGAACTCAATCATGTTTCAAATTTTATGGCATTCTGATAAATAGTTTCTTTTCTGCATAAGAAAATGCACGAAAATTGCCAAGTGTTTCACAATCCATAGATATTTTTGAATTTTCCCATTGTATTCCAATGAGAATCCTTCAATTTTACCTATAACCGAAAGCGACTGGCTGTGACACTCAAGAATTTGATTTTTTACAGTCCGTTTCATAAAAAATGGATCACCCTTAAACATCGCCTTAACTTCAACTTTGTCTAACTCCGCCAAACTTGAACGAATTTCTCTGAAATTTGGAAGATATGTCAGTTGTGCTTACTAATATCATTGTTGGAAATTTCAAGCATGAATATTTAGTTGTTTTCCTGTTATAGATAAAAAAAGTAGTAGATAATTTGATCTTCATTTAGCAATGTTACACAAAATCATACCTCACTCTTATAAAATTACATTTGTTTCCTTTGTTATGTAATATGTTGTTCTACAAGCCAAAAGCTATCAAGCAAAACAAAAATAAAGAAAATCGGTCAATCAGAGCCAGTATAGCACCATTATTCATCAACAATAATGTAACTGCTACATGTGATTAACTGGACTTCATGTTCCATAGCTTCCTGACTTCGTTGCGGTGGTGTTGGCAGCACTCCTGATTGCTTTCAGCTAGAAATCTATCTCTTACCGGTTGAAAACAAAACAAAGCACAAATGAAACAATAACGAGATCGTCATTCACAAAAGGCAAAGTGTCAGCCTTGCTAGAACTAGGGTTTTCTTTGCGAGCTACAAGCAAGCGACTAAATGTCCCTTACACAAATGTGCATCGATGGCATAATGATGGTTTTCGACTCTGTCGTAAAGAGGGCTCTGGCCGTCCACGCAAAACATCCAAACGTAGAGACCGCCTAATTTTGAGATTTGTTAAAGTTGATCCAAGTCTCTCGTTAACTGAGATGGATGCACTAGACTCGTCTATTTCTAAGTCCACTATTCGTAGAAGACTTATTGAGTCGAATTTCAAGAGCTGTAAGAGGCCCTCTCAGATCGAATTATCAGATCAGCATACAAAAAGACGTCTCAGATGGGCAATGAGTCATTGTCACTGGCGAAATCAATGGGATCGGGTTGTCTGGTCTGATGAGGCATCAGTCCGTCTGAAGGATAGTGATGGTCGATTGAGATTATGGATAAAATCTGATCAGGAAATTCCGAGATATTTACATCGTGAATTCTGAACGCTATGTGGATGTTTTACGAATGAACATTGGCCAAATGACAGATCAACTTGGTGATCCATCGACTTGGTTATTCATGGATGATAATGCTACGTGTCACAGGAGTAGTAGAGTCAACTTATGCAAGTCTCAATTAGGGCTTAGGACATTATCTTGGCCAGCTCGTTCTCCTGATCTGAATCCAATAGAAAATGTATGGAGTATTCTAAAACGTAACGTTCGTCGTTCACTGCTACCTACAGATGGCGCATCACAACTTACGTCACTGTTAAAAAGAGAGTGGAGAAAGTTAGATCAGTCAAAAATCAACGCTATCATCGAATCAATGCCTAGACGAATTGGTAATGTCATTGACAATAAGGGTAGGGCCACAAAATATTAGCTTCTTAAGAACCGTTACTGTATCATAGCTTATCAGATTATATAAGGGACATGAAATAACATGAAAACTGCTTTCTGTATCATACTTATGTTTTATTTAGTCAAATTTTAGGATGATCCACTTTTTATGAAACGGACTGTAGTAAGCACAACTGACATATCTTCCAAATTTCAGAGAAATTCGTTCAAGTTTGGCGGAGTTAGACAAAGTTGAAGTTAAGGCGATGTTTAAGGGTGATCCATTTTTTGTGAAACAATCTGTAGTATTCAGCGTTTCAAGATCTACAAATCCGTCGTATCAAGCTCATCGTACGCGAATTTAGGAAGAAAGTTTCAATAGCTCCCGGACTAACAGCTTGTTGTTCTATATCTATGGTGCATTGTCCGCAGTGTGCCGTTGCACGGATGTTGTATGGAAGTGAGTCACGCCTCTTTGTCTCTACCTCCATGCGCCTCGGTCAGTTGACAGCTAAGACAGCAGTGTTGAACTGTTTTCTTGATCTAGCGGTAGATTGGAGACATCGTCGTTACAGTCGAGATATCAGTGGTAATCAATCGATGACTTCTGCACCTTTCGTATGATAATACCAAAAGGACGGGAATGTGGTCGTGGAATCACTTGTGTAGAAATGTCAAAGTCGCGCACACGTCCAAGTGATTTCGGAGAAGATAATACGCCGGTGTCTTCCATTTGTACCGATGCCAACCTTTCCATGTGCGTCTTGGCTCCTTCCGAGCAATCGATAGATTTGGATGTCTCAGAAATTGACAATGACAAACAAGAAGCGAAGATTATGACTGAATCCAATGCCGCCAATCTTCCAACACCCGCCGACGACAGTTTGTTGTCATTCAGAAAGGAACTCGTCCAGAGACTGTTGCAAGATCAAGAGAAGTTGCGTGCAACAAAGAAGATCAGTGAGGGAGAACCAACCGAACGAAGCAAAGAAGGAGCTGATGAAGGTGCGGCATCCTCCACGAGCGGTCGCAAAGAAGGCGCTCAAGGAGGAGCTGGTGAAGGTGCGGCATCCTCCACGAGCGGTCGCAAAGAAGGCGCTCAAGGAGGAGCTGATGAAGGTGCGGCATCCTCCACGAGCGGTCGGAGAGAAGGCGCTCAAGAAGGAGCTGGTGAAGGTGCGGCATCCTCCACGAGCGGTCGCAAAGAAGGCGCTCAAGGAGGAGCTGATGAAAGTGCGGCATCCTCCACGAGCGGTCGCAAAGAAGGCGCTCAAGAACGAGCTGGTGAAGGTGCGGCATCCTCCACGAGCGGGCGGAGAGAAGGTGCTCATGGAGGAACTGATGAAGGTGCGGCATCCTTCACGAGCGGTGGCAAGGAAGACATGGACACAGAAGATGTTGAAGCGAAGGAGAACGAGATTCCACAGGAAGAACATGGAGATGAGGATGAAGGCTCCCACAAGGCAGAGGATGACAGCAGTGAGGAAGAGGATGACTTGGCCCCCAATGAGATGGAATTCCTCAAGATTCTGGAGGACGAAGAGGAGGAGGATTCTGAAGAGGATGAAGAAAGCTCAGATGAAGGTCATTGCATCGTCCAAGACACGGTGGATGAACGTGACAAACCAGCAGACAGGAGTAGCAGCTCTGAAGGACTTGGACAGGACGATATTCGTCTGTTATTGGAGTTGGATAAGAACTCTAAGACGATGGTGAAATTGCTGCATTTGCAGCCCAAGTTGCCGGAGAATGGAGATAATGAAGATTGGCACATCAGCGAATGCGGCCTTCTCTCTCGCATTGTCAAGACGTTCCATCAACACGACTTCGTGGACTTGGCGTCGTCGTCATCGTCTGGAGCCTCGGAATCTCCGGTCTATCTCCGTGCTGATGCCGCCACCGTATCCGGTCTGTCTCCCGCAGAGGTGGCCATCTCCCTCGCTCCCTTCATCTTTCCCAACAAAGTTGGAAGTCTGCATGTCTCCATGAACTTCGCCGTGTCATTCGGTGTGGGAGAGGTGTCGGATCGTATCTTTGATCCGGAAATGGAAGCGGTGATGGAGATCCTTGTACCGATGCCTCGTCGTGTCAGAGACTTTCTTCTGGAGTATTACGACGGTAATCTGCCTGTCTTCTTTCAATATCTGCCCATCACCAGGAAGAGACTGTGGGAGAAGGATTATACAGATTCCAGGCTGACATTCAGTGCTGTCGACGAGATTGACGAGCATCTGTGGGAGATGATTGATCTCTGTTCGTTGGGATCATCGCAGGAAACATGTTCGCCTGCTCGTCGTTGGATTGAGAATTACGTGTCTTGTTCTACCGCTCTTCATCGTTTGATTGAGGAGAACTTGAGCGGACATCCCATAGCTCTACAACAAGGACTGTGTCTTGATTCTCTGCAAGATGGACAGTTAGTCCTGACGGAGCTGCGAGTTCGAGTCCCAGAAGGAGATAAGATTCATTTTCATGCAATGCGTGATTTCATCAACTCATTGACTGTCGCGGCGTTCATCTACAAGACGAAAGGGCCGAGGGATTGGCTTCTCTTTCATGTGTCCAACGACACCCTCCTCGACGCCATCATCTTCATGACGCGTTGTAACAAGAAGGAATTGCAATGGTGTGAGGACAGCCGTCACTATTATCTCACCCCCTCGCTTGGAAATAAGATATTCGCCAAAATCTGTCCTTCCACCTTCCTCCCCAACCACAGAACCAAGACCTTGAATCGCCTGGGGCCTGGACAAAAGTCGAAACGGAAATCGGTGAGAACGTCATTGATGTCTATCTTGGAGGAAGGGAAATCGGACGCGCAAACCGCCTTCGACTGCCTCAAGTTGGTGAGGAAGATAGGAGTGTGCAACATGGACCAGCAGTTAGTTGTACGCGTGTTCATGGCTGCAATCAAGTCTTTGAAGAATGAGAAAGAGGTTTTCGAAGATGAAAACTTCTCCTCGGGATTCTCCATGGAAAATGCGCAGTTCATGTGTTGTATCAATGATATTGGACTCATCGAGACCGCTGTCCAGTTGATCTACTGCCCATGTGCCATCTGCACGCCATTCTTGTACGAAGATGAGGTAGATGAGTCCATGCCAGTGATCCGAATGAAGCCGCCGTACAAATGAGCAGCGAAGAAAGTTGTTCTATTACTGATGTGTTCAGTTTTGTTTGAGAAATGAAAGTTTTGTTATTTGAATAAAATGCTGATGTTAGAATCATTTTCTCATGACACTCTGGGAAGGACTCAGTTCTACAATCGCGAGACAGATTATCTAAGTTTTCTGAGGTATTTATTTTGTTGAATTTAGAAGAATCATTTACAGGATAAAACAGAATAATTAAATAGTGAGTTGCATCCTCAGTTGAAAAAATGGGAACAGACCTGAATAGCTGCCATTTCATCCAATATCAGGAATCATCAGCAGGCCTAGTTCACATCTCTCACAGGGAACAGACCTGAATAGCTGCCATTTCATCCAACATCAGGAATCATCAGCAGGCCTAGTTCACATCTCTCACAGGGAACAGACCTGAATAGCTGCCATTTCATCCAATATCAGGAATCATCAGCAACAGCAGGCCTAGTTCACACCTCTCACAGGGAACAAACCTGAATAGCTGCCATTTCATCCAATATCAGGAATCATCACCAGGCCTAGTTCACATCTCTCACAGGGAACAGACCTGAATAGCTGCCATTTCATCCAATATCAGGAATCATCAGCAGGCCTAGTTCACATCTCTCAACATCGACACAAATCCCTAGGTTAAGTTGCAGATATACCTGGGGTAATTTGAGATTGAAAATTAGCAAGTTAGTGAAATTCGACTGACATTCTTTGACAGGCTTGGAGAGACTTTCCATGTCGTACATTCGATATGGTTGGCCTGGCTCCGCCATGTGGTATAGGTGGGAGGTTAGGGGCAGAAACCTTGCTTCATGCAGCCACATGGTTCCTCTCTGATGACTCCATACATAGCAAATTTAATCTTACTTTTTTAGGTTTCTTATTTTCACCTTTTGTTATTTTTAGTTACCTTCTCGTCAGGTCCATGATGAACTCTTATTTCAGTTCTTATATAATAGAATCGTTATAAGTATTAATTTATTTCCCTTACCGTCTTCAGTTGAGTAGACTTGCCTTTATACGTATTTCAGTACCTACTCTATTCTGGAGTAGGTTACTCTATGTTGTCAGTATTAATTTATATTCATTCGTTCGTGACTTTTAATTACCTAATTATTTACAGGATTCTCCACCAGGGTAGTTGTTTAACTTTGGCATCTTCCGTTTCCTGGATCCTTCGATTTTTTTACCGTGTCGTGTCTTGATTCGATTCATTAAATATCACTTTAAACACACCGCTGGCAAATCGACGTAGTGCGCTTGAAATAATTCATTGAATAATAATTGAAATAATTGCATAAAAGCGGCTCTGAGACTGTCTAGGTCTCCTCACCATACCATCCTACTGAAGACCGTTAATGTACCCAGGATTCAGACTTCGCACCGCTTGTGTGTTTTGCGCGAATAGATGCAGGGAGGACCACCGTCTGCGGCAGGTACTCTTGAATGGTCTTGCACTGAGCAGTGTGAATCGAAAATAATCAAAGGGTTCCTCTTTCGGTCTTGTTTTGGACTTACGTTCTGCCCGTGTGGTTCACGCGGTGACAAGATTAATAAGAGGTTGGTCGTCGACCCATGTTATATGATACGATCATAGCATTCGAACTTCATGCGACTTCTCAGAGTCGGGTTATTATTACTGTTATTCTTATGATTGATATGTCTATGATTATCAAGAGTATTTGAATAGAAATCTGGTCTGATCAATCGTGAAACTATCTATTCACAGATCTAGTCTATACTAAACCAGGACAAGAGCACTCATAATTGGCATAGATTGCGCTCCTTCCAGTGCATTGGAGTAAATATTATGTCCCGCGCGGGCAATAATCTGCTTTACAGGTCAAATAAAGGGACAGGATATCTACAATACATTCACGGAGACAAATAAAGACTGTTTATTGCACTCCTTGAAGTTTATACACTCTTTGGAAAGCATCAACTTTATTCTGGAGGCAATAATCATGGAGATAACTGCACTGAGAAAATGCTATGAAGGAGCAATTATGCACTAGTTACGTAGATAACTTTTATATATTCACAGGATAGTCAGAATCTATGACCATCACAAGTTTATAGCTCTCAAATATCCACCTCTATTTGTTGTGGAAATGTATATATCAGCCGTATTTCTTGAGATTTCTATGTGCGAATGTAAATAGTGTAGATCTTAAGTTTTCTTTAATAATGTAGCATTATATCATGGACTTTTAGGGCAGTAATATCACACATAGACGTGTTATCAGGCGAGACTGTCTGATATTTCTGCCCGCAAAATCCGTGATATAATGCTATTGTATGTAACTCTTGACAAGTCTATGAATATTGCATTTATTGATCACTGCTAGTCACAGATCATGGAGAGATGAAGAAATCTTTGATTGACTTTTATTGAAGTCTATGAAAGTTTGCTCTCTCAATAGATTTTGATTCATGAAAAGTTTGAAAGTCTATGAATGTTTGCAAATATGAATAGATTTGAAATTCAGATTTCTATCTAAAAATGATTTGAAATATCCATTCACCTATTCATTCATCAATGGATTCTCAAGCTGGAGTGACGGACGATGGTTCATGGCTATGTGATGCGGTGAGAATTCTATGTGAAATTGGCGAGCGTATAATGGTGCATTATATATCCTCTAATGCCGGGCAATAATGCATTTCAAACTCATTTCAATCATTTCTATGACCTCCAAAGCCATCGAGAGTGAAATACAATGTACATATTGTGCAAGCAAACTATCATAGACTTCAACAAAAGTCGGTCAAAGATTTCTTCATCTCTCCATTATCTATGACTAGAAATGATCAAGAATTGCAATATTCATAGACTTATCAAGAGTTGCATACGATAGCATTTTATCACGGATTTTGCGGACAGAAATATCAGACAGTCTCGGCTGCTAACACAGCCTCGCCTATGTCTGATATTACTGCCCCAAAAATCCATGATATATGTCCGCTGACCGGTAGACAGGAATCTTGAAGAGGCGATAATTCTACCTGGAGGCTGAGGAGAACACATAATCATTAACAAAGTCCGGTTTTAACTCTCCACCGATAACTCTTGCTCGGAAATGATTTCCATCCCGGATCATTTTCGTCCTGCAGCAGTTGTGTAGGTGCATTTGATTTTCCAATTGCTCTAGCCTCTCATTTTCTCTTCGCCGCCCCACTTTGACTGTCAATTTACAAAATGCGCAACAATTTTTCTAATCTGACTTTCCTCGACTGACATCCCTGGTGTGCTGTACTGACTGGCGCTTGGAATTTGTTTTTCTCTGGAATGCCACTGACACTTGGAATGAATCGAAAAGGTAATTTTAATTCCCAACTTGCAAGGGTAGTGCGGAATCAAGTGTAAAATAACATAATGCACTCGCAACGACATTACAAAAGACTGACTTGAGAGCGAAAGTAGGATTGGCACCGAAATCTGGCAGAGCAGCAAATAGTTGCGAGGTCAGGTTTTTCCTCTCAACATTTGATCTGTTTTTCTAATTATCGTGTAAGCTTCACTTCTCACAAAATTCATTTTTTCTGGTGAGCATTAGATTTCACTTTTTCTCTGTTCGGTATGTCAGAGAGAGAGAGAGAAAGGCAGGCTCATATTTCTGAATCAACTTCCTTTTTTCTACATATCTCTGTTCCTCATGACAGCCTTTTCTCCTATGTATTTTGTCAGCATCGTTGAATGGTGCAGTTGATGGTATGTACAGCCCCCTTCCAAATGCAACTTATGGGGATGATTGTTCGTGAGAATCTGCACAGATTTCAAAGGTTTTTTTCCTTGAGTTCATTTAGAGCAACAGAAAAAGGCATTAAGTAAATAATAATTGAATGAAAGCAGTATGGTTTGAGTGCTGCTCGATTTTGTAGCGGTACCCGTAGCGGGGTAGTTGTTCGAATTTCCGAGTGCCCGTGTCCACTTTGTTAACCATGTAAGCGAATAGTTCACGACCATAAACCCAGGGCTTGACTGTTCGTTATCAGTTTTTGATTTTCTGGTGATTACCGAAATTTCTGTTGCGCTCCGTATTCAAGCCTCTAATACAGATTTCTTGAATCTAAATTGAATCAATGAAACTTCCTTCCATCATCAATTTTCGTCAGGTTAAGATCACATGACTATCTAATTAGAGATCGATTTTTGAATAAGGTGGCGGCCACTAACTGGCTCTAAGTTAAATTCGAATGATCATCTTGATCTGAGTAAAGCTTCATCAAACTTCCAATAACCTTCAACACTTATATCGTTCCATACAAGAATAACTAACTCTGCTATCTTGTATCGCTGTCATAAAACAATTTTATAATGAAAAGGAACAGCGGAACAGGTCAATTGCCACAATCTGCTGTGTTTTGAATGAAAAATGTAGTTTATGTATTTATTTATCATACGAACAGATTCAAGTGACATTTATGTCCGAAGACTTCAAGGGACTTTCTACAGTGAAACAGTCATCAAAAGTCAAAGATTAAGGGTCAACAGGACAAGGGAAGCAGAAGAAGGAGCAAAGCTCAAGATAAGTAGGCAATGCGCAGGAGTCCAACCTTCAGGTGTCTCTTGAAGGATGAAATGGATGAAGTTGTCTTAAGGCTTGTCGGCAGGTTATTCCAGATACGAGCAGCCGCAATCGGAAAGGCACGAGCTCCGACGGTCCTCAGGCGGGAGGAGGGGATCAACAGGTCATCATTGGAAGCGGATTGGAGATTACAGCGTGTGGGATTGCAGGACACAGATTATTACCATTATCCATTCTTCTTAGGGGAGGACGGTTTCCCAGAGGATTTTCTCCACAAATCACGGTTGGCAGCATCACTCTCCTTGCAATGAGCAAGTACAGTTTCGCGTCACGTCTTCTTGGGGCGGCCTCTCGGGGTTGGCACGGTAGGTCCATGCCATACGCCAGGTCTCCGGAGAACATGTGCGAACCATCCAAGAGGGTCTTGATGTCTTCTGCTCCAAGAAGCTGGAGACGCATGGAAGAACCGAACCTGTCCTTCAAACATGCGCCCATTCTGCGCTCTGCTGTCACCATTCTTTGCTGATCTTTGACTTTCCATAGAGAAATCGCCCTCAATGGTAGAAATGGTGATAACTCACCGAACTATCGCCAACCAGATTGAACTCGTGCAGATAATCAGCCCTTTATCATACTGTCAACACAGGTTTTTGAGCAGATGTTACATGATTTGATAAATATCCTTTGTTCATGGCAATGTCTCTCACCAACTCTCACATGGTCACTAGACTCTCCTGATTTTTCAGATGCCAACCCTTTGAACGAATGTCAAATTAACTGCAAGTGATTTGATTGGCTACTTTTCTTGGCAGTTTCAAAATAGAAGTTTAGAGTCATCATCACTACATTCATTTCAATATTGTGAAGGTTCATTGGCGGCGATTTATGCGTTCATTTTTCATTGCTGTCTAAGACTTCAACCAAATGGTCATTTTTGTAAAGAGGGAAAATATTTTCCTGTTCAAGTTGTTAAATAGATTGATTTGCTCCTACATTTTGCTTCTAAAATTTCATTCTACATTTTGTCCTATAGCCGGCTTCTGAATTATGAGCGACTATCTATGTATGCAGCCAAATACTTCCACAGATTTCTACAGGAATCATAGCAGGCTCCACAACGATAGTAATCATACCTATCTTTTTCAAGCATCAATGAAGATGACAATGATGTCAAAATACAACCTAAAATGACATGTACGACCTCTATGACATCAAAAATCCAACATTTTGATCTGTAAAAGACTAAAATCTATGATTATTTTCTACATAGCCCATGCAGCTCAGAACATTGAAGTATGTCTAGCTTGAGATATCTGCGACTCCGAATTGTGAGCCATAGGAATCTCCTCAATGCCATTTTCACTGAGAATGCGGAGATGGAATGTGACGTGCTCCTACCTCAATGGTATTACACAGCAAATTAGACGGCTTTAATCATGGCAATTATGGCCTTGTGAAACTTTGTATAAATATTGAGTGATATTAACCCTTGCCATACCAGGGGACGTTTTTCGCACCCCCCTGGCGAAGTTTTTAATATCTCGGTTTCTACTAGTTACAACTTGTATGCTAATGTCACATCTGCACAAATTAGACTTGTGAATATATTGAAAAATTGTCGATGCAGTGTAACAGATTGGACATGAATCAATATATTCAAGATCTTTATGATTTTATACATATTGTTATGATTTTCTTGTGGCAAATGCATGTATAAACAACACAATAGGCGTACTGACACATTGCTTTATTGTTGCTTTAAGAAATGACCGGTTTATCGCTGTGTGATTCGAAAAATGTTGATAGATTTTGTTAGGCCTCTACTCTTAGTCAAAACTTGGCCTGTTCCTGCTGGATGTGGACCGTGACGATTGGACGTCAGGTGTACACAGCTACTGTTATTCCAACAGTAAATGACAATCGGCGCTTGCCTGTTTGTTATCATTTTTCTGCTTTTTATTCTGTACTTCCCGTCTTTATCCCGACAGGATATTCGATTGAAGCTTTTTGCATTTTATTCGTGTGCAGACCAGTTTGCATATACCATCCCTTCACATCCGAATAGGACTTGCTATCCATGGATGTGCTTTGCGCTTGGCACCATGTCATCGAAAGGCATCTTGTTAGTTAAATTAACGGAGTATACACGTTTATGTTTCAAGTACGCAAAGAATAAATTTACTGAAAAATTGGTGACTCAAGTGTCCACTGTCCTAAAAAAGGACGAATTGAAATCATTCTCAAATAATTTTAATATTACATTGCATGTAATCCATCTGAATGCATTTGCCAGCAATTTAGGTTGATACAAAGATATCATTTTAACAATGTCCTAAAAAGCTAATCAAGTGATCATAATAAAGACTTCCTTTTTTTCTTTTATTTGAAGCTATTTTTCAGCTTTGAAAATCAAACGTATTCAAATGAAATTATTGTTTTGAGCCAAGTAAAAAAGTAACTGCCTTTTGCATGAGAGTCAAATTTCTATTCTAGTTAAGTATTTCGGCGTCCCGCGCCTTCAAAGGTCGCTAGAACTAGGTAGACAGCGACATGTCATCGTGTGAAGCTTTGTGAAGAGATGTGCTGATTGTATGAATGTTTATCAAATTGTGAAGACATGTTGTAGTCTGGAAGTTCGGGTCTTCTATTGATTGTGGGTTTAAGAAGTGTGATTGCTTTATCCTATTGTTGTGTCCTGTCTGTTGAACTGTTAGCTAATGAAGCCGATCTGAAAGTTTCCGATGCCTCCTAAACCGTCGTGCTTATTTTTGATACGCTGACATAAAGCGCTACTGCTACTTTCCATAGCACGCTTGTGTTCCCGGTGTCTGGTCTTAAATATCCGAGCGGTTTTGCCTATGAAAAATTCACCACATTGTGAACAAATGTATCGATGAGCTACAAAACGATCTCTACATTTAAACTTAGTATTTGTTTGATCCTGACAAGTGCTGATACACAAGAATCTGCTGTCTGACAACCTTACTCATTTGTCAATGTTGATCCTAAGTGTTTTTGTCTTTATCAGGATGTAGACACACAATACTGACTTAAAAGGGAAATTGATGCAAATGTTGCAAGAAGTGACAATTTAAAAAGCACAGATGTTTCGAAAGAAGCATTTCTCTAAGCGGGCGACGATCGTCTTCAACAAATTAAAGAAACCGCAACATACGAATCTTATGACCGCAGAATTAGATTGTTTAACTCTTTCAGTTTTCTCTGGAAGTCAAGGCTTATTTAAAACGATGGCACACTCTGGAACTTAGTAAGTGGACAAAAATGAATTCCTAGGACCTTACAGAGCTTGGAATACAGTCGTGCGTCGGTTGCGGATTGCTCTGAATTCCTCCAAAATCCTTCGATTGCCACAATTCCTTCACATTCCAAGAATACATATCATTGCGCACAAGTTGGTCAGATTCTTTGCTTAGAATTTGGCAGGCGTGAGAAATTTAGCTCACTCCATATCTTCGTAGGATTTATCAGTGAATGATGCTGTGATACAGCGAAGTGTGACCGAACGAAGAACTCGATGTGTATGACACGCACGCCACTGGCTGCCGTCTGAGGCTCACCGCTTATTCAGTGACACGCACGCCACTGGCTGCCGTCTGAGGCTCACCGCTTATTAAATGACGATTTATTGTTTGACCGTAGATCGTGTGTGGTGTGTACCATTTCATTATCGCATGCGGGATGTGACTCTGCCCTTCTCGGAAATAACAGCTAGGGAAAGAGTAGTCTAATTCCGTGACTTCGAATCAGACTGTCCTTACCTTTCCTTTCTTTTATCCAGGAGACGTACAAGCAGCTGTGGACGTTGAATGGGGACGCTGTCAGTCGCATCTACGCTGGGACTGGTGCTCTGGGTGGTGGAAGATCAAAGTTAAAGGACGCTTCGCGTTCCGCCACGCGTACTTTCCAGAACAACTTCTTCGACAACGCCAAGCAGGAGGCTATGGACTGTCTCATTCACTGTGCATCCCTTCGACCGTCATTGGCGATGATGCTGGTGGATCCGTCAGTGGTAGAACCGATAGCAGCGGCTCAGAAGGCGCATCTCCTTCTTCCTCGTTCTGCTCTACACCTCCCGCCGATCCTCCTGCGAGACTTGCTGCTCCGACAGAACGAGTATTGCAAGCAGGAACCGTGCCGGATCTTTGTAGGAACTTGGAATGTCAATGGAGGCAAACACTTCCGCTCAGTGGCACATAAGAATGAATCAGTCTCAGATTGGCTGCTTGATGCCGCCAAGTTGACCGAGGCGACACGGCCTGACCTTGTCTTCAAAGACTGCAACTTTACCAAGCCGACCGACATCTTCGCCATTGGGTTTGAGGAGATGGTGGATCTCAACACCAGCAATATCGTCTCCGCCAGCACTACCAATCAAAGAGAATGGGGCGTGTTCCTGCAGAAGACTTTATCCCGAGACAACAAATATATCATGTTGACGACAGTCCAACTGGTGGGAGTGTGTCTCTATATCTTCATTCGACCACGCCTGGCTCCGTTCATCAAAGACGTCTCCACCTGCTCGGTCAAGACAGGACTGGGAGGAGCGGCAGGTCAGTACTTTTATTTCGATTACTATTTGATTCGAATCCATGCGGACACTCAGAGGGGAGGGGCTTTGTAGTGCTGTCCATATGAAGGAGGGGGAAATTGGACGAGTCCATGTGGACACTCAGAGGGGAGGGGGCTTTGTAGTGCTGTCCATATGAAGGAGGGGGAAATTGGACGAGTCCATGTGGACACTCAGAGGGGAGGGGGCTTTGTAGTGCTGTCCATATGAAGGAGGGGGAAATTGGACGAGTCCATGCGGACACTTAGAGGGGGAGGGGGCTTTGTAGTGCTGTCCATATGAAGGAGGGGGAAATTGGACGAGTCCATGTGGACACTGAGAGGGGGAGGGGGCTTTGTAGTGCTGTCCATATGAAGGAGGGGGAAATTGGACGAGTCCATGTGGACACTCAGAGGGGAGGGGGCTTTGTAGTGCTGTCCATATGAAGGAGGGGGAAATTGGACGAGTCCATGTGGACACTCAGAGGGGGAGGGGGCTTTGTAGTGCTGTCCATATGAAGGAGGGGGAAATTGGACGAGTCCATGTGGACACTCAGAGGGGAGGGGCTTTGTAGTGCTGTCCATATGAAGGAGGGGGAAATTGGACGAGTCCATGTGGACACTCAGAGGGGAGGGGGCTTTGTAGTGCTGTCCATATGAAGGAGGGGGAAATTGGACGAGTCCATGTGGACACTCAGAGGGGAGGGGGCTTTGTAGTGCTGTCCATATGAAGGAGGGGGAAATTGGACGAGTCCATGTGGACACTCAGAGGGGAGGGGGCTTTGTAGTGCTGTCCATATGAAGGAGGGGGAAATTGGACGAGTCCATGTGGACACTCAGAGGGGAGGGGGCTTTGTAGTGCTGTCCATATGAAGGAGGGGGAAATTGGACGAGTCCATGTGGACACTCAGAGGGGAGGGGGCTTTGTAGTGCTGTCCATATGAAGGAGGGGGAAATTGGACGAGTCCATGTGGACACTCAGAGGGGAGGGGGCTTTGTAGTGCTGTCCATATGAAGGAGGGGGAAATTGGACGAGTCCATGTGGACACTCAGGGGGAGGGGGCTTTGTAGTGCTGTCCATATGAAGGAGGGGGAAATTGGACGAGTCCATGTGGACACTCAGAGGGGAGGGGGCTTTGTAGTGCTGTCCATATGAAGGAGGGGGAAATTGGACGAGTCCATGTGGACACTCAGAGGGGAGGGGGCTTTGTAGTGCTGTCCATATGAAGGAGGGGGAAATTGGACGAGTCCATGTGGACACTCAGAGGGGAGGGGGCTTTGTAGTGCTGTCCATATGAAGGAGGGGGAAATTGGACGAGTCCATGTGGACACTCAGAGGGGAGGGGGCTTTGTAGTGCTGTCCATATGAAGGAGGGGGAAATTGGACGAGTCCATGTGGACACTCAGAGGGGAGGGGGCTTTGTAGTGCTGTCCATATGAAGGAGGGGGAAATTGGACGAGTCCATGTGGACACTCAGAGGGGAGGGGGCTTTGTAGTGCTGTCCATATGAAGGAGGGGGAAATTGGACGAGTCCATGTGGACACTCAGAGGGGAGGGGGCTTTGTAGTGCTGTCCATATGAAGGAGGGGGAAATTGGACGAGTCCATGTGGACACTCAGAGGGGAGGGGCTTTGTAGTGCTGTCCATATGAAGGAGGGGGAAATTGGACGAGTCCATGTGGACACTCAGAGGGGAGGGGGCTTTGTAGTGCTGTCCATATGAAGGAGGGGGAAATTGGACGAGTCCATGTGGACACTCAGAGGGAGGGGGCTTTGTAGTGCTGTCCATATGAAGGAGGGGGAAATTGGACGAGTCCATGTGGACACTCAGAGGGGAGGGGGCTTTGTAGTGCTGTCCATATGAAGGAGGGGGAAATTGGACGAGTCCATGTGGACACTCAGAGGGGAGGGGGCTTTGTAGTGCTGTCCATATGAAGGAGGGGGAAATTGGACGAGTCCATGTGGACACTCAGAGGGAGGGGGCTTTGTAGTGCTGTCCATATGAAGGAGGGGGAAATTGGACGAGTCCATGTGGACACTCAGAGGGGAGGGGCTTTGTAGTGCTGTCCATATGAAGGAGGGGGAAATTGGACGAGTCCATGTGGACACTCAGAGGGGAGGGGGCTTTGTAGTGCTGTCCATATGAAGGAGGGGGAAATTGGACGAGTCCATGTGGACACTCAGAGGGGAGGGGGCTTTGTAGTGCTGTCCATATGAAGGAGGGGGAAATTGGACGAGTCCATGTGGACACTCAGAGGGGAGGGGGCTTTGTAGTGCTGTCCATATGAAGGAGGGGGAAATTGGACGAGTCCATGTGGACACTCAGAGGGGAGGGGGCTTTGTAGTGCTGTCCATATGAAGGAGGGGGAAATTGGACGAGTCCATGTGGACACTCAGAGGGGAGGGGGCTTTGTAGTGCTGTCCATATGAAGGAGGGGGAAATTGGACGAGTCCATGTGGACACTCAGAGGGGAGGGGGCTTTGTAGTGCTGTCCATATGAAGGAGGGGGAAATTGGACGAGTCCATGCGGACACTCAGAGGGGAGGGGGCTTTGTAGTGCTGTCCATATGAAGGAGGGGGAAATTGGACGAGTCCATGTGGACACTCAGAGGGGAGGGGGCTTTGTAGTGCTGTCCATATGAAGGAGGGGGAAATTGGACGAGTCCATGTGGACACTCAGAGGGGAGGGGGCTTTGTAGTGCTGTCCATATGAAGGAGGGGGGAAATTGGACGAGTCCATGCGGACACTCAGAGGGGAGGGGGCTTTGTAGTGCTGTCCATATGAAGGAGTGGGAAATTGGACGAGTCCATGTGGACACTCAGAGGGGAGGGGGCTTTGTAGTGCTGTCCATATGAAGGAGGGGGAAATTGGACGAGTCCATGTGGACACTCAGAGGGGAGGGGGCTTTGTAGTGCTGTCCATATGAAGGAGGGGGAAATTGGACGAGTCCATGTGGACACTCAGAGGGGAGGGGGCTTTGTAGTGCTGTCCATATGAAGGAGGGGGAAATTGGACGAGTCCATGTGGACACTCAGAGGGGAGGGGGCTTTGTAGTGCTGTCCATATGAAGGAGGGGGAAATTGGACGAGTCCATGTGGACACTCAGAGGGGAGGGGGCTTTGTAGTGCTGTCCATATGAAGGAGGGGGAAATTGGACGAGTCCATGTGGACACTCAGAGGGGAGGGGCTTTGTAGTGCTGTCCATATGAAGGAGGGGGAAATTGGACGAGTCCATGCGGACACTCAGAGGGGAGGGGGCTTTGTAGTGCTGTCCATATGAAGGAGGGGGAAATTGGACGAGTCCATGTGGACACTCAGAGGGGGAGGGGGCTTTGTAGTGCTGTCCATATGAAGGAGGGGGAAATTGGACGAGTCCATGTGGACACTCAGAGGGGAGGGGGCTTTGTAGTGCTGTCCATATGAAGGAGGGGGAAATTGGACGAGTCCATGTGGACACTCAGAGGGGAGGGGGCTTTGTAGTGCTGTCCATATGAAGGAGGGGGAAATTGGACGAGTCCATGTGGACACTCAGAGGGGGGGGGGCATTTTGTAGTGCTGTCAATATGAAGGAGGCGGAAATTGGACGAGTCCATGTGGACACTCAGAGGGGGAGGGGGCTTTGTAGTGCTGTCCATATGAAGGAGGGGGAAATTGGACGAGTCCATGCGGACACTCAGAGGGGAGGGGGCTTTGTAGTGCTGTCCATATGAAGGAGGGGGAAATTGGACGAGTCCATGCGGACACTCAGAGGGGGAGGGGGCTTTGTAGTGCTGTCCATATGAAGGAGGGGGAAATTGGACGAGTCCATGTGGACACTCAGAGGGGGAGGGGGCTTTGTAGTGCTGTCCATATGAAGGAGGGGGAAATTGGACGAGTCCATGTGGACACTCAGAGGGGGAGGGGGCTTTGTAGTGCTGTCCATATGAAGGAGGGGGAAATTGGACGAGTCCATGTGGACACTCAGAGGGGAGGGGGCTTTGTAGTGCTGTCCATATGAAGGAGGGGGAAATTGGACGAGTCCATGTGGACACTCAGAGGGGAGGGGGCTTTGTAGTGCTGTCCATATGAAGGCGGGGGAAATTGGACGAGTCCACGTGGACACTCAGAGGGGAGGGGGCTTTGTAGTGCTGTCCATATGAAGGAGGGGGAAATTGGACGAGTCCACGTGGACACTCAGAGGGGAGGGGGCTTTGTAGTGCTGTCCATATGAAGGAGGAGGAAATTGGACGAGTCCACGTGGACACTCAGAGGGGGAGGGGGCTTTGTAGTGCTGTCCATATGAAGGCGGGGGAAATTGGACGAGTCCATGTGGACACTCAGAGGGGGAGGGGGCTTTGTAGTGGTGTTCATATGAAGGAGGGGGAAATTGGACGAGTCCACGTGGACACTCAGAGGGGAGGGGGCTTTGTAGTGCTGTCCATATGAAGGAGGAGGAAATTGGACGAGTCCATGTGGACACTCAGAGGGGAGGGGCTTTGTAGTGCTGTCCATATGAAGGAGGGGGAAATTGGACGAGTCCATGTGGACACTCAGAGGGAAAATGTTAAAATTATTGTTATGCTGTTATTATGATTACCACAGGTAAACTTCATACCAAAGAGCAAACATGATTCGTTCATGCACACAATGATTATCAAGTGTACCAAGCAACCTGTATGCAGAGAAAATCTACGCATAGAGATGTATAAAAAACTGCATAGTTTGGTTTTATCTCTGAATGCTGAAAGATTTGCCACACAAGTCACTTGACATGGAATATCCTCTAAATATATCTCATTGAAAATGTTATTCATAGACAACTTCATTTGTATATAAAAAATGTCAGTAATTGTCCACTATCCACGTGGGATGGGGGAGGGTGTGAGCCAGTGTCCATGATTTGTCCAGACACTTGTACTGAAGTGTAGGATCTCCCTGTTCCATAGATATCGGTGAACGGAACGAATAGCGGCTGGTTAGTTCACGATTCTGTGTGACATTTTCAAAAGACGACGCATGATTGAAATAACCCTTTTCCTTTGCACAGCTCACGTCTCCGATGCTTTCTGCGGCCACCAGGTGCGGAGATGCAACTTACTTGGCTGTCCTCTCTTCTGTAGCATCATCCGGACACACCCTAGCGAGCCCCACACCAATGTCCCGAGATAGTTCATCTCTCATTGTGTTCTTGGTGACTGCTGTTCATGCGGTAGTGATATTGGATAGATTCCCTCTCCACTTGGCATCTATTCTCAATGACTCAGTGGAGTGAGGGTCTACCTGAGGATCCTGTGGGCGTGAGGTCGATTCCGTTCATTACATAGAATAAGATTGTTTAACTCTTTCAGTTTATTAAACGTGGAGACTGATTCAAAACGATTGCAGATACAGGGACAAAAACGAATTGCTGTAAACTCTATCAAAGTGCTTTGATTGCCACGATTCCTTCAGATTCGAGGAATTCTGATCATTGCGCACAAGTTTTATCGATGATGTTGGTCCTTCCGATCATTATTAAAGAAGATAGCAGGCGCACGAAATTTTGTTCACTTGATGATTTCACCGACTTCTTCTCAGCATTCCTCACTGAATGTAACTTAGACAGCGACATAGAGGATAGTGGAGTGTGACCGAGATGATATTACAACACGCACGTCACTGCCGGTGTCGAAAAGACTACTAACAACTTATTGTTTGAGTGTGCAGCATTTCCAATAGTATTCGATATATAACTCTTCCTTTCTAGCTACCGAATTAGACAGTTCGTCTCTTCTTCTGTTTGACTAGAAGGGAAACATTGGAACATGTGACGTTAATGAAATGGCACAATCTGCTGACATAATACCATAGCAATCGAACAATGAGCAGCCAGTTCAACATTAAACACGCCAAATTGTGCGAAGTTTCAGTGACTGTTATCAACCGGATCACACAGCACAGAGACACAGTCGATGTCAAGTTCTACAGAGAAGTTTGTGAACGTTTTTTCATGCGCCTGCTAACTTTTTTTAAAATGATCGGAGGGCCCGACATTATCGAGAAAACTTTTGCGCAATGATCTGAATTCTTCGAATCTGAAGGAATCGTGGCGATCGGAGCATTTTGAATGAATTCACAGCAATCCGCAAGCAATGCACGACTATTTTTCCTATCTCTGTAAGCCACTGAAGATTTCCCTTTGCCCACTTAATAAGTTCCTGCATGTGTCATCCTTTTGAATCAGTTTGTACTTCTAGCCAAGTGATGCGCTTAAACAATCTAATTCTGTTCTTCATTATATTGTAAACTGAGTGGATCACTAGACCTTCATTGCTTTTATATGCACCGTATTCGTCCATATTAGTTGAATCTCAATAAGTAGCCATCAGATAGTTTCAGAGGTTTGTTCCAATGGTCATAGCGCCTAAAACTTCCTGATATTGACCCTTTCCACTGTTTCCATGTTCAACCCGAATCTTTTGGGAAGACATTTGCGCAGTAAAAATTTGTAACCAAAAGAAAAGGAGATAAATGCGATTCTAGTGACTTCTCTCCCAACCCCGTGCGATGCGTAGAAACGCTCGCATTTAAAAAAACGTAAATAATTTTGAAAATAATTTGAGAATGAAGGTGTTAAATTGTTTTTATTGTCACGGTGGTCAAAACTCAGTGTCATGAAGCTTTCATTGACTTCAGCAGAAATTTAGCCAAGCGAAGCATTGCCAGGAATATCATATTTCTAGTTGCGGTGGTAGATAGCTACTCTAAAAGTGCATCATAACCACGAAAATGACAAATCTCATTTTGACTTATTAAATGAATGCTGCATCATTGCGTTATTAAGTGCACCATACTCGGAAGTACATGTAGTAGTTTTTCTGATGCTGGATGACAATTCACAAATTATTCACAGCTCTCTGACTTTGAAAGCAGGCACTTTCCAGGAGCTGTATGTCCACTGAAGTCCATGAGGGAGCTCTTGTCATCATAGCATCGGCAGGGGAACAAATATTTCTGGTGAAGGCAGATTAGCACTCGCAAACATCACATCGCTTTGTTCATGAAACCTGGATGAGCGGTGCGAAAGACAACCAGGGAACTTTGATTCCTTTCTAAAGCACATCAACCTTCTGTTGAGATAGTTCTTGTCAGATTTGCCGACTTCGATTTTCTTCGTATCAACTTTCAAGTTCGGTAGTTTTACGCCATTCTCTGTAAACCGCCTGGGTTTCATTGATGCAATGATGAAGTACAGCAATGTTGCTTATTCTCTGTCCTATAGAGTTTACAGTCTGGCGTCATTCCAGTTCAATAATCAAAGTTCTCACGCAGTTATAACATTACATTTTATTAAAAACCGCGATGCAGGTTGGAAAGCTTGATGCTTTCATCATTCCCTCATCCACGTCTCGGGAAAGTTGATGAGCAACCGGTGGCAAGGAATCAAACCAGAGGAACATGCCTCTTTCTTTCTGAACTGTGTTATGCAACTCATTTGGCATCATATTGTCACCACAGAGGTATTCTCAGGGTATTTCTTCAAGTTACTATTTGTGATATCGTCAGGATGTTTCTTCACGATACTCCTTGTGAAATCGTCAGGATGTTTCTTCAAGATACTCCTTGTGATATCGTCAGGATGTTTCTTCACGATACTCCCTGTGATATCGTCAGGATGTTTCTTCAAGATACTCCTTGTGATATCATCAGGATGTTTCTTTAAGATGCTCCTTGTGAAATCATCAGGATGTTTCTTCAAGATGCTCCTTGTGATATCGTCAGGATGTTTCTTCAAGATACTCCTTGTGAAATCATCAGGATGTTTCTTCAAGATACTCCTTGTGATATCGTCAGGATGTTTCTTCAAGATACTCCTTGTGATATCGTCAGGATGTTTCTTCAAGATACTCCCTGTGATATCGTCAGGATGTTTCTTCAAGATACTCCTTGTGATATCGTCAGGATGTTTCTTCAAGATACTCCTTGTGATATCGTCAGGATGTTTCTTAGAGCTACTCTTTGTGATATCGTCAGGATGATTTCTGTAGAGCTACTCTTTGTGATATCGTCAGGATGTTTCTTCAAGATACTCCTTGTGATATCGTCAGGATGTTTCTTAGAGCTACTCTTTGTGATATCGTCAGGATGTTTCTTCAAGATACTCCTTGTGAAATCATCAGGATGTTTCTTCAAGATACTCCTTGTGATATCGTCAGGATGTTTCTTCAAGATACTCCTTGTGATATCGTCAGGATGTTTCTTTTCAAGATACTCCCTGTGATATCGTCAGGATGTTTCTTTCCAAGATACTCCTTGCTGATATCGTCAGGATGTTTGTCTTTCCAAGATACTCCTTGTGATATCGTCAGGATGTTTCTTAGAGCTACTCTTTGTGATATCGTCAGGATGTTTCTTAGAGCTACTCTTTGTGATATCGTCAGGATGTTTCTTCAAGATACTCCTTGTGATATCGTCAGGATGTTTCTTCAAGATACTCCTTGTGATATCGTCAGGATGTTTCTTAGAGCTACTCTTTGTGATATCGTCAGGATGTTTCTTAGAGCTACTCTTTGTGATATCGTCAGGATGTTTCTTAGAGCTACTCTTTGTGATATCGTCAGGATGTTTCTTCAAGATACTCCTTGTGATATCGTCAGGATGTTTCTTAGAGCTACTCTTTGTGATATCGTCAGGATGTTTCTTCACGATACTCCTTGTGAAATCGTCAGGATGTTTCTTCACGATACTCCTTGTGAAATCGTCAGGATGTTTCTTCAAGATACTCCTTGTGATATCGTCAGGATGTTTCTTCAAGATACTCCTTGTGAAATCGTCAGGATGTTTCTTCAAGATACTCCTTGTGATATCGTCAGGATGTTTCTTCAAGATACTCTTTGTGATATCGTCAGGATGTTTCTTCACGATACTCCTTGTGAAATCGTCAGGATGTTTCTTCAAGATACTCCTTGTGATATCGTCAGGATGTTTCTTCAAGATACTCCCTGTGATATCGTCAGGATGTTTCTTCAAGATACTCCTTGTGATATCGTCAGGATGTTTCTTAGAGCTACTCTTTGTGATATCGTCAGGATGTTTCTTAGAGCTACTCTTTGTGATATCGTCAGGATGTTTCTTCAAGATACTCCTTGTGATATCGTCAGGATGTTTCTTCAAGATACTCCTTGTGATATCGTCAGGATGTTTCTTAGAGCTACTCTTTGTGATATCATCAGGATGTTTCTTCAAGAAACTCCTTGTGATATCGTCAGGATGTTTCTTAGAGCTACTCTTTGTGATATCGTCAGGATGTTTCTTAGAGCTACTCTTTGTGATATCGTCAGGATGTTTCTTCAAGATACTCCTTGTGATATCGTCAGGATGTTTCTTCAAGATACTCTTTGTGATATCGTCAGGATGTTTCTTCAAGATACTCCTTGTGATATCATCAGGATGTTTCTTTGAGATTCTCCCTGTGAAGTCATCAGGATATTTCGTCATTGCATATTTGTACATGTTCTTCATTTTGAAATGGCTGACGATTCAGTTGCATTTAGGAGTTTACTTAGGAGCTTGCCTTGGATTTTGCCGGGTCGTCAAGTTGGACGCTGGACTTTGCCGGGCCCTGAGGTTGGACGCTGGACTTTGCCGGGCCCTGAGGTTGGACGCTGGACTTTGCCGGTCCCTCAGGTTGGACGCTGGACTTTGCCGGGACTTCAGGTTGGACGCTGGACTTTGCGGGGCCCTCATGTTGGACGCTGGACTTTGCCGGGCCGTCAGGTTGGACGCTGGACTTTGCCGGGCCCTCAGGTTGGACGTTGGGCTTTGCCGGGCCTTCAGGTTGGACGTTGGGCTTTGCTGGGCCCTCAGGTTGGACGCTGGACTTTGCCGGGCCTTCAGGTTGGACGTTGGGCTTTGCTGTTCTGACGAATCACTGTGTCATCGTCTCGGAAGAATTGTGAGAGGATATCAACATGATTGAAGTCAAATGTCCATCTTAAGATTGAATTTCCTCATTGGAAGATTGTAGACACGAGATATGAGATACTCTTCAAGTTGAACGACCGATGAGAAGAACGTCTGTTTTAATATTCATTTGAAGACAGAAGGACATCCTTCTTGTTGGTCTTTCACATGAATACGATCTCAACAGACGGACAGACTTCGCTTTTTGGATCAGGTTTCGTCATCGCTTTCATCTCTGCCGCTGTGGCTCTTCATAACAGAGTTGCTTGAAGAGCATACGATGCAGTGGAAATGGAGATGAATGGACAGATGAAACCATCGACTTCTCTCTTCCTCGGCCAAGGAGAAGCGGTCGGAGAGTCTTCTCTGTCAAGTTTCTGTCAAATCACTGACTGCTTCACAGGGCTGTGCAATGACACAGTTGCCTTGTGGTAGAATGCCCGCTCCACCACAAGGCCAGAGGGGCCGGGTTCAATTCCAGCCCCAATCAACAAACAACCAGCTACAAGGAATGAGGAAACGTCATAGAGCTCTGCAAATATCCTTTTACTCCCCAATCGTCAAGGTTTTTCGCATTGTAGTTTTCAGATGCGCTTCTCAATGGAAAGTCACTTAAGTTTGAATCAAGTTTCATGACCTTCTTAGGATCCTACCAATGTGCCATGAAGACCATGCGAGTTCCTGTCAGGCACAAAATGACTTCTACCTGCATGCAGGTTTCCTATATCTGCACTTTAGCTTTGATATCTATGAAGATGTGTTTCCTTCTACCGTGAAATATGTAACTCCTTCATCGATGTTCATCACATTTCATTTGGAGAGTTCCATAAAACCTCTCCCATATCAGCCCGCTCTCTTGCGGAACACGAGGGAAATGAAGTGTTGAATTTCGGCGCCGTCAGTGATGGTGCTTCTTACAAGAAAGTGGCGAAGTTCATCTTGGTGTCATAAATCCATTAATCTCAAGTAACTCTGCATTAAGAGAGCTTGCTGACTGTGTCGCTCTGAGATGCGAAAGCGTGTTAATGAATCAGATGTCTGATGTAGGTAATTAGCAACAGATCTGATAACCTGGCGTTCGAATTCTCAAGTTCTTCAACTTCCAAGAGAATGTGGAAGTCAAAATACTCAATGCCAAGATGAATCTAATAATTTCAACGAGCTTCATGTGAGATAGGTGGCTACACCCAATATTGTGTGAAAGGGAACTGAATTCAAGTCATTCAGAGCAATTCTGGATAGTGAGGACACTTCAAATAGTCAGGAAGTCAGGGAACTTTCAAATAGTCAGGAAGTCAAAGAACTTTCAAATAGTCAGGAAGTCAGGGAACTTCAAATAGTCAGGAAGTCAGGGAACTTTCAAATAGTCAGGAAGTCAGGGAACTTTCAAATAGTCAGGAAGTCAGGGAAATTCAAATAGTCAGGAAGTCAGGGAACTTTCAAATAGTCAGGCAGTCATGGAACTTTAAATAGTCAAGCAGTCAGGGAACTTCAAATAGTCAGGAAGTCAGGGAACTTCAAATAGTCAGGAAGTCAGGGACCTTTCAAATAGTCAGGAAGTCAGGGACCTTTCAAATAGTCAGGAAGTCATGGAACTTTTAAATAGTCAGGAAGTCAGGGAGCTTTCAAATAGTCAGGAAGTCAGGGAACTTTCAAATAGTCAGGAAGTCAGTGAACTTTCAAATAGTCAGGAAGTCAGGGACCTTTCAAATAGTCAGGAAGTCAGGGAACTTTCAAATAGTCAGGAAGTCAAGGAACTTTCAAATAGTCAGGAAGTCAGGGAAATTCAAATAGTCAGGAAGTCAGGGAACTTCAAATAGTCAGGAAGTCAAGGAACTTTCAAATAGTCAGGAAGTCAGGGAAATTCAAATAGTCAGGAAGTCAGGGAACTTTCAAATAGTCAGGCAGTCATGGAACTTTAAATAGTCAAGAAGTCAGGGAAATTCAAATAGTCAGGAAGTCAGGGAACTTCAAATAGTCAGGAAGTCAGGGACCTTTCAAATAGTCAGGAAGTCAGGGACCTTTCAAATAGTCAGGAAGTCATGGAACTTTTAAATAGTCAGGAAGTCAGGGAGCTTTCAAATAGTCAGGAAGTCAAGGAACTTTCAAATAGTCAGGAAGTCAGGGAAATTCAAATAGTCAGGAAGTCAGGGACCTTTCAAATAGTCAGGAAGTCAGGGAACTTCAAATAGTCAGAAAGTCAGGGAAATTCAAATAGTCAGGAAGTCAGGGAACTTTCAAATAGTCAGGAAGTCATGGAACTTTAAATAGTCAAGAAGTCAGGGAACTTCAAATAGTCAGGAAGTCAGGGAACTTCAAATAGTCAGGAAGTCAGGGACCTTTCAAATAGTCAGGAAGTCAGGGACCTTTCAAATAGTCAGGAAGTCATGGAACTTTTAAATAGTCAGGACGTCAGGGAGCTTTCAAATAGTCTAGAGAAGTCAGGGAACTTTCAAATAGTCAGGAAGTCATGAACTTTCAAATAGTCAGGAAGTCAGGGACCTTTCAAATAGTCAGGAAGTCAGTGGAACTTCAAATAGTCAGGGAAGTCATGGAAATTCAAATAGTCAGATAGTCAGTGACCTTTCAAATAGTCAGGAAGTCAGGGAACTTTTAAATAGTCAGGAAGTCAGGGAACTTCAAATAGTCAGGAATAGTCAGGGAACTTTCAAATAGTCAGGAAGTCAGGGAACTTCAAATTAGTCAGGAAGTCAGGGAAATTCAAATAGTCAGGAAGTCAGGGAACTTCAAATAGTCATGAAGTCAGGGAACTTTCAAATAGTCAGGAAGTCAGGGAACTTCAAATAGTCAGGAAGTCAGGGAACTTTCAAATATCAGCGAACGTCAGGGAAATTCAAATAGTCAGGAAGTTCAGGGAACTTTCAAATAGTCAGGAAGTCAGTGACCTTTCAAATAGTCAGGAAGTCATGACCTTTCTAAATAGTCAGGAAGTCAGGGACACTTTCAAATAGTTCAGGAAGTCAGTGAACTTTTGAATAGTCAGATAGTCAGTGACCTTTCAAATAGTCAGGAAGTCAGGGAAATTGAAATAGTCAGGAAGTCAGGGAACTTCAAATAGTCAGGAAGTCAGGGAAATTCAAATAGTCAGGAAGTCAGGGAACTTCAAATAGTCAGGAAGTCAGTGACCTTTCAAATAGTCAGGAAGTCAGGGAACTTTCAAATAGTCAGATAGTCAGGGAACTTTTAAATAGTCAGATAGTCAGGGAACTTCAAATAGTCAGGAAGTCAGGGAACTTTCAAATAGTCAGGAAGTCAGGGAACTTCAAATAGTCAGGAAGTCAGGGAAATTCAAATAGTCAGGAAGTCAGGGAAATTCAAATAGTCAGGAAGTCAGCGGAACTTTTAAATAGTCAGGAAGTCAGGGAACTTCAAATAGTCAGGAATCAGGGAAATTCAAATAGTCAAGAAAGTCAGGAACTTCAAATAGTCAGGAAGTCAGGCGAACCTTCAAATAATCAGGAAGTCAGGGAACTTTCAAATGAAGTCAGGAAGTCAGGGACCCTTTCAAAGATAGGTCAGGAAGTCAGGGAACTTCAAGATAGTCAGGAAGTCAGGGAACTTCAAATAGTCAGGAAGTCAGGGAACTTTCAAATAGTCAGGAAGTCAGGGAACTTCAAATAGTCAGGAAGTCAGGGAACTTTCAAATAGTCCAGGAAGTCAGTGACCTTTCAAATAGTCAGGAAGTCAGGGAAACCTTTTAAATAGTCTGGAAGTCAGGGAACTTCAAATAGTCAGGAATCAGGGAAATTCAAATAGTCCAGGAAGTCAGGGAATCTTCAAATAGTCAGGAAGTCAGGGACCTTTCAAATAGTCAGGAAAGTCAGGGAACTCAAATAGTCAGGAAGTTCAGGGGAAATTCAAATAGAGTTCAGGAAGTCAGGGAAATTCAAATAGTCAGGAAGTCAGGGAACTTTTAAATAGTCAGGAAGTCAGGGAACTTCAAATAGTCAGGAATCAGGGAAATTCCAAATAGAACCCAAGAAGTCAGGGAACCTTCAAATAGTTCAGGAAGTCAGGGAACTTCAAATAATTCAGGAAGTCAGGGAACTTTCAAATAGTCAGAAGTCAGGGACCTTTCAAATAGTCAGGAAGTCAGGGAACTTTCAGAAATAGTCAGGAAGTCAGGGGAACTTCAAATAGTCAGGAAGTCAGGGAACTTTCAAATAGTCAGGAAGTCAGGGAACTTCAAATAGTCAGGAAGTCAGGGAACTTTCAAATAGTCAGGAAGTCAGTGACCTTTCAAATAGTCAGGAAGTCAGGGAACTTTTAAATAGTCAGGAAGTCAGGGAACTTCAAATAGTCAGGAATCAGGGAAATTCAAATAGTCAGGAAGTCAGGGAACTTTCAAATAGTCAGGAAGTCAGGGACCTTTCAAATAGTCAGGAAGTCAGGGAACGTCAAATAGTCAGGAAGTCAGGGAACTTCAAATAGTCAGGAAGTCAGGGAACTTTCAAATAGTCAGGAAGTCAGGAACTTCAAATAGTCAGGAAGTCAGGGAACTTTCAAATAGTCAGGAAGTCAGGACCTTTCAAATAGTCAGGAAGTCAAGGAACTTCAAATAGTCAGGAAGTCAGGGAACTTCAAATAGTCAGGAAGTCAGGGAAACTTTCAAATATCAGGAAGTCAGGGAACTTCAAATAGTCAGGAAGTCAGGGAACTTTCTAATATTCAGGAAGTCAGGGAAATTCAAATAGTCAGGAAGTCAGGGAACTTAAAATAGTCAGGAAGTCAGGGAACTTTCAAATAGTCAGGAAGTCAGGGAAACTTCAAATAGTCATGAAGTCAGGGAACTTTCAAATAGTCAGGAAGTCAGGGAACTTCAAATAGTCAGGAAGTCAGGGAACTTCAAATAGTCAGGAAGTCAGGGAAATTCAAATAGTCAGGAAGTCAGGGACCTTTCAAATAGTCAGGAAGTCAGTGACCTTTCAAATAGTCAGGAAGTCAGTGACCTTTCAAATAGTCAGGAAGTCAGGAACTTTCAAATAGTCAGATAGTCAGGGAACTTTTAAATAGTCAGGAAGTCAGGGACTTCAAATAGTCAGGAAGTCAGGGAACTTTCAAATAGTCAGGAAGTCAGGGAACTTCAAATAGTCAGGAAGTCAGGGAACTTTCAAATAGTTCAGGAAGTCAGGGAAATTCAAATAGTCAGGAAGTCAGGGAACTTTTAAATAGTCAGGAAGTCAGGGAACTTCAAATAGTCAGGAATCAGGGAAATTCAAATAGTCAGGAAGTCAGGGACCTTTCAAATAGTCAGGAAGTCAGGGACCTTTTAAATAGTCAGGAAGTCAGGAAACTTCAAATAGTCAGGAAGTCAGGGAACTTCAAATAGTCAGGAAGTCAGGGAACTTTCAAATAGTCAGGAAGTCAGGGAACTTCAAATAGTCAGGAAGTCAGGGAACTTTCAAATATTCAGGAAGTCAGGGAAATTCAAATAGTCAGGAAGTCAGGGAACTTTCAAATAGTCAGGAAGTCAGGGAACTTCAAATAGTCAGGAAGTCAGGGAACTTCAAATAGTCAGGAAGTCAGGGAACTTCAAATAGTCAGGAAGTCAGGGAACTTTCAAATAGTCAGGAAGTCAGGGAAATTCAAATAGTCAGGAAGTCAGGGAACTTCAAATAGTCAGGAAGTCAGGGAACTTTCAAATAGTCAGGAAGTCAGGGAAATTCAAATAGTCAGGAAGTCAGGGAACTTTTAAATAGTCAGGAAGTCAGGGAACTTCAAATTGTCAGGAATCAGGGAAATTCAAATAGTCAAGAAGTCAGGGAACTTCAAATAGTCAGGAAGTCAGGGAACTTCAAATAGTCAGGAAGTCAGGGAACTTTCAAATAGTCAGGCAGTCATGGAACTTTAAATAGTCAAGAAGTCAGGGAAATTCAAATAGTCAGGAAGTCAGGGAACTTCAAATAGTCAGGATGTCAGGGACCTTTCAAATAGTCAGGGACCTTACAAATAGTCAGGAAGTCATGGAACTTTTAAATAGTCAGGAAGTCAGGGAGCTTTCAAATGGTCAGGAAGTCAGGGAACTTTCAAATAGTCAGGAAGTCAGTGAACTTTCAAATAGTCAGGAAGTCAGGGACCTTTCAAATAGTCAGGAAGTCAGGGAACTTCAAATAGTCAGGAAGTCATGGAAATTCAAATAGTCAGATAGTCAGTGACCTTTCAAATAGTCAGGAAGTCAAGGAACTTTTAAATAGTCAGGAAGTCAGGGAGCTTTCAAATAGTCAGGAAGTCAGGGAACTTTCAAATAGTCAGGAAGTCAGTGAACTTTCAAATAGTCAGGAAGTCAGGGACCTTTCAAATAGTCAGGAAGTCAGGGAACTTCAAATAGTCAGGAAGTCATGGAAATTCAAATAGTCAGATAGTCAGTGACCTTTCAAATAGTCAGGAAGTCAGGGAACTTTTAAATAGTCAGGAAGTCAGGGAACTTCAAATAGTCAGGAAGTCAGGGAACTTTCAAATAGTCAGGAAGTCAGGGAACTTCAAATAGTCAGGAAGTCAGGGAACTTCAAATAGTCATGAAGTCAGGGAACTTTCAAATAGTCAGGAAGTCAGGGAACTTCAAATAGTCAGGAAGTCAGGGAACTTTCAAATAGTCAGGAAGTCAGGGAAATTCAAATAGTCGGAAGTCAGGGACCTTTCAAATAGTCAGGAAGTCAGTGACCTTTCAAATAGTCAGGAAAGTCAGTGACCTTTCAAATAGTCAGGAAGTCAGGGAACTTTCAAATAGTCAGATAGTCAGGGAACTTTTAAATAGTCAGGAAGTCAGGGAACTTCAAATAGTCAGGAAGTCAGGGAACTTTCAAATAGTCAGGAAGTCAGTGAACTTTCAAATAGTCAGGAAGTCAGGGAACTTTCAAATAGTCAGGAAGTCAGGGAAATTCAAATAGTCAGGAAGTCAGGGAACTTTTAAATAGTCAGGAAGTCAGGGAACTTCAAATAGTCAGGAATCAGGGAAATTCAAATAGTCAGGAAGTCAGGGAACTTTCAAATAGTCAGGAAGTCAGGGACCTTTCAAATAGTCAGGAAGTCAGGGAACTTCAAATAGTCAGGAAGTCAGGGAACTTCAAATAGTCAGGAAGTCAGGGAACTTTCAAATAGTCAGGAAGTCAGGGAACTTCAAATAGTCAGGAAGTCAGGGAACTTTCAAATAGTCAGGAAGTCAGTGACACTTTCAAATAGTCAGGAAGTCAGGGAACTTCAAATAGTCAGGGAACTTCAAATAGTCAGGAAGTCAGGGAACTTTCAAATAGTCAGGAAGTCAGGGAACTTCAAATAGTCAGGAAGTCAGGGAACTTTCAAATATTCAGGAAGTCAGGGAACTTTCAAATAGTCAGGAAGTCAGGGAACTTCAAATAGTCAGGAAGTCAGGGAACTTTCAAATAGTCAGGAAGTCAGGGAACTTCAAATAGTCATGAAGTCAGGGAACTTTCAAATAGTCAGGAAGTCAGGAACTTCAAATAGTCAGGAAGTCAGGGAACTTTCAAATAGTCAGGAAGTCAGGAAATTCAAATAGTCAGGAAGTCAGGGACCTTTCAAATAGTCAGGAAGTCAGTGACCTTTTCAAATAGTCAGGAAGTCAGTGACCTTTCAAATAGTCAGGAAGTCAGGGAACTTTCAAATAGTCAGATAGTCAGGGAACTTTTAAATAGTCAGGAAGTCAGGGAACTTCAAATAGTCAGGAAGTCAGGGAACTTTCAAATAGTCAGGAAGTCAGGGAACTTCAAATAGTCAGGAAGTCAGGGAACTTTCAAATAGTCAGGAAGTCAGGGAAATTCAAATAGTCAGGAAGTCAGGGAACTTTTAAATAGTCAGGAAGTCAGGAACTTCAAATAGTCAGGAATCAGGGAAAATTCAAATAGTCAGAAGTCAGAGAACTTTCAAATAGTCAGGAAGTCAGGGACCTTTCAAATAGTCAGGAAGTCAGGGAAATTCAAATAGTCAGGAAGTCATGAACTTTTAATTAGTCAGGAAGTCAGGGAACTTTCAAATAGTCAGGAAGTCAGGGAACTTCAAATAGTCAGGAAGTCAGGGAACTTTCAAATATTCAGGAAGTCAGGGAAATTCAAATAGTCAGGAAGTCAGGGAACTTTCAAATAGTCAGGAAGTCAGGGACCTTTCAAATAGTCAGGAAGTCAGGGAACTTCAAATAGTCAGGAAGTCAGGGAACTTCAAATAGTCAGGAAGTCAGGGAACTTTCAAATAGTCCAGGAAGTCAGGTTTCAGGAAATTCAAATAGTCAGGAAGTCAGGGAACTTCAAATAGGTCAGGAAGTCAGGGAACTTTCAAATAGTCAGGAAGTCAGGGAAATTCAAATAGTCAGGAAGTCAGGGAACTTTTAAATAGTCAGGAAGTCAGGGAACTTCAAATAGTCAGGAAGTCAGGGAACTTTCAAATAGTCAGGAAGTCAGGGAACTTCAAATAGTCAGGAAGTCAGGGAACTTTCAAATAGTCAGGAAGTCAGGGAAATTCAAATAGTCAGGAAGTCAGGGAACTTTTAAATAGTCAGGAAGTCAGGGAACTTCAAATAGTCAGGAAGTCAGGGAACTTCAAATAGTCATGAAGTCAGGGAACTTTCAAATAGTCAGGAAGTCAGGGAACTTCAAATAGTCAGGAAGTCAGGGAACTTTCAAATAGTCAGGAAGTCAGGAAATTCAAATAGTCAGGAAGTCAGGGACCTTTCAAATAGTCAGGAAGTCAGTGACATTTCAAATAGTCAGGAAGTCAGTGACCTTTCAAATAGTCAGGAAGTCAGGGAACTTTCAAATAGTCAGATAGTCAGGGAACTTTTAAATAGTCAGGAAGTCAGGGAACTTCATATAGTCAGGGAACTTAAAATAGTCAGGAAGTCAGGGAACTTTCAAATAGTCAGGAAGTCAGGGAACTTCAAATAGTCAGGAAGTCAGGGAACTTTCAAATAGTCAGGAAGTCAGGGACCTTTCAAATAGTCAGGAAGTCAGGGAACTTCAAATAGTCAGGAAACTTCAAATAGTCAGAAGTCAGGGAACTTTCAAATAGTCAGGAAGTCAGGGAACTTCAAATAGTCAGGAAGTCAGGGAACTTTCAAATATTCAGGAAGTCAGGGAAATTCAAATAGTCAGGAAGTCAGGGAACTTCAAATAGTCAGGAAGTCAGGGAACTTTCAAATAGTCAGGAAGTCAGGGAACTTCAAATAGTCATGAAGTCAGGGAACTTTCAAATAGTCAGGAAGTCAGGGAACTTCAAATAGTCAGAAGTCAGGGAACTTTCAAATAGTCAGGAAGTCAGGGAAATTCAAATAGTCAGGAAGTCAGGGACCTTTCAAATAGTCAGGAAGTCAGTGACCTTTCAAATAGTCAGGAAGTCAGTGACCTTTCAAATAGTCAGGAAGTCAGGGAACTTTCAAATAGTCAGATAGTCAGGGAACTTTCAAATATTCAGGAAGTCAGGGAAATTCAAATAGTCAGGAAGTCAGGGAACTTTCAAATAGTCAGGAAGTCAGGGACCTTTCAAATAGTCAGGAAGTCAGGGAACTTCAAATAGTCAGGAAGTCAGGGAACTTCAAATAGTCAGGAAGTCAGGGAACTTTCAAATAGTCAGGAAGTCAGGGAAATTCAAATAGTCAGGAAGTCAGGGAACTTTCAAATAGTCAGGAAGTCAGGGAACTTCAAATAGTCAGGAAGTCAGGGAAATTAAAATAGTAAGGAAGTCAGGGAACTTAAAATAGTCATGAAGTCAGGGAACTTCAAATAGTCAGGAAGTCAGGGAACTTTCAAATAGTCAGGAAGTCAGGGAACTTTTGAATAGTCAGATAGTCAGTGACCTTTCAAATAGTCAGGAAGTCAGGGAAATTGAAATAGTCAGGAAGTCAGGGAACTTCAAATAGTCAGGAAGTCAGGGAAATTCAAATAGTCAGGAAGTCAGGGAACTTCAAATAGTCATGAAGTCAGGGAACTTTCAAATAGTCAGGAAGTCAGGGAACTTCAAATAGTCAGGAAGTCAGGGAACTTTCAAATAGTCAGGAAGTCAGGGAAATTCAAATAGTCAGGAAGTCAGGGACCTTTCAAATAGTCAGGAAGTCAGTGACCTTTCAAATAGTCAGGAAGTCAGTGACCTTTCAAATAGTCAGGAAGTCAGGGAACTTTCAAATAGTCAGATAGTCAGGGAACTTTTAAATAGTCAGGAAGTCAGGGAACTTCAAATAGTCAGGAAGTCAGGGAACTTCAAATAGTCAGGAAGTCAGGGAACTTTCAAATAGTCAGGAAGTCAGGGAACTTCAAATAGTCAGGAAGTCAGGGAACTTTCAAATAGTCAGGAAGTCAGGGACCTTTCAAATAGTCAGGAAGTCAGGGAACTTCAAATAGTCAGGGAACTTCAAATAGTCAGGAAGTCAGGGAACTTTCAAATAGTCAGGAAGTCAGGGAACTTCAAATAGTCAGGAAGTCAGGGAACTTTCAAATATTCAGGAAGTCAGGGAAATTCAAATAGTCAGGAAGTCAGGGAACTTCAAATAGTCAGGAAGTCAGGGAACTTTCAAATAGTCAGGAAGTCAGGGAACTTCAAATAGTCATGAAGTCAGGGAACTTTCAAATAGTCAGGAAGTCAGGGAACTTCAAATAGTCAGGAAGTCAGGGAACTTTCAAATAGTCAGGAAGTCAGGGAAATTCAAATAGTCAGGAAGTCAGGGACCTTTCAAATAGTCAGGAAGTCAGTGACCTTTCAAATAGTCAGGAAGTCAGTGACCTTTCAAATAGTCAGGAAGTCAGGGAACTTTCAAATAGTCAGGAAGTCAGGGAACTTTTGAATAGTCAGGAAGTCAGGGAACTTCAATAGTCAGGAAGTCAGTGAACTTTCAAATAGTCAGGAAGTCAGGGAACTTCAAATAGTCAGGAAGTCAGGGAACTTTCAAATAGTCAGGAAGTCAGGGAAATTCAAATAGTCAGGAAGTCAGGGAACTTTTAAATAGTCAGGAAGTCAGGGAACTTCAAATAGTCAGGAATCAGGGAAATTCAAATAGTCAGGAAGTCAGAGAACTTTCAAATAGTCAGGAAGTCAGGGACCTTTCAAATAGTCAGGAAGTCAGGGAAATTCAAATAGTCAGGAAGTCATGGAACTTTTAAGTAGTCAGGAAGTCAGGGAAAACTTTCAAATAGTCAGGAAGTCAGGGAACTTCAAATAGTCAGGAAGTCAGGGAACTTTCAAATATTCAGGAAGTCAGGGAACTTCAAATAGTCAGGAAGTCAGGGACCTTTCAAATAGTCAGGAAGTCAGGGACCTTACAAATAGTCAGGAAGTCAGGGAACTTCAAATAGTCAGGAAGGTCAGGGAACTTCAAATAGTCAGGAAGTCAGGGAACTTTCAAATAGTCAGGAAGTCAGGGAAATTCAAATAGTCAGGAAGTCAGGGAACTTCAAATAGTCAGGAAGTCAGGGAACTTTCAAATAGTCAGGAAGTCAGGGAAATTCAAATAGTCAGGAAGTCAGGGAACTTTTAAATAGTCAGGAAGTCAGGGAACTTCAAATAGTCAGGAAGTCAGGGAACTTTCAAATAGTCAGGAAGTCAGGGAACTTCAAATAGTCAGGAAGTCAGGGAACTTTCAAATAGTCAGGAAGTCAGGGAAATTCAAATAGTCAGGAAGTCAGGGAATTTTTAAATAGTCAGGAAGTCAGGGAACTTCAAATAGTCAGGAAGTCAGGGAACTTCAAATAGTCATGAAGTCAGGGAACTTTCAAATAGTCAGGAAGTCAGGAAGTCAGGGAACTTTCAAATAGTCAGGAAGTCAGGGAAATTCAAATAGTCAGGAAGTCAGGGACCTTTCAAATAGTCAGGAAGTCAGTGACCTTTCAAATAGTCAGGAAGTCAGTGACCTTTCAAATAGTCAGGAAGTCAGGGAACTTTCAAATAGTCAGATAGTCAGGGAACTTTTAAATAGTCAGGAAGTCAGGGAACTTCAAATAGTCAGGAAGTCAGGGAACTTTCAAATAGTCAGGAAGTCAGTGAACTTTCAAATAGTCAGGAAGTCAGGGAACTTTCAAATAGTCAGGAAGTCAGGGAAATTCAAATAGTCAGGAAGTCAGGGAACTTTTAAATAGTCAGGAAGTCAGGGAACTTCAAATAGTCAGGAATCAGGGAAATTCAAATAGTCAGGAAGTCAGGGAACTTTCAAATAGTCAGGAAGTCAGGGACCTTTTAAATAGTCAGGAAGTCAGGGAACTTCAAATAGTCAGGAAGTCAGGGAACTTCAAATAGTCAGGAAGTCAGGGAACTTTCAAATAGTCAGGAAGTCAGGGAACTTCAAATAGTCAGGAAGTCAGGGAACTTTCAAATATTCAGGAAGTCAGGGAAATTCAAATAGTCAGGAAGTCAGGGAACTTTCAAATAGTCAGGAAGTCAGGGACCTTTCAAATAGTCAGGAAGTCAGGGAACTTCAAATAGTCAGGAAGTCAGGGAACTTCAAATAGTCAGGAAGTCAGGGAACTTTCAAATAGTCAGGAAGTCAGGGAAATTCAAATAGTCAGGAAGTCAGGGAACTTCAAATAGTCAGGAAGTCAGGGAACTTTCAAATAGTCAGGAAGTCAGGGAAATTCAAATAGTCAGGAAGTCAGGGAACTTTTAAATAGTCAGGAAGTCAGGGAACTTCAAATAGTCAGGAAGTCAGGGAACTTTCAAATAGTCAGGAAGTCAGGGAACTTCAAATAGTCAGGAAGTCAGGGAACTTTCAAATAGTCAGGAAGTCAGGGAAATTCAAATAGTCAGGAAGTCAGGGAACTTTTAAATAGTCAGGAAGTCAGGGAACTTCAAATAGTCAGGAAGTCAGGGAACTTCAAATAGTCATGAAGTCAGGGAACTTTCAAATAGTCAGGAAGTCAGGGAACTTCAAATAGTCAGGAAGTCAGGGAACTTTCAAATAGTCAGGAAGTCAGGGAAATTCAAATAGTCAGGAAGTCAGGGACCTTTCAAATAGTCAGGAAGTCAGTGACCTTTCAAATAGTCAGGAAGTCAGTGACCTTTCAAATAGTCAGGAAGTCAGGGAACTTTCAAATAGTCAGATAGTCAGGGAACTTTTAAATAGTCAGGAAGTCAGGGAACTTCAAATAGTCAGGAAGTCAGGGAACTTTCAAATAGTCAGGAAGTCAGTGAACTTTCAAATAGTCAGGAAGTCAGGGAACTTTCAAATAGTCAGGAAGTCAGGGAAATTCAAATAGTCAGGAAGTCAGGGAACTTTTAAATAGTCAGGAAGTCAGGGAACTTCAAATAGTCAGGAATCAGGGAAATTCAAATAGTCAGGAAGTCAGGGAACTTTCAAATAGTCAGGAAGTCAGGGACCTTTTAAATAGTCAGGAAGTCAGGGAACTTCAAATAGTCAGGAAGTCAGGGAACTTCAAATAGTCAGGAAGTCAGGGAACTTTCAAATAGTCAGGAAGTCAGGGAACTTCAAATAGTCAGGAAGTCAGGGAACTTTCAAATATTCAGGAAGTCAGGGAAATTCAAATAGTCAGGAAGTCAGGGAACTTTCAAATAGTCAGGAAGTCAGGGACCTTTCAAATAGTCAGGAAGTCAGGGAACTTCAAATAGTCAGGAAGTCAGGGAACTTCAAATAGTCAGGAAGTCAGGGAACTTTCAAATAGTCAGGAAGTCAGGGAAATTCAAATAGTCAGGAAGTCAGGGAACTTCAAATAGTCAGGAAGTCAGGGAACTTTCAAATAGTCAGGAAGTCAGGGAAATTCAAATAGTCAGGAAGTCAGGGAACTTTTAAATAGTCAGGAAGTCAGGGAACTTCAAATAGTCAGGAATCAGGGAAATTCAAATAGTCAAGAAGTCAGGGAACTTCAAATAGTCAGGAAGTCAGGGAACTTCAAATAGTCAGGAAGTCAGGGAACTTTCAAATAGTCAGGCAGTCATGGAACTTTAAATAGTCAAGAAGTCAGGGAAATTCAAATAGTCAGGAAGTCAGGGAACTTCAAATAGTCAGGATGTCAGGGACCTTTCAAATAGTCAGGGACCTTACATATAGTCAGGAAGTCATGGAACTTTTAAATAGTCAGGAAGTCAGGGAGCTTTCAAATAGTCAGGAAGTCAGGGAACTTTCAAATAGTCAGGAAGTCAGTGAACTTTCAAATAGTCAGGAAGTCAGGGACCTTTCAAATAGTCAGGAAGTCAGGGAACTTCAAATAGTCAGGAAGTCATGGAAATTCAAATAGTCAGATAGTCAGTGACCTTTCAAATAGTCAGGAAGTCAGGGAACTTTTAAATAGTCAGGAAGTCAGGGAACTTCAAATAGTCAGGAAGTCAGGGAACTTTCAAATAGTCAGGAAGTCAGGGAACTTCAAATAGTCAGGAAGTCAGGGAAATTCAAATAGTCAGGAAGTCAGGGAACTTCAAATAGTCATGAAGTCAGGGAACTTTCAAATAGTCAGGAAGTCAGGGAACTTCAAATAGTCAGGAAGTCAGGGAACTTTCTAATAGTCAGGAAGTCAGGGAAATTCAAATAGTCAGGAAGTCAGGGACCTTTCAAATAGTCAGGAAGTCAGTGACCTTTCAAATAGTCAGGAAGTCAGTGACCTTTCAAATAGTCAGGAAGTCAGGGAACTTTCAAATAGTCAGATAGTCAGGGAACTTTTAAAATAGTCAGGAAGTCAGGGAACTTCAAATAGTCAGGAAGTCAGGGAACTTTCAAATAGTCAGGAAGTCAGGGAACTTCAAATAGTCAGGAAGTCAGGGAACTTTCAAATAGTCAGGAAGTCAGGGAAATTCAAATAGTCAGGAAGTCAGGGAACTTTTAAATAGTCAGGAAGTCAGGGAACTTCAAATAGTCAGGAATCAGGGAAATTCAAATAGTCAGGAAGTCAGGGAACTTTCAAATAGTCAGGAAGTCAGGGACCTTTCAAATAGTCAGGAAGTCAGGGAACTTCAAATAGTCAGGAAGTCAGGGAACTTCAAATAGTCAGGAAGTCAGGGAACTTTCAAATAGTCAGGAAGTCAGGGAACTTCAAATAGTCAGGAAGTCAGGGAACTTTCAAATAGTCAGGAAGTCAGTGACCTTTCAAATAGTCAGGAAGTCAGGGAAATTAAAATAGTCAGGAAGTCAGGGAACTTAAAATAGTCAGGAAGTCAGGGAACTTTCAAATAGTCAGGAAGTCAGGGAACTTCAAATAGTCAGGGAACTTTCAAATATTCAGGAAGTCAGGGAAATTCAAATAGTCAGGAAGTCAGGGAACTTCAAATAGTCAGGAAGTCAGGGAACTTTCAAATAGTCAGGAAGTCAGGGAACTTCAAATAGTCATGAAGTCAGGGAACTTTCAAATAGTCAGGAAGTCAGGGAACTTCAAATAGTCAGGAAGTCAGGGAACTTTCAAATAGTCAGGAAGTCAGGGAAATTCAAATAGTCAGGAAGTCAGGGACCTTTCAAATAGTCAGGAAGTCAGTGACCTTTCAAATAGTCAGGAAGTCAGTGACCTTTCAAATAGTCAGGAAGTCAGGGAACTTTCAAATAGTCAGATAGTCAGGGAACTTTTAAATAGTCAGGAAGTCAGGGAACTTCAAATAGTCAGGAAGTCAGGGAACTTTCAAATAGTCAGGAAGTCAGGGAACTTCAAATAGTCAGGAAGTCAGGGAACTTTCAAATAGTCAGGAAGTCAGGGAAATTCAAATAGTCAGGAAGTCAGGGAACTTTTAAATAGTCAGGAAGTCAGGGAACTTCAAATAGTCAGGAATCAGGGAAATTCAAATAGTCAGGAAGTCAGGGAACTTTCAAATAGTCAGGAAGTCAGGGACCTTTCAAATAGTCAGGAAGTCAGGGAAATTCAAATAGTCAGGAAGTCATGGAACTTTTAAGTAGTCAGGAAGTCAGGGAACTTTCAAATAGTCAGGAAGTCAGGGAACTTCAAATAGTCAGGAAGTCAGGGAACTTTCAAATATTCAGGAAGTCAGGGAACTTTCAAATAGTCAGGAAGTCAGGGAACTTTCAAATAGTCAGGAAGTCAGGGACCTTTCAAATAGTCAGGAAGTCAGGGAACTTCAAATAGTCAGGAAGTCAGGGAACTTCAAATAGTCAGGAAGTCAGGGAACTTTCAAATAGTCAGGAAGTCAGGGAAATTCAAATAGTCAGGAAGTCAGGGAACTTCAAATAGTCAGGAAGTCAGGGAACTTTCAAATAGTCAGGAAGTCAGGGAAATTCAAATAGTCAGGAAGTCAGGGAACTTTTAAATAGTCAGGAAGTCAGGGAACTTCAAATAGTCAAAAATCAGGGAAATTCAAATAGTCAGGAAGTCAGGGAACTTTCAAATAGTCAGGAAGTCAGGGACCTTTCAAATAGTCAGGAAGTCAGGGAACTTCAAATAGTCAGGAAGTCAGGGAACTTCAAATAGTCAGGAAGTCAGGGAACTTTCAAATAGTCAGGAAGTCAGGGAAATTCAAATAGTCAGGAAGTCAGGGAACTTCAAATAGTCAGGAAGTCAGGGAACTTTCAAATAGTCAGGAAGTCAGGGAAATTCAAATAGTCAGGAAGTCAGGGAACTTTCAAATAGTCAGGAAGTCAGGGAACTTCAAATAGTCAGGAAGTCAGGGAACTTTCTAATAGTCAGGAAGTCAGGGAAATTCAAATAGTCAGGAAGTCAGGGACCTTTCAAATAGTCAGGAAGTCAGTGACCTTTCAAATAGTCAGGAAGTCAGTGACCTTTCAAATAGTCAGGAAGTCAGGGAACTTTCAAATAGTCAGATAGTCAGGGAACTTTTAAATAGTCAGGAAGTCAGGGAACTTCAAATAGTCAGGAAGTCAGGGAACTTTCAAATAGTCAGGAAGTCAGGGAACTTCAAATAGTCAGGAAGTCAGGGAACTTTCAAATAGTCAGGAAGTCAGGGAAATTCAAATAGTCAGGAAGTCAGGGAACTTTTAAATAGTCAGGAAGTCAGGGAACTTCAAATAGTCAGGAATCAGGGAAATTCAAATAGTCAGGAAGTCAGGGAACTTTCAAATAGTCAGGAAGTCAGGGACCTTTCAATTAGTCAGGAAGTCAGGGAACTTCAAATAGTCAGGAAGTCAGGGAACTTCAAATAGTCAGGAAGTCAGGGAACTTTCAAATAGTCAGGAAGTCAGGGAACTTCAAATAGTCAGGAAGTCAGGGAACTTTCAAATAGTCAGGAAGTCAGGGACCTTTCAAATAGTCAGGAAGTCAGGGAACTTCAAATAGTCAGGAAGTCAGGGAACTTCAAATAGTCAGGAAGTCAGGGAACTTTCAAATAGTCAGGAAGTCAGGGAACTTCAAATAGTCAGGGAACTTTCAAATATTCAGGAAGTCAGGGAAATTCAAATAGTCAGGAAGTCAGGGAACTTCAAATAGTCAGGAAGTCAGGGAACTTTCAAATAGTCACGAAGTCAGGGAACTTCAAATAGTCATGAAGTCAGGGAACTTTCAAATAGTCAGGAAGTCAGGGAACTTCAAATAGTCAGGAAGTCAGGGAACTTTCAAATAGTCAGGAAGTCAGGGAAATTCAAATAGTCAGGAAGTCAGGGACCTTTCAAATAGTCAGGAAGTCAGTGACCTTTCAAATAGTCAGGAAGTCAGTGACCTTTCAAATAGTCAGGAAGTCAGGGAACTTTCAAATAGTCAGATAGTCAGGGAACTTTTAAATAGTCAGGAAGTCAGGGAACTTCAAATAGTCAGGAAGTCAGGGAACTTTCAAATAGTCAGGAAGTCAGGGAACTTCAAATAGTCAGGAAGTCAGGGAAATTCAAATAGTCAGGAAGTCAGGGAAATTCAAATAGTCAGGAAGTCAGGGAACTTTTAAATAGTCAGGAAGTCAGGGAACTTCAAATAGTCAGGAATCAGGGAAATTCAAATAGTCAGGAAGTCAGGGAACTTTCAAATAGTCAGGAAGTCAGGGACCTTTCAAATAGTCAGGAAGTCAGGGAAATTCAAATAGTCAGGAAGTCATGGAACTTTTAAGTAGTCAGGAAGTCAGGGAACTTTCAAATAGTCAGGAAGTCAGGGAACTTCAAATAGTCAGGAAGTCAGGGAACTTTCAAATATTCAGGAAGTCAGGGAAATTCAAATAGTCAGGAAGTCAGGGAACTTTCAAATAGTCAGGAAGTCAGGGACCTTTCAAATAGTCAGGAAGTCAGGGAACTTCAAATAGTCAGGAAGTCAGGGAACTTCAAATAGTCAGGAAGTCAGGGAACTTTCAAATAGTCAGGAAGTCAGGGAAATTCAAATAGTCAGGAAGTCAGGGAACTTCAAATAGTCAGGAAGTCAGGGAACTTTCAAATAGTCAGGAAGTCAGGGAAATTCAAATAGTCAGGAAGTCAGGGAACTTTTAAATAGTCAGGAAGTCAGGGAACTTCAAATAGTCAAAAATCAGGGAAATTCAAATAGTCAAGAAGTCAGGGAACTTCAAATAGTCAGGAAGTCAGGGAACTTCAAATAATCAGGAAGTCAGGGAACTTTCAAATAGTCAGGAAGTCAGGGACCTTTCAAATAGTCAGGAAGTCAGGGAACTTCAAATAGTCAGGAAGTCAGGGAACTTCAAATAGTCAGGAAGTCAGGGAACTTTCAAATAGTCAGGAAGTCAGGGAACTTCAAATAGTCAGGAAGTCAGGGAACTTTCAAATAGTCAGGAAGTCAGTGACCTTTCAAATAGTCAGGAAGTCAGGGAACTTTCAAATAGTCAGGAAGTCAGGGAACTTTTGAATAGTCAGATAGTCAGTGACCTTTCAAATAGTCAGGAAGTCAGGGAAATTGAAATAGTCAGGAAGTCAGGGAACTTTTAAATAGTCAGGAAGTCAGGGAAATTCAAATAGTCAGGAAGTCATGGAACTTTTAAGTAGTCAGGAAGTCAGGGAACTTTTAAATAGTCAGGAAGTCAGGGATTTTTTAAATAGTCAGGAAGTCATGGAACTTTTAAATACTCATGAAGTTAAGGAACTTTCAAATAGTCAGGATTCAGGGAAATTAAAATAGTAATGAAGTCAATGAACTTTAAATAGTCAGTAAGTCAAGGAACTTAAAATAGTAATGAAGTCAATGAACTTTAAATAGTCAGTAAGTCAAGGAACTTAAAATAGTCAGGAAGTCAATGAACTTTAAATAGTCAGTAAGTCAAGGAACTTAAAATATTCAGGAAGTCTGTGAAATTAAAATAGTCAGGGAGTCATGGTGCCTCTGCACAGTCAGGAAGTCAGGGAACTTCAAATAGTCAGGGAGTCAAGGAACTTTAAATATTCACTAAGTCAAGGAACTTAAAATATTCAGGAAGTCTGTGAAATTAAAATAGTCAGGGAGTCATGGTGCCTCTGCATAGTCAGGAAGTCAGGGAACTTCAAATAGTCAGGGAGTCAAGGAACTTTAAATATTCACTAAGTCAAGGAACTTAAAATATTCAGGAAGTCTGTGAAATTAAAATAGTCAGGGAGTCATGGTGCCTCTGCATAGTCAGGAAGTCAGGGAACTTCAAATAGTCAGGGAGTCAAGGAACTTTAAATAGTCAAATAGTCCGGGAGTCATGGTGCCTCTGCATAGTCAGAGAGACAGAGAATTTTTTAAACAATGCGTGAGCTTCTGATTGGTCAGCGAATTCGGGAACTGTTGATCGTCAGGTAGTCAAGGAACTTCCTGATAGTAATTGAATCAAGGAACTTCCACATGATTTTTGCTTCCTGTTGACTTGCGGCGCACCGTCCGATGCAGTCGCAGTTTTGCAATCACTTGACATAATGGAGTTTAATTTGCTCACATTGGCAACCAATTTAACTTTTTGTACTGTAAAGTATTCGATGTTAATTTCTGGAAATCATTCCTCTCTCCCACAGGCAACAAAGGTGGAGTGGCTATTCGGTTCTCCATGATGAACAGTTCCATGTGTTTCGTCTGCTCTCATTTCGCCGCTGGACAATCAAATTACAAAGAACGGAATGACGATTTCGCGGACATTTCACGACGACTGATCTTTCCTGGTGGTGTATCGCTGTTCTCACATGATTACGTCTTCTGGTGCGGAGATTTCAACTATCGAATCGATCTGCCGAATGAGGAGGTGAAATCATTGATTGTTGACGAGAATTGGGCAGAACTGCAGACTCGTGATCAACTCATCAATCAGAAGAAACTTGGCAATGTTTTTCAGGTAACAAGAGAGCGTCGACGTTGGAGAATTTCAGTTTTATAAAGCAGATTTGAACTGCTGGTTCTTTCTCGAATCTATTATTCCATGACATGCGATTATTGGTCAGAAGTAACATGTACAGCCTTCTCGACACATTGCACGGCAACATGGATAAACAAGTGTTAGAAAATGCCAATCTACTAGACAAGTTGTACATCTGCTGCCTCTTTCATAGTCAGGAAAGGCGAAATTTCAACGCTTTCCGCTGCGTTACATGCATGAAATCTTCTTCGTCTATACTGCTTTCAGCTGTGAAAGTTCGCCCGTTCAGACAGCCAAAGAGGCAACAGATATGAAAACTTCGGTTTCACTTGATATTTACGATCCCTAGACCTGGTAAATTATGACGCTTCTTGTTGGGACTGTCGATGTTATTGGAACATCATTGCATTTAGCAGACCTTTCTTTTCACGTAGAATCACAAAATAAATTGATGAACTAATAAATTCTACCAAGAAGGGATTACTTGGATATCATAGGTCATATCAAAACTAAGAAATACAGCCCTGAGAACCCGAATGCAATTTTACTGTCGATAATACCCAACTGACCACCAAAAGCTATCCTCCTCTCCACATAATGAGCAATAACGGAGGTTAATTTCATCGAATGTATACCGTTACTTCCTCCGTTGCTGTTGAGGTGACAGACGAAAATTTGGAAAATTTAATGAATTTATTTTTTAATTAACTTTTAATTATTTAATTATTGTAATTAATTCTAATTATTTTTTGATAATTGAAGTAATTATTTTTAACGTTTATATTAATTTATTAATTAAACAAAAGTCAGTTCTGCTATAAACGCTTTTATCAAAAAAACAAGCAAATGATGATAAAACAATCTTCAAAATGAGAAGTTGTAGTTCACCACTGAAATTGGCAGATACAATAATAGACAATCTTGAGATGAGTGTCTTTGTCTAAATTGTAACTCAGGAGAAGTAGGAGATAAGCAGTATTTCATTTCTATGTTCATTTATATATGAGCAGTATTTCTATGTATACATGCATTACAAGTATTTTGATGCCATTTCTATTCCTCCATTGCCTATGTCCCCATGTTAATATAAAGTAGACGAAAAAGTGTATAAACTACCTATTAATCCAGATATCTATATTTATCCTTGTGATAAGATATATGCAAAATTGAATTTCATCTACTGCTTGAAAGTTCATCTACTGATGTGATCTCTGATACTGCATCCTTTAGAAAACATATATAACAAAACATAGTTAAAATGTACAATTGATAAATGAACAGTTATTAAATATGATTGTTTTGTTTGGCTTGGTAGCTTCTTGCTCTGACTCTGACAAAAAAGATGTAGACGGGACAACAGAGGACACAGGCTGTGGGTTTGAACCAGAGAGTTTGCTTCCCATTTCTCTTTCCATCAGCTGCTCATGAATATAGACCTCATCGGCGTCTGATATATGGCCCATGCGTTTCTTTACCACCTCTTTCGGTATCCCTGCCTTTACCAACCTTGTCTTAGCTGAGCGGCGTAAGCTTGTATTCGTGTAATATCCTGTTTTGCCAATGCTAGACATGAATCGCTTGGTAACACCTTCAATCTGATGAATTCCCAAGGGTTGAGCTTTGTACCACACTGATGAAGTCGGATTATTGATCCTCGCTAGGTAGAAATCAGGCAATTTACATTCAGTCGGTCTATGCGAAATGTACAGTTCATAAAGGTTTATCACGCAGCGACTGGGCTTTTCTTTGTTAGGGAATATTCTTACAGATTTTGGATCCAATGTCGATTGCTTCAGACCAAAATTTTTGCATTTTGATACATGTTCTGTGTATCGAAGAACCTTCTCTCCATTTTCTGTTATTAGCTTCAGTTGACTGTTGTTTCCAAACTTCAACTGCTTATGTTCTGCTGCTGCACGTAATCCCAATTGAATTCCGAGACAGTAAATCAGACTTTCTTGGAGTTGAGTTGGTGTACCAGATCCTAGAATACCCTTCTGCCATAATTCAACTAACGCATGCGGCAACAGCGTCGGTTGTGTGAAAGTGTCTCCTCGTGCAATTGAGTGTTTAGTGGTTGGTTATATGTGTTATCCGCGTCTACGTCATAGATTTATATATCATCTTATTCGTCTCATCATTGCGAATCTGGCAGTCCTGGTTAGATCAAATTCGGCTCAATATCCTTCGAAATATTGGGAAATTTTCACACATTTCTTGCACGCATTGCTGATAAAGCTGTGAGTACTTTTCACTTGGATTTCACGAAGAGATTGCACACTTTCCAGGCAGAGATCACGTGTTTGTTTTGGTGCCAGATTATCGAACACTAGCCAGTTACTGCTGTCGTTGTGCTACTGTGGTGCATCGGTAGTGATTGTGCTTCAAGCGTGCAATTCCTGAAAGAGACAGATTTTTTTGTCAACGTGGAGCAATGACATCCACAAGTAGAGTTACCAGATCTAATTCATCAAGCAACTTGTCAGAAGTCATTGCTATGGAAGTGATAAAATCTCTCTTGAATGATCAACGTGATGACATTGTGAGAACTCTGAGCTCTAAGATTGATGTTTTGAGCCTGAAGGTTTCAGAAATCATGTCGCGAATCGAAACAATAGAAGGTAGGCTGTCAGTGATGGATATGGTGCAGACAGAACATCATGCAGAGATCAATTCTTTGAAGGAGTCGTTGCATCAGGAAACACTAATTGAAGGCATCTTGAGTGAAGTCGATCAGCGGCGAATTCGCGAAAATAATCTGATAATCAGTGGGTTGCCAGAAAAAGAAACGGGTTCACCTGAAGAGAGGCATGAATTTGATATTGACAATTTTAGACAGTTGACTGCTTCTTTAGGGATTGATGGAGTTGAGATAACTGATTCGCGGAGAATTGGCAAAGTCGGCAGAGAAGGTAATCGTTTACTAAAAGTCTCCTGTAAAACCAGAGAAATTAAGCAATCTATTCTTCGGAAAGCCCCTTCTCTTCGGGTTTCTGATTCATACAAGAAAATATACATTTACAGCGATCTCACTCCGCATGAGCAAAACTGTCAAAGACTTCTTAGAAGAGAAATTCGCGATAGAAGATCGAAAGGGGAAAATGTTCGTATTTGGAATGGGAAAGTTGTCAATTACGAGGATCGTCCAAATTTTCCTCGCCGCTTTTAATGTCGATGACTGACTTACCGATAATATTCCTGAGTAATGCACAGTCTTTATTACCCAAATTTGATGAACTTTTAGTAATCGCTACGGCTCACAAACCAGATGTAATAATCATTTGTGAATCTTGGTTATCTGACAGAGTATCGAGTGCGCAGATAGAGATACCTGGTTATGCAAGCCCTTTTCGTTGTGATAGATGCGATGGTCGAAGAGGTGGCGGAGTTTGTGTTTTCGTGCGTAGTCATGTCTCCTGTTACAAATACAATCCCGTTGATCAACTCTGCTTTGTGGAGCATTTATGGCTTCGTTTCCCTTCAATAAAATTGACCTTACTTGCAATATACATTCCACCCAACCTATTGGTTTCAGAATATCAAAACATTAACGACTGCATAAGAACTATGATTGACGTGTTGACACATGATTCTGACGAAAAACTCATGGTTGTAGGCGACCTGAATAAATTCAAAACTGATGAAATTGAAATTGATGTTGGTTTGAAGCAATTAGTTACAGAGAACACGCGTGGTGATTCCATCTTGGACAAGATCCTTGCGGATTTCGACACAGCTGATATGTACAATGATCCTTTAGTTTGTCCAAGCCTAGGAAATTCCGATCATTCTTCTATCCTTCTGCAACCGATGGTCCAAGATCCCTCAGCCTTTTCACATCTCGAGAATTTTTGATTTTCGGAAGTCTCATGTAATCAAATTTGTGAACGACTTGAATTCTAATAATTGGCACAAGTTTTACCGATCGCGTGTTTCCATTGAAGAAAAATGCAAAGAATTCTATGCTATTCTATTAGATGCATTTCGTCTAATACCAGTGGTGCATGTTCCGATGAGTCCACAGGACAAACCCTGGATTACTCCTGTGATTAAGAATCACATTCATCTTCGATTCCAGGCATACAGAACAAAGAATTTCCCACTCTGTCATCACTATAAGAACAAAGTCAAAGATCTAATCGAGAGTTCGAAGGAAAGATGGATAAGGAAATCAAAATCAACTTCAAAAGGCATTTGGAAAATAGCAGACAATTTGATCAGTAAAAAACCAAGTCAACAGCTTTACAATTTCATAAGCCAATTTTCTTCCCCTTCTGTAGCTGCAGAAAAGATGAACGATCACTTCCAAGGTCATTTTGAGCAAGCTCCAGATTGGCAGCCAGTTGTGGATTCTATCTTAATAAACAACAGTGTTTGGAATATTGATATCGGCGTGGATGATGTCTATAATCATTTGTGTAAGCTGAATCCTCACAAATCGATGGGTTGCGACGAAATTCCTTCGCGTTTGATCAGAGAAGCGGCACATGTGTTAGCGCCTCCCCTGACTCATTTGTATAATCTGTCGGTGATTGAAAAGAAAATCCCAGAAATTTGGAAGAAGGCAAATGTAATTCCAATCCCCAAGTGTGGCAAGCTTCATTTAAACAATTTGAGACCTATTTCGATATTGCCTATTTTCTGTAAAATACTTGAAAAATGCATCCTGAATTCTGTGAAGAGTGACCTCATTCATCTTTATGGTGATAACCAGTTCGGTTTTCGACCAGGCAGCGGAACAGTCCATGCACACCTGAAAATTCAGGACTGCATTACCGCGGTATTGGACAATCGCACACATGCTGGAGTACTCATGGTCTCATTCGATATCAAGAAGGCATTTGATTCTTTGAAGCATGACTCATTGATGAAAACTTTGGTGGAGGAGAAATTTCCGGCTCCATTTCTATACTGGTTGGCAAATTACCTGCAAAACAGAGAACAGAGGATTAAGCTAGACAATAATATTACGAGCAAATTTGTTCATGTGTCCTCTGGAGTCCCCCAGGGTTCAGTCATATCACCCTTCTTGTTCGCTGCACATATGGGCTCCTTGAGATCAACTGACAAAAGAAATCAAATTATCAAATTTGCGGACGATGTGCTGGTAATGATACCTTTTTCAGATAATGAAGATATCAATGAACTTTTAGCCAATGAGAGTAAACATGTGGAACTGTGGTGTAAAAACCACGGACTGACTTTGAATTGCTCCAAAACTAAATCTTTGATAATTCGCAAACCTTCAGTATCCGCAGAAATCATTCCCGTAGGCAACATTATTCAAGAGATGCGTTTTTTGGGGTTAACTTATGATGAAAAGTTGAACTGGAATTCGCATACTAAACAAGTTTGTAAGAAGGCCTCTCAACGACTTTATGTTCTGCGAAAGCTGCGTCGCTTCCTTTCAAAAGCGGAAACTCAAAATGTTGTATTACTGCTATATCTTGAGTGTGTTGGAATACTGTAGCCCCCTATTCCTCGGGATTAGTAAGAAGAACGCTTTACAGATGGAAAAGATTGTGAAAGCTGCCCATAGCATAATCTGCGGCACATTTTGCACGTGTAATGACTTCCCTCCTCTTTGGTCTCGGCGACGTGACCATGCTCTAAAGTTGTTCTGTGACATGTCAAACCCAGACCACATACTTCATTCCATGGTGCCTCGAAAACTAAAGTATTCAGGTCATTTTGAGATCCCTGCATCAAATTCTGCCCGTCGTGCCAAATCGTTTATTCATCTTTGCACACTTGCTTCCAATCAAATCAAGGGTGGCACTCCCCTTGAAGATGTATTGTGCATTTGACATTGAGGACATTTATGTGTTGCTTATTTAATTGAGCTTCACTGTGAATCATTTCTTCAATTTCTTTGTGTATATGTATCTTATGTGAAAGTTGAGATTTTCATTTTGAATATAAACATATTATTATTATTATTATTAATTCCTTTTCATCATCCTTAGATATTGGTTCTGCGCGTTTTGGGGCTGCAACATTTCCTTCTTCTGCGCTGACTCTCATTTCTGCGTCAAGGACATCGCGTGCCTCTTTGAACTCTGTAGATTTGAACAATGACCAATCTCTGCCGCATTCGTATTGTAAATAATGTTGTATCATTGCAAATATAGACTTTAACGATTTTGGCGGGTATTTCGTTCCGTCCTGTTTACGCACATCTGCCAAAAAAAACTTTAAGCAGTAATTGAAATCGCTATCGCTCATCTCTTCCAGCTCATGGAACACCTTGCACCCATCCAGTCTTATTTTCCATTCACTATGCCATGATTTGAACAGCTTTACACATGACTTTTCTTTCTTCTTGGTTCCCTCAGGTACTCTTCTTTTCAAATGTTCTTGTATTTCTTCTGATGATGTTGTAGCAAATCTAGAGGTTGATGCAGAAGTAGCTTGTTGTGTACAGTCATCATTGAAAAAGTCCATCATAAGAGAATCGAATTCGTCAAAATATTTTGCGTCAATGTGCTGGCTAATGTCATGGAATACACAAGTTGCTATTATATCAAGAAGAGAATCAAATTTTAAATTTCAGATCTATGGTAGTAGTTGATTTTTGCATCATGCATGTAAAGAATGGACATCTGTAAACGACAAGACATGCTACTGACACCAGACATGACACAAATGCATTAATTTCCCTGCATAAACCATAGAATTCTAAAGTAATAGCACTATAGACATCTACATGTAACATAGATAAATCATAGATGTAACAGGAATCATAGATGTACTATGTCATTGATGTCGGAATAGAAATATTGATAAACCACTTTTTTTCGGAGTAAACCAAGACATCTACTCGTGCTTCGCACTCGTAGATGATCCTTGGTTCACTCCTCAAAACAGTGGTTTATCATATACTTCTACACTTTTTCCAAATGAATTTCAGATTTCTCCATTTGGATTTCAGATATCTTCAAAATTGAGCCTGTGGTAGATATCTGAAATCCAAATGGAGAAATCTGAAATTCATTTGGAATAGGTGTAGAAACTGAGTGCACATTTCTATGCAACTAGGGACATGCTAAAGCTTCAGCAGGTCCCTAACAGATCATATTGCACTACACCATTTCCAGTTTAATTTCAGACAACATCAACTATATTTCAGATATCATCACTTTAATTTCAGATGCATCAGTTTAATTTCAGTCCCCGTCGCTTATATTTCAGATATCATCAAATTAATTTCAGCTATGGTAATTTATATTTCAGACAAGGTCAATTTAATTTCAGATATCTTTTGTGCTCTACATGTATATTCATAAAACATGACTGCGCTTATTGATCCATTGGGGCCTACTGTTCTTGATATACAAAAATTGAAAGCGCTGATGCAGCAGATAGGCCCATCATATCACAACTATGCGCATGCATCTTCATGCAAATGCACGTTGAAACTAAAATAGCGAAAAAGAAGCCGGTATTCGCAATCTGGAATCAGTGTCTCCTTTGGACATGAAATGCTTCGAAGCAATCATATGACACTATAGCCATAAAATATTCTCTGCTTTTATTATAATTCCTTGTATATCGCTACTCCTCCCATACTGTTTTTCCCTGAAGACTTGAACATAGATGATAAAACTACATTTCGCTTGCATCACTTGCTATATATTTGCATTTCAAAATACATTTGAACACAAAAAACTTTTCAAAAGTCATCAAAAGTCACATGCCGACTTGCATATCTTGCAAGTCTATGGCTCTCGAATGGAAGGACAGAGAATGATTGAAGCAACGAAGACATTGATACTTGCATTGATACTTGCGTCACAGCATGATTGACTTCGTCTTCCAATCGACGCATTCTTTGCTCACCAAGGGGTATCTCTCCTGCCGTAACTGGAGGATTGCCCAATGCAGTCTTGACATGATTCTTTATTTTGCTCCAAATATTCTCAATTGGATTAAGCATACACGAATAAGGAGATAGTCTAAGCAATTCTGCACCATTGAATTCAGGTTCTTCAAAGACCCTTTCAAATCGACAATGGCATGGGGCATTGTCGGAAATCACAACTACAGAATTCAACTCATGTCCGGCAGAGCTGTGCGCTCTCAGCATGGAGCAAAGCCACTCATTGGCGTCATCGGCATTAAAATTGCTTCGACGCGTGGTAAAGCCAGTCAGTCCAGTGGACATCATCCCTGAGATTAGGTGTAAATTTTGACCTTTTGAGTTTAGCAGAATTATTTTTGCCCGATCACCTCGGCGAGACCAACCTTTTGTCCTTTTGCAAAACTGGTTGAAGTTTGTTTCGTCAACGAATATCAGCTGCCTGCCGTCTCTTAGGTACTCCGACATCTGAAGACAACATTCTCTCCTCTTAGTCTTGTTTTGATCGCTGTTCATTGACTGTGGCTCTTTATGGATTTTCTTCAATGTCATGATATGACCATCCAAAAAATTGCCAACAGTGGAGACAGAGACGGAGGTGCTGAACGCTTGGCGAATCCTTTCTGCAGCCTGCTTCAGGGTCGTTTGACTGTTCTCTTCAAACCATGAGATACGGTTTGTATCTGCTCAGGTGAAAGCTTTTTCGTCTTGTATCCACCACGTTTCTTGAATTGAATTCGATTTTGACGAATCCAATGATACGCTGTCTTCTTGTTGATTTTTAGCAAACGTGCTGTACCTATCCAGTCGTCACCATTGTCAGCTGCAGAAAGGATTCGCTCTCTATCAGTTAATGAATGCCTTGAGTAGCTGCCTCTCACTGTTGGCTCATCCACACTGTCGTCAATGCTTAACGTGTCAGACATCTTGTCATCAGAAAATCCTGCCAAACTGTGATTTAAAGCATTTGAAATCTGATCACAATATTTGAAATACAAATGCTTTGAAAATTTTCGAGGATATCTACCTCAGACAGGTAGCAGCTGAAATATAATTGATATCTTCTGAAATTAAAATGATGATATCTGAAATATAACTGATCAATCTGAAATTAAAATGACTATGTCTGAAATTAAACTGGAAATGGTGTAGACTATGCGACATTATATTCCGGCATAACATCCGGGGGCGACTGCACAGGAACAGTGTTAGGCTAACAAATTCACCCATTGAAATCACCTTGTCACTTACACCTCACTATGTAACATTGTTTCCGTGCGGTCGGAACTCACGTTCTCCTTTCATAGCAAGCTTTATCTGAGAGTTCTGAAGTCATCATCCATCATAACTCTTTGGTCACTACCTGGTCATTGCCGTTGAATATCTATGTTTTTGCCAAAACTACGTCTTTGTTTCAGTAGGAAGCCTGCTGTAGATTTTCGTAGCAAATAAGACAACAAAACAATTGGCTCAGCCAGTTTAGACTCTGTCATTTTATTGCTGTCTTGCCTTGAGAAAGGGTCTGGACCCAGAATGTCGGCTGTGTGAAATTATTTCACTTGCCGGCATTACTCGGGAGAGAAAACAGATATTTTTCGCATTATTGATTCATTATGGTCCTCCCGCCATCACTTAGGTCCTAATGTACTCAGTCCCGGGAACCGCACGTTCCACCAGTGCGACGAACTGAGATGACATCTCAATAAAATGAAGGTCCTTTTCAAATGCACTGATTAAAGTGCAAGGAAGTCAAATCATGCGCACCATGACATTTCTTGACAAATAAGAACTGACGCAATGCGGAATTCAATTCACAGAGACTTTGAGTCTTGCAAACAGCAAGCAGGAACCTTCCTGCAAAGTGCAAAGAAGTCAAATCATGCGCACCATGACATTTCTTGACGAATAAGAACTGACGCAATGCGGAATTCAATTCACAGAGACTTTGAGTCTTTCAAACATCAAGCAGGAACCTTCCTGGTGACATCTCTCCTTTGGATTTCTCAATTCTCAATGGAGTTCGAGAAGGAGTGATCCAAGTTCCTCTCTCCTGTCTTCCTCAGTGGCCTGAATAGATGCTCAAACTTGGTTCTTTCAACCTTCCTCATGCCACGTACAATTATAATATTCTTACTTCAAAACTTCGACATTTCGTCGTATTGTGAGGCAGCTCCTTCACAAGATGAGTATAGACCACTGAATTAAATATTTTGTTTATCTGCTTCGGTTTGCTAGAAGTGTGATTAATACGAAATTGACGGCACATTGAGGAACCTATTAAGTGGGCAAGAAGGAATTCCTAATGCCTTACAGAGACAGGAAAAAAGTCGTGCGTCGCTTGTGGATTAATGCGAGTTCCAGCAAAGTGCTTCGATTGCCACAATTCCTTCAGATTCGAAGAATTCAGATCATTGCGCACAAGTTTTCTCCATAATGTTGACCCTTCCGATCATTATTAAAGAAAGTAGCAGGCGTACGAAAATTAGTTCACTTGATGATTTCACATCCTCTCCTCGGCATTCCTCACGGTATAGTGCATACACTGAATCGAACGCTAGCCAGGAATCGATGTGTGTTTTGGTGTGTGCGAAGTGATATTACAGCACGCACGCATCTCTCACTGGCTCTGGTGTCCTCTGCTGACAGCTTATTGTTTGCCATTTCCAATAGCAAGTGATACACGAATTATCCATTCGAGAAGGAGCAAGTTGTCTAATTTTGTGATGTGCCACTTCGATATTAAGGTTACATACAATTCTTCCTTTCTAGGAAACCGAAGCGCGCGCAGATGAATCTAATTATGTGGTATAGACAGTCCAGTTGCACCATCAGTTGGCGGCCTCTTTATTCTCGCATGGTTCTTCATGCGCTGTTCTTCAGCGCTTTCTGAAGGCTGGTTTTCACCCTTACGGACCAATGATTTCAGGATTTCTGTGAAACCTTAAGAAATTCACAGATACATAAGCCTGTTAAGTTCTGGGAACTTTTAAATAGTCAGATAGTCAGGGAACTTTTAAATAGTCAGGAAGTCACGGACCTTTCAAATAGTCAGGAAGTCAGTGACCTTTCAAATAGTCAGGAAGTCAGTGACCTTTCAAATAGTCAGATAGTCAGGGAAATTCAAATAGTCAGGAAGTCAGGGAAATTCAAATAGTCAGGAAGTCAGGGAACTTTTAAATAGTCAGGAAGTCAGGGAACTTTCAAATAGTCAGATTGTCAGTGACCTTTCAAATAATCAGGAAGTCAGGGAACTTTTAAATAGTCAGGAAGTCAGGGAACTTTCAAATAGTCAGGAAGTCAGGGAACTTTCAAATAGTCAGGAAGTCATGGAAATTCAAATAGTCAGATAGTCAGTGACCTTTCAAATAGTCAGGAAGTCAGGGAACTTTTAAATAGTCAGGAAGTCAGGGACCTTTCAAATAGTCAGGAAGTCAGGGACCTTTCAAATAGTCAGGAAGTCAGTGACCTTTCAAATAGTCAGGAAGTCAGTGACCTTTCAAATAGTCAGGAAGTCAGGGACCTTTCAAATAGTCAGGAAGTCATGGAACTTTTAAATAGTCAGATAGTCAGGGAACTTTTGAATAGGTCAATGAACTTCCAAATATTAACGAAGATAGGGAACTTCTAAACAGTCAGGGAGTTGTTAAGCTTGTTAAGTTCTTTATACTTTTCATTTTCTCTCCTTCAATGCTATTTAATTGTTACATCAGCCAACATTTCCGTGAAGTATATTCTAGAATGTGTTTAAGTAGGCCTATCTATGTATGTTGACATGTGCATATCTCATGCAAGAGCATTCTAAATCAACTTAGCATCCAACAAAATTTGATAATTAGAGAAAATGATGACAATGTCACTCAATTTGATGATTCTAAGAAGTTACACTGACTGCAAAGAGAAATGAAAACTTTCGGATGGAATTCTAAGACATCCTAAGCCGTTGATATCCTATATTCACATGGAATATTCTTCCGTCATTTAAAAGAGATATCGGATGTTTCCAGAATGTTCATCCATAGTCAAGTAACAGCAGATAAAGTTGGTCGCGAGTTCTGTTTGACATTTCTCAATCATTGGCCTTTCTTGATGTTTTCTACCATTCTATCTTCGTTGTGTGGTAGATGCACTGTAGATTTGAGTTCTCATGGGTCTCTGCCAGTACACAGCGAGGAGAAAAACATTGCGAGAAGGTGAAGACCAATGCAGTGCAGAGATTTGATATCTTTGTAGCTCCCATATGAGGCTCCCAAGCGTATCAGTGTCTCCTCGTAACGACAGAAACCAAAACTGTTTCGAATGTCAGCATAAAGGACTTTCTTTCTCCAAAGTTTGCACAAAGTGCATGTTTCCTCCCAACACAATTTCAATGCCATATCTACATCAAATTCTCTCTGACATTTTCAATCATTGCTTTGTGATGAGTTGATTGAAATATTTTCTCATCTTGTTATCTGGAAAGTTGAGAATTCAGAGAGTTTTGATTTCTGAATTACATTCTTGGTAAGAATTATCATTTATTTGTCTCCGTGTATGTATTGTAGATATCCTATCACTTTATTTGACCTGTAAAGCAGATTATTGCCCGCGCGGGAGATAATATTTACTCCAATACACTGGAAGGAGCATAATGGAGCCAAGTGGATAGTGTGCTTGGTCAGTGCTCTATCTGACTTGTGTTCGAATCCTGGCCACTCGAATTACAGTCTTGACTCATGCCTTGTATGAAACAGAAGAAAATTTCGCTCTGAAACAGTTGAACAGAACTAATTCTATTCTTGCAGGACTTCCGAGAGGGCTATCCGAACTTCGCTCCGACCTACAAATACGATCTCTTCTGTAATGACTACGACACTGGAGAGAAACAGCGAACTCCTGCATGGACTGACCGTGTCCTCTGGAAGCGTTCTCGCACGTGTCCAGTTGGAGAGAATTGGTCACCGGGCAAGTTACTGCTCTACAACCGTGCGGAGTTGAAAACTTCTGATCATCGTCCGGTAAGTCTTCACTTTTCACCAAAGCTATATCAACAGCATCAAAACTTGCAATTTAAGCTTTCAGCAATTGAAAAGTTGCAATTCTGAACGCATTTCGACATAAGTCCCATCATGATGCTAATTGCAAGTAGAGTGTAGAATTCTCGGATTGGTGATTGGTCAGATTGTTAGTTCTTGATATGTATTGTTATTTTGAAGTCCTACTTTGCTAGTATTTGCTATAAAAGACAATCGCCCTATGTCTGCGAGACCTAATATCAGGAATGCGGAGTCCTATCATTTAAAAAAATGATCCGCTTTCAATTGAATGCATTTGACTCGGCTCCTCCCATCTTCTTGATGTGTTTTCTCCAGTCTCTACCAGGCAAGAAAATCCCTCATCCTTCTCCAAAAAACATGATTACACTTTCCATTTTAATATGGGCTTTGGAGGACAAATCACACACGATTAACGTGAGGGTAAGAGGTAGTGTTCTCAAACAAATTAGTATTTCATTTTTGTCTCTGTTGTGACCTTTGGCGCGCAGGTGTGATCGAGGCTAGGAAGGCTTGTCTTCTCTACTGAATCACCGAGTGAAAGACAATCCTTGCTCACTATCACGGTTCATTCCCTCAACTATTACAAGCTTTGCATGCAGGAGTACTTTTGTTTGACGGAGAAAGTTGACATCAAGACAGTGACAGCTATGCACGAAGATAAATAATTTGTTTGTATCATATTTCGGGTCTAGTGATAGGCCGGAGTCCGACTCCAGCAGAAATGATAGGACTCCGACTCCGACTCCCTGACTAATATACATGTACGAGGGGCATTCAAAAAGTTCCCGGACTGCTGCTGCCAATCCTACAATTCGATGTCTATGATCTTAAGTACCTCATCTAGTGTTAGGCCTGAGCCACACTGCGAGCTTTTCCAACCGTTTCCGAGCATAGCGTTCGGCAGCAAATGTAAAGTCAATGTGCTTTCAGTGTGGATGAGGCCTCAGATCTTCAAACAGTGCCTGAAAATAAGCTGAAGAGACATCTATCCTGTCTCCGTGAGCCGAAGAGACATCTATCCTGTCTCCGTGAGCCGAAGAGACATCTATCCTGTCTCCGTGAGCCGAAGAGACATCTATCCTGTCTCCGTGAGCCGAAGAGACATCTATCCTGTCTCCGTGAGCCGAAGAGACATCTATCCTGTCTCCGTGAGCAGAAGAGACATCTATCCTGTCTCCCTGAGCCGAAGAGACATCTATCCTGTCTCCGTGAGCCGAAGAGACATCTATCCTGTCTCCGTGATCCGAAGAGACATCTATCCTGTCTCCGTGAGCCGAAGAGACATCTATCCTGTCTCCGTGAGCCGAAGAGACATCTATCCTGTCTCCGTGAGCCGAAGAGACATCTATCCTGTCTCCGTGAGCCGAAGAGACATCCATCCTGTCTCCGTGAGCCGAAGAGACATCTATCCTGTCTCCGTGATCCGAAGAGACATCTATCCTGTCTCCGTGAGCCGAAGAGACATCTATCCTGTCTCCGTGAGCCGAAGAGACATCTATCCTGTCTCCGTGAGCTGAAGAGACATCTATCCTGTCTCCCTGAGCCGAAGAGACATCTATCCTGTCTCCGTGAGCCGAAGAGACATCCATCCTGTCTCCGTGAGCCGAAGAGACATCTATCCTGTCTCCGTGATCCGAAGAGACATCTATCCTGTATCCGTAAGCCGAAGAGACATCTATCCTGTCTCCGTTAGCCGAAGAGACATCTATCCTGTCTCCGTGAGCCGAAGAGACATCTATCCTGTCTCCCATAGCCGAAGAGACATCTATCCTGTCTCCGTCAGCCGAAGAGACATCTATCTGTCTCCGTGAGATGAAGAGACATCTATCCTGTCTCCGTGAGCCGAAGAGACATCTATCCTGTCTCCGTGAGCCGAAGAGACATCTATCCTGTCTCCGTGAGCCGAAGAGACATCTATCCTGTCTCCGTGAGCCGAAGAGACATCTATCCTGTCTCCGTGAGCCGAAGAGACATCCATCCTGTCTCCGTGAGCCGAAGAGACATCTATCATGTCTCCGTGAGCCGAAGAGACATCCATCCTGTCTCCGTGAGCCGAAGAGACATCTATCATGTCTCCGTGAGCCGAAGAGACATCTATCATGTCTCCGTGAGCCGAAGAGACATCTATCCTGTCTCCGTGAGCCGAAGAGACATCTATCCTGTCTCCGTGAGCCGAAGAGACATCTATCCTGTCTCCGTGAGCCGAAGAGACATCTATCCTGTCTCCGTGAGCTGAAGAGACATCTATCCTGTCTCCCTGAGCCGAAGAGACATCTATCCTGTCTCCGTGAGCCGAAGAGACATCTATCCTGTCTCCGTGAGCCGAAGAGACATCTATCCTGTCTCCGTGAGCCGAAGAGACATCTATCCTGTCTCCGTGAGCCGAAGAGACATCTATCCTGTCTCCCTGAGCCGAAGAGACATCTATCCTGTCTCCGTGAGCCGAAGAGACATCCATCCTGTCTCCGTGAGCCGAAGAGACATCTATCCTGTCTCCGTGATCCGAAGAGACATCTATCCTGTCTCCGTGAGCCGAAGAGACATCTATCCTGTCTCCGTGAGCCGAAGAGACATCTATCCTGTCTCCGTGAGCTGAAGAGACATCTATCCTGTCTCCCTGAGCCGAAGAGACATCTATCCTGTCTCCGTGAGCCGAAGAGACATCCATCCTGTCTCCGTGAGCGAAGAGACATCTATCCTGTCTCCGTGAGCCGAAGAGACATCTATCCTGTCTCCGTGAGCCGAAGAGACATCTATCCTGTCTCCGTTAGCCGAAGAGACATCTATCCTGTCTCCGTGAGCCGAAGAGACATCTATCCTGTCTCCCATAGCCGAAGAGACATCTATCCTGTCTCCGTCAGCCGAAGAGACATCTATCCTGTCTCCGTGAGATGAAGAGACATCTATCCTGTCTCCGTGAGCCGAAGAGACATCTATCCTGTCTCCGTGAGCCGAAGAGACATCTATCCTGTCTCCGTGAGCCGAAGAGACATCTATCCTGTCTCCGTGAGCCGAAGAGACATCTATCCTGTCTCCGTGAGCCGAAGAGACATCCATCCTGTCTCCGTGATCCGAAGAGACATCTATCATGTCTCCGTGAGCCGAAGAGACATCCATCCTGTCTCCGTGAGCCGAGGAGACATCTATCCTGTCTCCGTGAGCCGAAGAGGAACATCTATCATGTTCTCCGTGAGCCGAAAGAGACATCTATCATGTCTCCGTGAGCCGAAGAGACATCTATCATGTCTCCGTGAGCCGAAGAGACATCTATCCTGTCTCCGTGAGCCGAAGAGACATCCATCCTGTCTCCGTGAGCCGAAGAGACATCTATCCTGTCTCCGTGAGCTGAAGAGACATCTATCCTGTCTCCCATAGCCGAAGAGACATCTATCCTGTCTCCGTCAGCCGAAGAGACATCTATCCTGTCTCCGTGAGATGAAGAGACATCTATCCTGTCTCCGTGAGCCGAAGAGACATCTATCCTGTCTCCGTGAGCCGAAGAGACATCTATCCTGTCTCCGTGAGCCGAAGAGACATCTATCCTGTCTCCGTGAGCCGAAGAGACATCTATCCTGTCTCCGTGAGCCGAAGAGACATCCATCCTGTCTCCGTGATCCGAAGAGACATCTATCATGTCTCCGTGAGCCGAAGAGACATCCATCCTGTCTCCGTGAGCCGAAGAGACATCTATCCTGTCTCCGTGAGCCGAAGAGACATCTATCATGTCTCCGTGAGCCGAAGAGACATCTATCATGTCTCCGTGAGCCGAAGAGACATCTATCATGTCTCCGTGAGCCGAAGAGACATCTATCCTGTCTCCGTGAGCCGAAGAGACATCTATCCTGTCTCCGTGAGCCGAAGAGACATCTATCCTGTCTCCGTGAGCTGAAGAGACATCTATCCTGTCTCCCTGAGCCGAAGAGACATCTCATAATCCCTATCCTGTCTCCGTGAGCCGAAGAGACATCTATCCTGTCTCCGTGAGCCGAAGAGACATCTATCCTGTCTCCGTGAGCCGAAGAGACATCTATCCTGTCTCCGTGAGCCGAAGAGACATCTATTCCTGTCTCCCTGAGCCGAGAGACATCTATCCTGTCTCCGTGAGCCGAAGAGACATCCATCCTGTCTCCGTGAGCGAAGAGACATCTATCCTGTCTCCGTGATCCGAAGAGACATCTATCCTGTCTCCGTGACCCGAAGAGAACATCTATCCTGTCTCCGTGAGCCGAAGAGACATCTATCCTGTCTCCGTGAGCTGAAGAGACATCTATCCTGTCTCCCTGAGACGAAGATACATCTATCCTGTCTCCGTGAGCCGAAGAGACATCCATCCTGTCTCCGTGAGCCGAAGAGACATCTATCCTGTCTCCGTGATCCGAAGAGACATCTATCCTGTCTCCGTAAGCCGAAGAGACATCTATCCTGTCTCCGTTAGCCGAAGAGACATCTATCCTGTCTCCGTGAGCCGAAGAGACATCTATCCTGTCTCCCATAGCCGAAGAGACATCTATCCTGTCTCCGTCAGCCGAAGAGACATCTATCCTGTCTCCGTGAGATGAAGAGACATCTATCCTGTCTCCGTGAGCCGAAGAGACATCTATCCTGTCTCCGTGAGCCGAAAGAGACATCTATCCTGTCTCCGTGAGCCGAAGAGACATCTATCCTGTCTCCGTGAGCCGAAGAGACATCTATCCTGTCTCCGTGAGCCGAAGAGACATCCATCCTGTCTCCGTGATCCGAAGAGACATCTATCATGTCTCCGTGAGCCGAAGAGACATCCATCCTGTCTCCGTGAGCCGAAGAGACATCTATCCTGTCTCCGTGAGCCGAAGAGACATCTATCATGTCTCCGTGAGCCGAAGAGACATCTATCATGTCTCCGTGAGCCGAAGAGACATCTATCATGTCTCCGTGAGCCGAAGAGACATCTATCCTGTCTCCGTGAGCCGAAGAGACATCTATCCTGTCTCCGTGAGCCGAAGAGACATCTATCCTGTCTCCCTGAGCTGAAGAGACATCTATCCTGTCTCCGTGAGCCGAAGAGACATCTATCCTGTCTCCCTGAGCTGAAGAGACATCTATCCTGTCTCCGTGAGCTGAAGAGACATCTATCCTGTCTCCGTGAGCCGAAGAGACATCTATCCTGTCTCCGTGAGCCGAAGAGACATCTATCCTGTCTCCGTGAGCCGAAGAGACATCTATCCTGTCTCCGTGAGCTGAAGAGACATCTATCCTGTCTCCCTGAGCCGAAGAGACATCTATCCTGTCTCCGTGAGCCGAAGAGACATCCATCCTGTCTCCGTGAGCCGAAGAGACATCTATCCTGTCTCCGTGATCCGAAGAGACATCTATCCTGTCTCCGTGAGCCGAAGAGACATCTATCCTGTCTCCGTTAGCCGAAGAGACATCTATCCTGTCTCCGTGAGCCGAAGAGACATCTATCCTGTGCTCCGTGAGCCGAAGAGACATCTATCCTGTATCTTCCGTGTTGTTTGGTTGGCGTGGGGGGGGTGCCAATTTGGGGGCCAAGGGGGGGGGTGGGGGGGGGGGGTGGGGGGCCCCACCCCCCCTGGGGGGGGGGGGGGGGGGGCCGAAGAGACATTATCCTGTCTCCGTGAGTCTGACTACAGACATCTATTCCTGTCCTCGTTGAGCCGAAAGAGACATCTATCTCTGTGTCATCCGTGAGCCGAAAGAGGACAATTCTATCCTGTCTCCGTGAGCCGAAGAGACATCTATCCTGTCTCCCTAAGCCGAAGAGACATCTATCCTGTCTCCGTGAGCCGAAGAGACATCTATCCTGTCTCCCTAAGCCGTAAGAGAGACATCTTATCCTGTCAGTATCAATAAAAATAAAGGGGGGGGGGGTGGGGGGGGGGAGGGGGTTGGGTGTGAGGGGGGGGGGGGTGAGGGTGGGTTGGGGGGTTGGGGGGGTGGGGGGTCCGTGAAGCCCGAAGAGACATCTATCCTGTCTCCTTAAGACGAATGAGACGCGTCTATCATGTACTCCGTGAGCCGAAGAGACATTCGTATCATGTGTCTCGTCTCGTGAGCCGAAGAGACATCTATCCTGTCTCCCTGAGCCGAAGAGACATCTATCCTGTCTCCGTGAGCCGAAGAGACATCTATCCTGTCTCCGTGATCCGAAGAGACATCTATCTTGATCTGTAGCCCACGACTCACGGCAGCTCCGGCTCCGCAACCCTGATCTGTAGCCTACGACTCACGGCAGCTCCGGCTCCGCAACCGTGATGTGTAGCCCACGACTCAGGGTAGCTCCGGCTCCGCAACCCTGATCTGTAGCCTACGACTCACGGCAGCTCCGGCTCCGCAACCCTGATGTGTAGCCCACGACTCAGGGTAGCTCCGGCTCCGCAACCCTGATCTGTAGCCCACGGCTGTGGGTAGCTCCAT